>JACEEZ010007329.1:62500-115000 GCA_016584305.1 Chionoecetes opilio | reverse complement strand
TGATTTCAGGTAAGCAATGTTGAGTGACGGAATTGAGGGAAAGAAGGAACAATGTACAGGTGGGTGAGTGAGTGAGTGAGTGAGTGAGTGAGTGTATGAGTGTATGAGTGCGTGAGTGTGTGAGTGAGTGAGTGTATGAGTGTATGAGTGAGTGAGTGTGTGAGTGAGTGAGTGAGTGAGTGAGTGAGTGAGTGAGTGAGTGAGTGTGTGAGTGCAGTGCGTGCGTGAGTGAGTGAGTAGTGAGTGTATTTAGTTTATGAGTGAGGGAGTGTGTGATTGATTTGCGTGAGTGGGTGAGTGAGGTGAGTGATGATGTTGAGTGATGAGTTTTGAGTGAAGTGAGTGAGTGAGTGATGTATGAGTGGAGTGGTGGGAGTGAGTGAGTGAGGTGAGTGAGTGGTGAGTGAGGTGAGGTGAGTGTATAAGTGTGATGAGTGAGTGCGTGAGTTGAGTGAGTGAGTGAGTGAGGTGAGTGAGTGAGTGAGTGAGTGAGTGAAGCTGCGAGTGAGTGAGTGGAGGCTTGGTTTACTCCTAATGTGTGTGTGGTTGTGTGTGTGTGTGTGTTGTGTTAAGAGGGAGGGAAGAGGGTGGTTGGGTGGTGGGTGGATGAGTGGGTTGGGTGAAAGGGTGGGTGAGGGGGGTTGGGGGAGCAAATGATAACGTTTGTAGTAATTCGTTGCGTTAATGGGTCGCGTGTATAGCGATTATGAGCTTGGCAACACTGCATGCTGGCCCTAATACTGTTGTCGTAGAGAGAGAGAGAGAGAGAGAGAGAGAGAGAGAGACTACGGGGAGTGAGATCGAGAGAGAGAGAGAGAATTAGACAGAATCAGAAGTGTTAATGGAAGAGAGAGAGAGAGAGAGAGCGAGAGAGTAGGAGAGAAGAGAGGAGAGAGAGAGAGAGAGAGAGAGAGAGACAGATGCATTTGCGTGCGCTTAAGTAAACACCCACACAAACACAACGAAACAATCTCTCCTCTCTCTACTCTCTCTCTCTCTCACTCTCTCACTCTCTCACTCACTCACTCACTCACTCACTCACTCACTCACTCACTCACACACTCACAAACACATATTCTCCCTCTTACTTTTTATCCTGCAACATTTTTTTCAACACATCCAAATTTCAACACCCCAAAAAATAATTCCTTTTTTTTTTTGCATATTCCTCTTCCCCCATTCACTCTTTTTTTCCTTCCCTCTTGATTTAGTCCCCTTGGCTTCCTGTACTCACTCTTTATCAGTCCTAGTCAGTCTTTGTCATTCTGTATCAGTCTTAGCGTTAGAATGGCCTCGACAATTTCTCAGTCAGACTTGCACAGACAATCACAGTTAGCGGAGTTTAAAAAAAAAATTCTCTCATGCTTAATTAAATTTGGTGATTACTTGTGGTGTGTGTGGGAGTGAGTGAGGAGGGAGGAGGAGGAGGAGGAGGAGGAGGAGGAGGAGGGAGGTAGGAGGAGGATGAGGAAAGAGGAGTAGAGGTCCGACTGTCAATGTGCAATGGTGAAAGAAAATAAATTGCTGTTTTTATCAACTTCTAAATAAAAAAGGAAATCATACTAGAAAGGAGTCACACTTGTACACACACACACACACACACACACACACACCCCCACACACACACACACACACACACACATGCACACACACATAAGCTGCAACTTGCTGATCTATTTACAAATAAAATAGTGTGTGTGTGTGTGAGTGGGTGTGTGTGTGTGTGTGTGTGTGTGTGTGTGTGTGTGTGTGTGTGTGTGTGTAAGTGTTTATCCGTTCAAACTGCGTTCAAAATAGACTTTAAGACGACAACTCGAAGTACTTAGTAGAGAGAGAGAGAGAGAATAGAGAGATAGATAGAGAGAGAGCGAGAGCGCAAGAAGAGAGAGAGAGACAGAGAGAGAGAGAAGAGAGAGAAGAGGAGCAATTCAGATTCATTTCGTTTTATTCGTTTTCATGTCAGATAGCGTCCAGCATGAGGTGTGATTATTCTCTCTCTCTCTCTCTCTCTCTCTCCCTCTCCCTCTATCTCGCTCATATCTCGTCTCTCTCTGCTCTTCGCTCTCCGGTTCTCACTCCTCTCATCTCCTCGTCCCTCTCTCTCTCTCTCTCTAATGTCCATACTTTACTTCCTACTTACACCAGCCCGTCAGGGTGGCAGGTTGGTAGAACGACGTGAGCTTCCAATTGCAGCAAGTCCCTGTGCATTCGTTCCAGCGGTTCGAGTCCGCCATTAGTTCGTGCTGACGTGGCGGCGCTTTGTATAGTCAATAACCTTGTAGTTGGTACTTGCAAAGCGTCTAGATAGGATGAAAATCTTATCTTATCCTACTTACCCACCCTATTCCTTCTCTCTCTCCCTCTTTCTCTCACTCTTTCCTTTCTCTCCCACTCTCCTTCTCTCCATCTCCGTACACAGCCCATATTCCATCTCGCCTTCTTTCCCTTCTTCTGTCATTCCCTGCCTTCCTCCTTCCCTCCCTCCCTATAGAGTGTTGGAAGGTGACATTAACGGTGTACAGGGTGACAGTTCCAAAGGGCATGAGGACCCAGGGGCATGGCAGAGTCTTGGCCCGGTAGGTGGTCACACGAAGGGCTCCTCCGCTTTAAGCTTCTCCCCGTCGCTTGGCCCCGGCGGGAGGGTGAAGCCCTTGTGTCTAGCTAGTATTTCGTATTGCTGCCGGTTTTTCCCCTCCCAAGCCTCGTGCATGTGGATAACCTCTCTCTCGTCTCTCTCTTCCCTCTCTCTACTCTCTCTCTTCCTCTCTCTCTCTCTCGTCACCTCTCTCTCTCTCCTCCGTAGCTGGGTCTCTCTTGTCTCTGTCCTCTGTACTCTGTCTCTGTCTCTCTCTCATCTCTCTCTCCGGTCATCTCTCTCTCCTCCTGTCGTCTCTCTCATCTCGTCTCTCTCTCTCTCTCTCTCTCTCTCTCTCTCTCTCTCTCTCTCTCCACTCATCTCTCATCTCCCTCTTACCCTCGTCTCATCTCTCTCTCTCTCCTCCTCGTCCTTTTCCTTCTCTCTCCATTACATATATCATCTAAGCTCACAAACGTAACTCTCTCTCTCCTCTCTCTCTCTCTCACTCTCTCTCTCGATCTTCTCTCTCGGTCTCCCCCTGGATCTCAGCCTTCTCTCTCTCTCGTCTGTCTCTCTCTCTCTCTCGTTCTCCTCTCACTCTCTCTGCTCCCTCTCTTCGCTCTTCTCGTCGTCTCACTCGTCTCTCTCGGTCTGTTCAGTGCCTCTTCTCTCTCGTCTCTCTCTCGTCGGTATACAAAGGTCTTTGCATTAGGTGGAATAAATTGTCCCTATTATTTTTGTTGCTCCCTCTCTCGTCTCTCATTCGCGTCTCGTATCTCTCTCCCTCTCGCTTTCCATCATCTCGTCTTCTTCTCTCTCGTCCTCATCTCTCTCTCTCCTCTCTCAATCACCCCCCCCCTGCTCAAGATATGATGCAATGAATTAATTAGCGAGAAATATTATAGTTTAATTTCTAAACGAGTCGGCGGACGTGTTGGCTGGTTGTGTGTGTGTGTGTGTGTGTGGTGTGTGTGGTGTGTGTGTGTCTTGTGTGGTGTGTGTTGTTCTGTGTGTGTGGTGTGTGTGTGTGTTGTGTGTGTGTGTGTGTGTGTGTGTGGGTGTGTGGTGTGTGTGTGTGTGTGTGTGTGTGTGTGATGTGTGTGTTTGTGTGTTGTGTGTTTGGGTGTGTGTGGTGTGTGTGTTCTTTTTATATTGTCAGCAAAAACTACACAGACAAATGTAATATATTGATTGTATAACTTTTTTTCATTCATTAATTTTTGTGTATGTGAGTTGTGACATAATAGGGTGTGTTACTTACTAGCTACTTGATACTTACTACTACTCCGCTACTAACTACTACTTACTACTACTACTACTACTCCAACTACTACTACTACTACTCTACTAACTACTACTACTACTACTACTACTAGCTACTACTACTGAGACTACTACGACTACTACTACTACTATGCTACTACACTACTACTTACTACTACTACTTACTACTACTACTACTTACTACTATACTACTACTTACTACTACACTACTTCTACTAGACTTTACTACGTTACTACTACTACTACTACTACTACTAATACTACTACTACTACTACTGACTACTTATGTACTACTACTATACTACTACTCTACTACTACTACTACTCCTACTACTACTACTGACTATACTACTACTACTTACCAACAACAACACCACTACCACAACCGAAACCACCCCTAAACCAACCACCACCACTACTACCACCACTCACCACCACCACTACCACCGTACTACCCACCACCGGCCTACGCCCACACACACCACACCACCACCACCACCACCAACCACCCCTACCAACCACCACTACCACCCCACCACCACCACTACCGCCACTGACCGACCACCCTACCAACCGACCACCACCACTATACCACAGCTACCACCGACCACGTACCCTACGCACCCACAACCACACACTAGCACCACCCCGTTACCAACCACCACCCCACCATGCCACCAAACTACCACTACGACTACTACTCCTACTACCACCACCACTACCACTACTACTACTACTACTACTACCACTACAACAACAACTACTACTGCTACTACTACTACTACAATTTGCACCGCTGGGATCTCATTTGCATCCATAAAATTCTCAGTCCTACAGAAGGGGTCGTGGGGAAGAGGAGGTTAAATTTTTTACAACTATGGCCGAAAAAAAAGGCTGAATTATTTACCACCACGGTGGTTTCGTTTGTGCTTTGACTAATAGTGTTGTCGATTCAAGTTACTATTACAGTTCAGGGTTGAGAGAGAGAGAGTAAGAGACAGGAGAGAGAGAGATGATAGAGGAAGAGAGAGAGAAAGAGAGAGAGAGAGAGGAGAGGAGGACTGCTTTCCCCCTCTTTCTCCTCTCTCTCTTCTCTCTCCTCTCTCTCTCTTCTTCATCTCTCTCCTCTCTCTCTTCATGCTCTCTCTCTCTCGCTCTCTCTCTCTCTCTTCTCTTCCTCCTCTCTCCATCTCTTCCTCTCTTTTCATCTGTAAACTCTCTTTCCTTACTCAGTCCATCTTCTCTCTCTCTCTCTCCCCCATAATGTAGAATGGCAAAACTCGTCGTATTTTTACTATTCTATTCTGGCCTCGCAACTTCCACTAACTCCACTACCATCACCATCACTCTTGCCTGCATTTTGGACCTTGTAGTAGTAGTAGTAGTAGTAGTAGTAGTAGTAGTAGCAGTAGTAGTAGTAGTAGTATGTATAGTATAGTTTAGTGCTTCTTGTAAAGTTTTGTTGTTTGTATTTTTCTTAAGTTATGTGGACTTATATTAACATTGATTTTTCACCGTCTCTTTTTTCTTCTTAATTTCTCTCTCTCCTTCCTCCTCCTCCTCCTCCTCCTCCTCCTCCTCCTCCTCCTCCTCTCCTCCTCCTCTCTCCTCCTCCTCCTCCTCCTCCTTCCTCCTCCTCCTCCTCCTTCCTCCTCCTCTATACATACAGGTGGCTGCTCGTCTCCCATTCCTCGCCATTAATCAACTTGTCAACACCTTTCGCATCTCACTTTCATTTCCGGAGATTTATTTCATTTCTCCTTTTCCTCGCCCCTTCCTTCTCCTGCCCATATCCCTTTCTCCCTCCCTTTCCCTACTCCTCTTTACACTCTATATCCCTAACACCGTCCCTCCCTCCCTCCCTTCCTTCCTTCCTTCTCCCTGAATCAACAGCCGCCCCCATCCTGGTCAATCGACACTTTTAATGAACTTGCCTCGCGGCCGCCTTCCTTCGTTTCTGCTGAGCATCTCGTAACCCGCGTCAGGTAAACAGACTACTGACGAAGGGAGGGTCGTAGGGAGGAAAATCATGTTTTTTTTTGTTTTATTTGGAGGGAGGTATATTTCTGGTAGTAGGGTTGTGGTCTCTGGGGATATTTGTAGTTACTTTGTATCGTTTTTTCTTTGGTTTTCGTGTTTTAGGGTTTTAATGTGTTATTTTTATTGGTTTAATTTGTGAGTTTTGATAATTTTTCGTTTTTTTTCGCTCTCTTTAAGGTGTGTTGTGATCGTCTTTTTTTTTTTTGTTAGTTTTTTGTTTATATATGATGTTATTTTTTGGTCGCTTTGTTTATGTCGTGTGTTTTTTTTAGTTTTTTTTATATATGAGTATTTTTGTCGCTTTTGTATGTCTGTTTTTTTTAGTTTTTTATATATGAGTATTTTTGTCGCTTTTGTATGTGTTTTTTTTTGTTTTTTATATATGAGTATTTTTGTCGTGCTTTTTTTGTATGGTGTCTGTTTTTTTTTTTTTTTTTTTTACTCATTATGGGTATTTTTTGGTCCTGTTTTTGTCATTGTCTGTTTTTTAAGGTGTTTTTTTATATATGAGTATTTTTGTTGCTTTTTTTTATGTCTGGTTTTTTTTTAAGTTTTTTATATGAGTATTTTTTTTGGTCGGCTTTTGTATGTCTTGTTATTTTTCCATTGTTTTTATATATGATGTATTTTTTGTCGCTTTTGATTTGTGTATTTGGTCTTTTTTTTGTTTCCAGTTTTTTATATATGAGTATTTTTGTCGCTTTTGTATGTCTGTTTTTTATATGTTGTTTTTATATATGGAGTATGTTTTTTTTGTCGCTTTGTTGTATGTGTCTTGTTTTTTTTTAGTTTTTTTGATATATATGAGTTTTTTTGTCCGGCTTTTTTGTATGTCTGTTTTTTTGCCAGTGTTTTTTTGATATTCTGGATTATTTATTGTCGCTTTTTTTTGTATGTCTTCGTTTATTTTAATTTTTTTTATATATGAGATATTTTTTGGTCGCTTTGGTAATGTCTGTTTTTTTTCCAGTTTTTGTTTTATATATTGAGGTAGTATTGTTTGGTCGCTTTTTGTTTTGTTATGTCGTGTTTTTTATCCCATTTTTTTATATATGATGTGTTATTTTGGTCTGGCTTTTTGTATGTCTGTTTTTGTTTGTTCCAGTGTTTTTCTATATATGATGTGAGTGTATTTTTTTGTGTCGCTTTTGGGTGTATGTCTGTTGTTTGTTTTTTCCTAGTTGTTTTATATATGAGTATTTTTGTCGCTTTTGTATGTCTGTTTTTTCCAGTTTTTTATATATGAGTATTTTTGTCGCTTTTGTATGTCTGTTTTTTTCCAGTTTTTATATATGAGTATTTTTGTCGCTTTTGTATGTCTGTTTTTTTCATTTTTTGTATTATATGGAAGTATTTTTTGTGCGTTGTTGTATGTTCTGTTTTTTTATTTTTTTTTTAATATACTGATATTTTTGTTCGGATTTTGTATGTCCTGGTTTTTTTTTCATTTTTTTTTGATATTTATGAGGTTATTTTGTGTTCGATTTTTGGTAGGTCTTGTTTTTTTTTTTTTTTTTTTTCCTGATTTTTTTTCAACTTTTTTTGTAGTGACTAAGTTTTTTTTAAAGTTTTCCGTATATTTTTACATTTTTTTTCTTTTAATGAGGTTAAGTTTTTTTTTATAGTTATCCATATTTTTCTTTGTTTCTGTTGTTTTGTCATGGTTTGATTTGTAATTATTTTAGTTAATTTTTTTTCTTCGTGTTTCTCTTTTTTTAAGGTCTTTGAGTTCAGGTTTTAATGTTTTTTTAATTTTTTTTATATGTGAGTATATTTTCATTTAGTCGATTTAGTGTTTTTATTTTATTTTTTTATAATTTTTTACGTCCCTAGTATGTTTCCTTTTTAATTCTGAGGTTTTTTTTAATGTAGTGTTGTTGTTTAGTGATGAGTTGTTATTGTTTACCGTGTTATTGTTGCGTGTTAATGATGTTCTTGTTATTGATGTTCTCCTTTACGTGTCCATGACCTTGAAATTCACTTGTTTTTATATATATATATCAACTCACATTACTATATTTGTTGCATCAAACTAAACCTCCTTTTTTCTGACGCTAATTGCATCGCGCCGGGAATCCTGTTTGGAAGAAAAAAAAAAAGACTCAGCATTTTCCAATATATTTTTTTCTCTCTCACTTTGTTTGATCAATAGAGTTTATTTATTTATTTATAATTATTATTTTTTGTTGCTAGGTCCATTATGACAGGTATTTATTTATATTTATCTATTTTTTCTGTTTTGTTGATAGTTAGGTTAGTACAGGTGTTTTTAAAGGCCCATTAGTACAGGTGTTTTTAAAGGCCCGATTCGTGACAGGTGTTTTTAAAGGCCCTTAGAACAGGTGTTGGTTTAAAGGCCATTAGTACAGTGTTTTTAAAGGTGCATTTATGTACAGTGGTTTTATTATAAAGGCCCCATACATACAGGTGTTTTTGTAAAGGACCATTAGTACAGGGTGTGTTTTTAAAGGCCCCCCCCCCCCCCACCCCCATTAGTAAGGTGGTTTTCTTAAAGGTCCATTAGTACAGGTGTGTTTTTTAAAGGCCCATTAATACAGGTGTTTTTAGAGGCCCATCATTACAGGTGTTTTTAAAGGTCCATTAGTACAGGTGTTTTTAAAGGCCCATCAGTACAGGTGTTTTTAAAGGTCCATTAGTACAGTGTTTTAAAGGCCCTCAGTACAGGTGTTTTTAAAGGTCCATTAGTACAGGTGTTTTTAAAGGCCCATTAATACAGGTGTTTTTAAAGGCCCATTAGTACAGGTGTTTTTAAAGGCCCATCAGTACAGGTGTTTTTAAAGGTCCATTAGTACAGGTGTTTTTAAAGGCCCATCAGTACAGGTGTTTTTAAAGGTCCATTAGTACAGGTGTTTTTAAAGGCCCATCAGTACAGGTGTTTTTAAAGGCCCATTAGTACAGGTGTTTTTAAAGGCCCATCAGTACAGGTGTTTTTAAAGGCCCATCAGTACAGGTGTTTTTAAAGGTCCATTAGTACAGGTGTTTTTAAAGGCCCATTAATACAGGTGTTTTTAAAGGCCCATTAGTACAGGTGTTTTTAAAGGCCCATCAGTACAGGTGTTTTTAAAGGTCCATTAGTACAGGTGTTTTTAAAGGCCCATTAATACAGGTGTTTTTAAAGGCCCATTAATACAGGTGTTTTTAAAGGCCCATTAGTACAGGTGTTTTTAAAGGCCCATTAGTACAGGTGCTTTTAAAGGCCCATTAGTACAGGTGCTTTTAAAGGCCCATTAGTACAGGTGTTTTTAAAGGCCCATTAGTACAGGTGTTTTTAAAGGCCCATTAGTACAGGTGTTTTTAAAGGCCCATTAATACAGGTGTTTTTAAAGGCCCATTAGTACAGGTGTTTTTAAAGGCCCATTAGTACAGGTGTTTTTAAAGGCCCATTAGTACAGGTGTTTTTAAAGGCCCATTAGTACAGGTGTTTTTAAAGGCCCATTAGTACAGGTGTTTTTAAAGGCCCATTAGTACAGGTGTTTTTAAAGGCCCATTAGTACAGGTGTTTTTAAAGGCCCATTAGTACAGGTGTTACTAATGAGTGGTGTGGGAGGTGTGTTGTGTTTACCTGTGCCTAATAAGGGTTTAAAGGTAACAAGAATAAGCTAATGATGACGCTGATGACGATAGTATTGACAACAACAACAACTACTACTACTGCTACTTTTATAAATATACTAACTGCTATTTCTACTGCCATTTCTACTACTTCTACTACTACGAATATGCAATCCCTGCTGTTTCTACTACTACTACTACTACTACTACTACTACTACTACTACTACTACTACTACTACTACTACTACTACTACTACTACTACTACTACTACTATTACTATTACTACTACTACTACTACTACTACTAACAGAAACACTAACACTACAACTACTAAATACTAAGCTATACTACTACTACTACTTTCTAGCCCTACTACTTTCTACTATATACTCCTTTGTTTTCATAGTTTGTTTTTGCTTAAAAAAAATAGGGTAAGAGTAACTCAAAAAAACTTTTCAATTTTCTTCACCCGTACCTCTCCTCCTCCCTCCCTCCCCCTCCTCCTCCTCCTCTCCCCCTCCTCCTTCCCCCTCCTCCTCCTCCTCCTCTTCCCCTCTTTTTTCTTCTTCCCCCTCCCCCTCCCCCCTTCCCCCCCCCCCTCCTCCTGTAATCCCCCTGGTTTTCGCCTCCCGGGAAAATAAAATACCTTTTGGGCACGTGGGCCCGTCCCCAAAGAAGGGAAAGGGGAATTGTTTTGGGGGAAAGAAAAAGTGTAACAGAAAGGGGGGGAGACAGGTGGGTGCGGGGGTGGGGGGGAATCGCAGGGGGTTGACACTGTGGTGGTGGGGTGGTGGTGGTGGTTTTGGGGGTTGGGGGGGGGGGAGAGAAATTTAAAGGGTTCGTTGTGAAAGGGAGGAAGGGAGAGAGAGGGAGGAGAGGGAGAGGGGGGAGGGGGAGAGGGAGGGGGGAGGGAAAGAAGGAAAACAGGGGAAAACGTGTCGATGAACCCGGCAAAAACCACACCCACACACCCCAAAAAGGGGAGAGAGAGAGGGGGTAAAAAGAAAAGAGAGAGAGATAAAAAAGAGAAGAGAGAGAGGAGAGGGGGAAAAGGGTTAGGGGGAAAAGAGAGAGGGGAAGAGAGGGGAGAGAAGAACGAGAAAAGAGAGAGAAAAGAGAAAAGAGAGAGAGAGAGAGGGGGGAGAGGGGAAGAGAGAGAGAGAGAGGAGAGGGGGAGAGAGAGATAAAAAAAAAGGGCCCGGGCAAACAGCCAACACAACAAGCCTGGGTTTGAAATCCTGCCATTGCTGGGAAATTAATTTTTCCCCCTTCCCCGATAGGTACATAGGGTAAAAGGGGGGAAAAGGGTTTGGGGGGCAGAGAGGGGAAAGAGGGGGGAGGGGGGGGAAGAGAGGGGAAAAAAAAGGGTAAAGGGGGGACATAAAGGGGAAAAAGGGGGGATAGAGAGAGGCGAAGGGGGAGTGGAAGCTTGAGGGGAAAGGGGGGGAAGGGGAGGGGCAGGGAGAAGAAGGGGGGGAAAAAATTTGGGGGGGGAAAGGGGGAGACAAGAGGGTGGGGGAAACATTGAGGGGAAAAGAGGGATAGGGAGAGACAGAGGAAATCAGTGTAAAGAAAAATAAAAAAAAACCCTGGTACCCAAACAAAACCCGTGTACGAAAAATCCCTGTAAACCGGGTGAATTTAGTTTTTGGAGGGGTTTTTTGTCCCCTCCTCTCTTGAAAAAAAATTTAAATCGTAGAAAAAAGGGGGAAAAAAAATAAAAAGAAGCGAGGAGTTCCAGGGTTTTCCCTTTAAAAAAAGGATGAAAGAGTAAAGATACTGGTTAACTCTTGCAATTAAACAGGGGATTCTTGAACAGTAATATCGGGGTTGATGAAGATTACCTTTAAAAACGTGCTGTCTGACCCTTTTGCGGGGGACCCCCCTTTTTAATTTGGCCCGAGTTTTTTTGGGGTTTTGGAAAAGAAAGTTTTGACCCTTTTTTTGGGGGGGGCTTTTTTTTTTTATTGTTTTTTTAAATTTTAGTAGTTGTTGTTTTTTTTTGTTGTTGGTTTTTGTTTTTTTTTTGTTGTTGTTTTTTTGTGGTTGTGGTTGTGGTTGTTGTTGTTGTTTTTTGTGGTTGTGGTTTTGGGTTTTTGTTGGGGTTTTTTTTTGGTTGTTGGTTGGGGTTTTTGGTTTTTGGTTGTGGTTTTTGGTTGTTTGTTGGGGGTGGTGGTTGTTGTTTGTTTTTTTTGTTTGTTGTGGGGTTGTTTTTGTTTTGTTGTTTTTGTTGGGTTTATTGGTTTTTGTTGTTGTTGTTTTGTTGTGGTTGTTTTTTGTTTGTTGTGGTTTTTTGTTTGTGGTTTTGGGGTTTTGGGGGTTTTTGTTGTTGTTTTTTTGTTGTTGTTGTTGGGTTTTTTTGGTTGTTGTTGTTGTTGTTGGTTTTGTTGTTTGTTGGTTTTGGTTTTGGTTGTTGTTGGTTTTTTTTTTGTTTTTTGTTGTTGTTTTGGGTTTTATTTTTCCTTCCTTAGTCTTTTACTCTTCACTCCCCTCCCTCCTTCCTCCTCTCCTTCCTCTTCCTTCCCCCTTTCCCTTCCCTTCTCTCCTGGGTTTTCCTTCTCCTCTCCTCTCCTCTCCCCTCCTCTCCTCTTTCCCCTTTCCCCTTTCCCCTTTTCTCCTCTCCTCTCCTCCCTCTCCCCCTCTCCTTTTCCCTCCCCCTCCTCTCCTCTCCCCCCTTCCTCTTCCTTCCCCTTCCCCTCCTTTTCCCCCTCCTCCTCTCCCTTCGCCTTTTTTTTCTCCTTCCCCCCCCCATTTTTCCCCCCCCCTCCCCCTTTTTCCCCCCCCTCTCCTCTCCTCTCCCCCTCCTTCCTCTCCTCTCCTCTTTCCCCCTTCCCTTCTCCCCCCTCCCCTCCTCTCCCCCCTTTTCCCTCCTTTCCCCTCCCTCCCTCCTTTTTTCCTCGCCCCCCCCCTCCTTTCCCCCCTCTCCTCTCCCCCCTCCTCTCCCTCCCCCTCCCCTTCCCCCCTTTCCCCTTCCTTTTTTTTCCCTCTAATTAATATACTTTTTTTCCTCCGCTTCTCTCTCCTCCCCCCCAGGCCCCCATTTTATCCATATTCTCCCTTCACATTCTTTGACAACATTCCTATCCCCCCCCCCCCCCCCCCCCCCCCCCCCCCCCCCCCCCCCCCCCCCCCCCCCCCCCCCCCCCCCCCCCCCCCCCCCCCCCCCCACCCCCACCCCCACCACCACCCCACCCCCCCCAACCCCCCACCACCCAAACCACCCCCCCCCCCCCCAACCCGGGAGCAAGGTTTGGGGTTTTTTCCGGGGGAATATCTTATCGTAAAACCCAAAAACCTTAGTGGCTTCGGAATGCTCACTCGTACGGTCGTGGTCAACAGCTGCCGCAACGCTCCCCACTGCTGCCCTCTTGCGGCCACTCTTAGAAACTTTGTCGTCCCCCTTTTCTCCCCTTCTTCCCCTCTTCTTCTTGTGGCGACTCTTATACACTCTTTCGTCCTCTCTTCTCCCCCTCTTCTTCTCCTCTTCTTCTTCTTCTTCTTGTTCCTACGTATCTAGTTTCGAAATAATACTTTGGCTTGTTTATATTTTTAGTTTCTAGTTCTTGTTTTCCCTTTTTTGTTTGGGGTTTTTGTGGTTTGTTTTTTAAGTAAAGAAAGTAATGGGTTTTTAGGGAACGCCCTGGGCCGAGTGGTTGGTTTTGGGTGGGGGAGCTCCCATGTCTCAAGTTTTGAATCCTGAGGGGGGCAACTCTTTCGACCTCCCTTAACCCCTTTTAGACCCAAAAACTTTAAATTTCCCCCGTACTTTGGGGGTACCATTTTGGCCCATTTTGAGTAGAAAAAACAATATTTTTTTACATGACCTTTTGTATTTATGTCCACCAATTTTAATTTGGTAAAAATTCCCGGGTTTCTTTTTTGTTTTTTTCATGGGTAACAAAAGACGTTTTTTATATAGCCCAAGGGAAAAATCGGGGTGAAAGGGGGGTTAAAGGGGTCCCCCACAAGAGCCCTTAGGTGAGCAGAAGGTCCCGGGGTTTCAAATCCCCCCAAGGAGCAACTGTCAAATCCATCGCGGGTGGGCGAAAAAACCGCCAAAGTAGCAAAAACCTGGGTTTTTTGACCCCCAATACAAAATTTTGGGGAGTACCTTTTTTTTTTCCCTTTTCACCTTGTTATCAAACTTTATACATGTTTTTTTGCTTCAAAATTGCCAGACTTCCCGGGAAAAACAAATTTCGGTTTTTTGTTTATTGTCCTATGGGGGAGAAAGGTGGGTATTTGCCCTGACCATTTGATTTTTGTTAGTCAAAGGGGTTTGGGGTCAGGGAAGGAAAAGTTGGGGGGTAAAAGGGGAAAGGGGGGAAGAAAAGGGGGGAGGGGGAGAGAGAGGGGAGAGAGGGGGGGAAAAAAAAGAGAAAAAGAAGAGAGAGAAGAAAAGAGAGAGATTAAAAAGAGAGAAAAAGGGGAGGGAGAGAGGGAGAAGAGAGAGGAAAATCCCAAAAAAAAGGGGATGATTTGGAAAAGATTATTATTTTCTTTCTTTGTGGGGGGTAAGGAGAAGAAAAGGGAGGGGGAGGGAGGAGGAGGTAGGAGGAGGAGGAAAGGGGGGGAGGAGGAGGAGGAGGAGGAGGAGGGAGGAGGAGGAGGGGGAGGGGGGGGAAAAAAATTTAAGCACCCATCTCTCTTTCCCTAAGTTTGTAAAAAAAAAAAAAAAAAAAAAAAAAAAAAAAAAAAAAAAAAGGGGTTTAGGGTCCGGGACTGTAATTTTCTCCTTTTGTTTAAAAAAAAAGGGGGAGGGAGACGATTTTTTTTTTTGACTTTTTAACCAGAAAAAAACACACCCCACACACCCCCACACACAGACAATGGATTTCCCTTTTTCTCCCCCCTCTCTCTTCCCCCCTTTTCTCTCTCTCTCTCCTCTCCTCTCTCTCTCTCTCCTCCCTCTCTCTCTTCTACTCTCTCTCTCTCTCTCCGTCCCCTGTCCCCTTTTATCTGCTCTGTCTCTTCTCTCTCTCCTCTCTTCTCTCTTTTGTTCTCTCTCATTCCCCCCCCTCTTTTTCTCTCTCTCTCTTTTCTCTCTCTCTCCTCTCTCTCTCTCTCTCTCCAAAAACCCAACTAAAAAATCTCTCTCTGGTCTTTCTGTCTCTCTCTCTTCTTCCCGTTCTACTTCTTCGTCTGCTTCCGTCCTCTCCTTCCTCTCTCTCAACTCTCTCTTTTTCTCTCTCTCTCTCTCTCTCATCTCTCTCTCTCTTCTCTCTCCTCTCTTCCTTTTCTCTCAGAAAAGGGAAGGGGAAAAAAAAAAAGATATAAAACCCGTTTAATTTTTCCCCCTGAGTGGGGATAAATATCTTATAGGGGAGGGGGGGGGGAAAATCTGGGTTAAAACCTTGGTTTTATTTTTCCCCCCCTAAATGTTATGGGGGGGAGGGGGGGGAAGGGGGGGGGGGGTGGGGAAGGGGGAAAGGGAAAGGGGAAGGGAGGGGGAGGGGAGGGAAGGGGGGGAAAGGGGGGGGAAGGGGAAAGGGGGGGAAAGGGGGAGGGAAAAAAGGGGGGGGAAAGGGGAAAGGGGGAGGAAGAAGGGGGGCCCCAATTTAAACTCCCCACCCCCCAAAAATAAGTCAACGGAAAAAAGGGGGAGGAAGGGGGAGGAGGAGGGAGGAGGGGGAGGTCGAGGAGGGGGAGGGGGAGGAGGAGGGGGGAGGTCGGGGGGGAGGGGGAGGGGAAGGAGGAGGAGGGGGTAGCCACAACTTCGATAATTTAATTCCTTCGTCCTTTTCTCCCGCCTGCCCTGCCTTCCCCCCTTTCTCTCTCCCCTTCCTTTCTCTCTCTCTCTCTCCTTCTCTCTCTTGCTCTCTTCCCCTCTCTTCTTTTTCTCTCTCTCTTCTTTGTACTACCCCCCCCCCTCTTTACCCCCCTCCCGCACCCCCGCCCCGGCAACACCAAAACCTTTGTTTTGTGTAAAAGCCGGGAAAGGTTTTTTTTGTGGGTGTAAAGCCAGAAAATTTTGTTGTGTGTTTTAGAGCCAGGGAAATTTTTTTTTTTGGGGGTTAGAGCCCGAAGGGTTTTGTTTTGGGTGTTGAGCCAGAAAGGTTGTGTTGTGTTTTAGAGCCCGAAGGTTTTTGTTGTGGTGTAAGCCAGAAGGTTGGGTTTTGTTTTGTAGAGGGCCGAAGGTTGGTTTGTGATGTAGATCCAGAAGGGGGGGGGTTTGTGTTTGTGAGCCAAAGGTTTTTGTTTTTGGGGGTAAAAGCCAGAAGGTTGTGTTGTGGGTGTAGAGCCAGAAGGTTGGGTTTTTTTTTAGAGCCAAAGGGTTTTGTTTTTGGGTGTAGAGGCCCCGAAGGTTGTGTTTTGGGGTGTAAAGCCAGAGGTTGTGTTGTGGGGTGTAGAGCCAGAAGGTTTTGTTGTGTGTGAGAGAGCCGGTTTTGTTGTGTGTGTAGAAACCAGGAAAAATTTTGTTGTGGGTTTTAGAGCCAAAGGGGTTTGTTGTGGGAGGCCAGAAGGTTTTGGGGTTTTTTGTGTAAGCCAGGGAAGGGTTGGGGTTTTGGGGTTTTAAACCCGAAGGGTTTTGTTTGGGTGTAAGCCCAGAAAGGGTTTTGTTGTGGTGTAGAGCCAGAAGGGTTTTGTTTGGGGTAGAGCCGGGAAATTTTTGTTGTTTGGGGGGTAGAGCCCCAAAGGGGTTTTGTTTGTTTTGTGTAGAGCCCGAAAAAAATTTGTGTTGTGGTTTTAGAGCCCCGAAAGTTTTTGTTGTGGTTTTAGAGAGCCGGTTTTGTTGTGGGGGTAAGCCCGGGAAAGGGTTTTGGGTTTTTGGTGTAGAAACCAGAAGGGTTTGTTGTGGGTGTTTTGAGCCCGAAAAAGGGGTGTTTGTGGTGTAGAGCCCGAAGGTTTTGTTGTTTTGGGGTAGAGCCGAAGGTTGTTTTTGTGGGGGGTAGGCCAGAAGGTTTTGTTTTTTTGGTGTGGGAGAGCCAGAAGGTTGTGTTGGTTTTTTAAAGCCAAAGGGTTTTGTTGTGGGTGTTGGAAGGCCCGAAGGTTTTGTTTTGGGTGTAGAGCCAGAAGGTTTTGTTTTTTGTGGTTGAGCCAGAAGGGTTTGTTTTGTTGGGGCCGAAGGTTGTGTTGTGGGTGGGAGAGAAAGGTTGTTTTTTTGTGTGTAGAGCCCCAAAGGGTTTTTGTGTGTGGGGACCAAAAAGGGTTTTTTTGGTTTTGTAGAGCCAAAGGTTTTTGTTGGGGTGTTGAGCCAGAAATTTTTGTTGTGTTTGTAGACCCAAAAGGTTTTGTTGTGTGGGAAAGCCAGAAGGTTGTTGGGGGGGGGGTGTTAAAAGGCCCGAAGGTTGTGTTGTGGGTGTTAAGCCAGAAGGTTGTGTTTGTGTGTTAGAGCCCGAAGGGTGTTTTTGTGTGTTTGGGCCCGAAATTTTTGGGTTTTGTGTGTAAAAGCCAGGGAAAGGTTTTGTTTGTGTGTGTAACCCAAAAGGTTTGTTTGTGGGTGTAGAGCCCCGAAGGTTTGTTGTGTGTGGGAGAGCCAGAAAGGGTGTGTTTGGTTTTAGGGGCCAAAGGTTGGGGTTGTGGGGGGTAGGGCCAGAATGGTTTGTTTGGGGTGGGAGAGCCAGAAGGTTTTGTTGTGTGTGGGAAAAGCCAAAGTTTTTGTTGTGTTTGTTTTGAGCCAAAAAGGTTGTGTTGTGTGTGTGAAACCGAAGGTTTGTGTTGGGGTTTTTAAACCAGAAAGGTTTGTGTTGGGGTAGAGCCAAAAAAGGGTTGTGTTTTGTGTAGAGCCAGAAGGTTTGTTTTGTGTGTAGAGCCAGAGGTTTTTGTTTTTGGGTGTAACCAGAAAAGGGTTTTGTTTTTGGGGGGTAGAAGCCAGAAAGGTTTTGTTGTTGTTTTAGAGCCAGAAGGGTTTGTTTGTGGGGTAAGCCAGAAGGGTTTGTGTTGTGGGGGGTAGAGCCAAAAAGGTTGTGTTTTGTGTGGGAGGCCAGAAGGTTGTGTTGTGTGTGTAGAGCCAGAAGGTTGTGTTGTGTGTGTAGAGCCAGAAGGTTGTGTTGTGGGTGTAGAGCCAGAAGGTTGTGTTGTGTGTGTAGAGCCAGAAGGGTTTTTGTTGGGGTGGGAGAGCCAGAAGGTTTTGTTTTGTGGGGTAGAGGGCCCGAAGGTTGTGTTGGGTTTTTAAAAAGCCAAAAATTTTGTTGTGTGGTTAAAAAGCCAAAAAGGTTGTGTTGGGGTGTGAAAGGGCCCGAAAGGGTTTTGGGGGTGGTTTTAGAGGAAAAGGGTTTTTTTGTGGTGTAAGACCAAAAGGTTGTGTTGTTGGTTTTAGAGCCAAAGGGTTTTGGGGTTTTTTTTGTAAGCCAGAAGGTTGTGTTGTGTGGGGTAGAGCCAAAAAGGTTGTGTTTTTGTGTGTAGACCCAAAAAAGGTTTTTTTTTGTGTGTTTAGAAACCAGAAGGTTTTGTTTTTGTGTGTATAAGGCCAAAAGGGTTTTGTTGTGTTGTAGGCCAAAAGGTTGTGTTTGGTGTTTTGGGTAGAGCCAGAAGGGGTGTTGTGTGTGGGAGAGCCCGAAGGGTGTTGTGTGTGTAGAGCCAGAAGGTTGTGTTGTGGGTGTAGAGCCAGAAGTTGTGTTTTTGTTTTAGGGGCCAAAAAGGTTGTGTTTTGTGTGTTTGACCAGAAGGTTGTGTTGTTGGGTAGCCAGAAGGTTTTTTTTGTGTGGTAGAGCCCGAAAGGGGTTTTGTTGTGTGTTATGGTGTGTCCCCGCCTGCCGCACCGCTATAAGATGAAGCCATTATCTAATTTTCAACCTCGATCATCAGGTTACTTTGGATTGCCAGACACGTTTTGTGATTTGTTGCAATTAGAACTAATTATATTGACTTGAAATTCGTCTCATGTTTTTTTGTTTTTCTTCCCTTTTTCCCCCCTTTCCGTCCGCAAAAGAGTTGTGTAAGATGTTGAGCAGAAGTGGAGAGCCAGAATTGTTTGTTGTGTAACCAGAAAAGGTTTGTTTTGTTTAAGTGTTTTTGTTCTGTTACTAGTTGTTTTACGTCCTTGAGAGCCAAAAAAGTATTTGATTGGATAGACAAAGGTTTTGTTTGTAGTGTTTTTTTTCCTTTTTTTATTTTTTCTTGCCCTATTAGAACCCTCCCCCATCCTCACCTCCTCATCAGGTTCTTTTTGCCAACCTTTCTTCTTCTTAACATAACTAACTCCTCCTGCTTGCAATACCTATTTTTTTTTTTTTTTTTTTTATTTTCCTTCTAAACAATGTTAATTATGCAAAAGTAACAGATTTGTTTTAACATGAACAAATTTATTTTCTCCTCCTCTTCTTCCTTTTCCCTATTTTTTCTCTCCCCTAAGCATAAAATATAATTCATCAAATAACAAAGATTTTATTTGTCTGCTTTTCCTTTTTTTTTTTTCTATATGTGTTGTCTGTTTCTGCTTTTTCTCCTCAATATACTTATCTCCTCCTACTCCTGCTGCTCCTCCTGCTCCTCCTCCTCCTCCTTCCTCCTCCTCCTCCTCCTCCTCCTCCTCCTCCTCCTCCTCCTATATCTTTATTATTTGCTTTACTCTTCTCCTTCATTCGTATTTTCATTGTTTTTCTTCTTCTTCTCCTTATTTAAATACATCAACACCCATTTTATCATTACCTTGGCTTTATATCTCTCTTATTTTTTCTTGCTTCTCAGACATACTCATTGTTAGTATTATTGTTGCTGTTGTTGTGGTTGTTGTTGTTGTTATTGTTGTTGTTGTTGTTGTTGTTGTTGTTCCTCCTCTTCTTCCTCTTCCTCTTCTTCTTCTTCTTCTTCTTCTTCCCCCTCCTCTCTCCTAGTTCCCTTCATCATCACCTCCTTCCCTTCCCTTCCCTTCTTTCAATACCTCTATTCTATACACATCTTCAAGCCACCTGTCTCTCATCATCCTTCTCTCTCTCTCTCTCTCTCTCTCTCTCTCTCTCTCTCTCTCTCTCTCTCTCTCTCTCTCTCTCTCTCTCTCTCTCTCTCTCTCTCTCTCTCTCTCTCTCTCTCTCTCTCTCTCTCTCTCTCTCTCTCTTTCTTTCTGGGTCTGTCTCTCTCTCTCTTTCTGTGTGTGTCTCTCTCTCTTTCTGTGTCTGTCTCTCTCTCTCTTTCTGTGTCTGTCTCTCTCTCTTTCTGTGTCTCTCTCGCTCTCTCTCTCTTTCTGTGTCTCTCTCGCTCTCTCTCTCTCTCCTTTTTTGTATCCTTTTTGCTCTGTATTCTTTTTCTTCGACTCTCTTTCTCTCCTCACTTCCTCTCTCTCTCTCTCTCTCTCTCTCCCCTCCTCTCTCTCTCTCTCTCTTTTCTCCTCCTCTCTTGTCATCCTACTTCTTCTCTTCTCTCTTCTTCTCTCTCCTCTCTCTCTCTCTCTTCTCTCTCTCTCTCTCTCTCTCTCTTCACACTCCTCTCTCTCTTCTTATCTTCTTTCTCCACTTTTCTCCTCATTCTCTCTCACTCTCATCTCTCTCTCTCTCTCTCTCTCTCTCTCTCTCTCTCTCTCTCTTCTCTCTCTCTCTCTCTCTCTCTCTCTCTCTCTCTCTCTCTTCCCTCTCTCCTCTCTCTCTTG
Source organism: Chionoecetes opilio (assembly GCA_016584305.1). Classification (NCBI taxonomy): domain Eukaryota; kingdom Metazoa; phylum Arthropoda; class Malacostraca; order Decapoda; family Majidae; genus Chionoecetes; species Chionoecetes opilio. The sequence goes on along the minus strand of JACEEZ010007329.1, from coordinate 94,998 downwards.
CTCACTGTCTCTCCTCTTTCTCTTCCTACATCTTCTCTCTTCCTTCTTCCTTCACACTCTATCTCTAGATATATCTCTCTCTCTTCTCTCTCTCTCTCTCTCTTTTTCTTTCATACCTTCGCTCCTCGCTTGCCTGCCTGCCTTTCCCCGTATAGCAATCACGTATAGTTTCCCTTTAGGGTGCAAACTTGAGTTTTTATTTCTTAATGCTACCCTTTTGCTTTCCCCTTAAAAGGGTTTAGGGCTCGAAAATAGGATTATGGGAAAGGGTTTTTTGAAAAAAAAGTAAAATATAGCTATTTTTTTAACGAGGTTTTAAAAATTTCCCTTCGATCTTAAGGGTTTTATTCTTTTAAAAAAACCCTGTTTTCCTTTTACTTTGGGTTAACTATGATAAAATGCGTGGAAAAAATTTTGAAGAAGGTAGATTTCCCCCCTCCCGGCAAACAAAAAACAGGGAAATAAGCCCGCCAAAGGGGGGAGGATTTTTCACCTTTTTAGGCAAAAAAAAGACTAGAAGTAAAAAATAGGATTAGTTATAGATAGTTAGGGTTTAACCCCTTTACGCCCCGACTTTCCCTTGGGGTTATATTATCGTTGGTTTGCCCTTACGAAAAGGGAGCTTTTTAAAATACGAAATTTGTTTGTGGGCAAGTGTATTAAAAAGGTTTATATCTATAGAAATTGTTACGTTAAAATTTTAAAATTTTCTAATGGTACCCAAATTTTCAAAGGAAAATTTCGTTATGGGCCCCCAAGGGGTTAAAGATAAATTTGAGAAAGGGATTTTTCCAAAAAAACTACTGTTTTTTTTAAATTACAAAAAACTACTGTTTTACATTTACAACGGGCTACGGGATTACAAATTTTAAAAGACTACCCGTATTTACATTATTTTTCAACGGTAAATGTATTTTACATTTTAAAAAGAATACTGTATTTACATATTTAAAAAAGACACTGTATTACATATTTACAACGGACTAATGTATTTAAAATTTTTCAAAGACTAATGTATTTTCATATTTACAACGACTACGGGATTTTCTATATTTTCCCAAAAAAATACTGGTTTACCATTTACAACGGGCTACTGTATTTTTCATTTTAAAACGACCCACTTATTTACTATTTTCAAAGAATACTGTATTTACATATTTTCAAAAGACACTGTATTTTTCATATTTTCAACGACCCAAGTATTTACCCTATTTACAACGAACTGTATTTACATTTTTTACAAAAGGGCCCACTGTATTTTCATATTTTTTCAAAGGGCTACTGTATTTAATATTTTCAAAGAACTGTTTTTTTTACAAAGACTACTGTATTTACATATTTACAACGACTAATGTTAAAATTTAAAAAAGACTACTGTATTTAATATTTTTCAACGAAACCCGTTTTACATATTTACAACGGGTTTCTGTTTTTCAAATTTTCAAGACTATGTATTTACATATTTTCAAAGGGCTATGTATTTAATATTTTCAACGATACTGTATTTAATTTTTTAAACACTACTGTATTTAAATTTACAACGACTTTCTGTATTTAAATTTTTTACAAAAAGAACTGTATTTACATATTTACAACGACTACTGTATTTACATATTTACAACGACTACTGTATTTACAAAAAGGGCACTGTATTTTAAATTTACAACGACTACTGTTTTTTTCCCAAAGGGCTACTGTATTTACATATTACAACGACACTGTATTTACAAAAACACTTGTTTTTTAAAATAAATTTTCAAAGACTACTGTATTTACATATTTACAAAGACTACTGTATTTACATATTTACAACGACTACTGATTTACCTATTACAAGAATTCTGTATTTACATATTTTTCAACGATACGTATTTTCATAATTTTCAAAGGACTACTGTATTGAATATTTACAAAGATTCTGTAATTTACATATTTTCAACGACTACTGTATTTAATATTTTTCAAAGGGGGGGGGGGGAAATGTTTACATATTTTCAAACGCTACTGTTTAATATATTAAAAAAGACTACGTATTTACAATTTAAAAGATACGGGGGTTTTAAAATTTACCAAAAAACTACTGTATTTTTTAATTTTCAAAAAACTACGGGATTTTTAAAATTTACAAAGACTTCTGTATTAAATATTTACCCCAAAAAAATACTGTATTAATATTTTCAAAGATACTGTATTTACATATTTACAACGATAAATGTATTTAATTTTTTACAAAGGGCTATGTATTTAATTTACAAACCCCATACTGTATTTTTCATATTTTCAAAGGGCTACTGTATTTTCATATTTACAAAAGACACTGTAAAATTTAAATTTTCAAAGGACTACTGTATTTATAATTTTTCAAAGACTACGTAAATATTACAAAGACTTCTGTATTTAAATATTTCCCAAAGGGTAGGTATTTTTTAAAAATTTTCAAAAACTAATGTATTTTTTTTATTTTCAAAGGCCCCACTATTTTCATATTTTTAAAACTACTGTATTAATATTTTCAACGACACGTATTTAAAAAATTACCCAAAGGGGCTACTGTATTACATATTTACAAAGGCTACTGTTTTAAATTTTCAAAAGGGCTACTGTTATTACAAATTTTCAAACGACTAAAGGATTTCATATTTTCCAAAAACTACGGGATTTTTTATATTACCCAAGCCTTTTGTATTTAAAATTTACAAAGGGCTACTGTATTTCCCTATTTAAAAACGGGGCATGTATTTTTAAAATTTACAACGATACTGTATTTTAAAAATTTTCAAAGACTACGTATTTTTAAAAATTTTCAACGAAATACTGTATTTAATATTTACAAAGACGACTGTTATTTTAAAAATTTTCAAAAGGGTACTGGGATTTAATATTTAAAAAAGACTACTATTTACATAAATTTTCAACGGGTACTTATTTACTATTTTCAAGACTACTGTATTTAAAAAATTTTCAACGATACTGTATTTATATATTTACAAAGACTACTGTATTTACATATTTACAACGACTACTGTATTTATATATTTACAAAGACTACTGTATTTACCCAATTTTTAACGGCCTTTTGTATTTAATATTTTCAAAGACTACTGTATTTTTCATATTTTCAAAGACTACGTATTTCATATTTACAAAGAGACTGTATTTAATTTTACAAAGCTACGGGATTTACATATTTACAACGAATCCGTATTACATATTTAAAAAAGAAAAAATGTATTTAATATTTTCAAAGAAATTGTTTTTTAGTATTTACAACGACTACTGTATTTACATATTTACAACGACTACTGTATTTTCTATTTACAAAGACTACTGTATTTAAATATTTACAAAGACTACTGTATTTATATTTCAACGACTAAATGCATTTACAAAATTTACCAAAGACTACTGTATTTACCCTATTTACAAAGACTTTCTGTATTTACTTTTACAAAGACTTTCTGTATTTACCTATTTACAAGAAAATATTTTTTTTTACCCAAAAACTACTGATTTACATATTTTAAACGACTACTGGGATTTCCCTTTACAAAGGGTACGATTTACTATTTTCAACGTACGGGATTTTTAAAATTTACAACGACCCAATGTATTACATATTTACAAAGATACTGTATTTACCCTTTACAACGACTACTGTATTTACCCCTATTTACAACGATATTTTTATTTTTAAATTTACCCAAAAAAAATACGTATTTAATATTTACAAAGGGTACGTATTTTTCATATTTACAAAAGACTACGTATTACATATTTAAAAAAGGGCTACCCGTATTACATATTTACAAAGACTACTGTATTTTTAAAATTTACAACGATACCCGATTTAAATATTTTCAAAGACTACTGTATTTTACATAAATTTCAAAGATACGGGATTTAATATTTACAAAGACTACTTTTATTTCATATTTAAACGCCCCACTGTATTTAATATTTACCCAAAATACGTATTTTTTAAAATTTTCAAAGGACTATGTATTAATATTTACAAAGAACGTATTTTCATATTTACAAAGACTTTCTGTTTTTTAAAATTTACAAAAACTACTGATTATAAAATTTACAAAGACTAAAAGTATTATAAAATTTACCCAAAAACTCGGGATTTTTAAAATTTCCAAAAGACTACTGTATTTTATAAAATTTCAAGACTTACTGTTTTAATTTTACAACGAAATACTGTATTTTCCCTATTTAAAAAAGATACTGTATTTAAATATTTTAAAAAAACCGGGATTTAAATATTTTCAAAGACTACTGGATTTATTTATTTCAAAGGGCTACCCGTATTTTAAAATATTTAAAAAAGACATTCTTATTATATATTTCCCAAAAACTATGTATTTAATTTTTTACAAAGACTACTGTATTTAATATTTTCAAAAAACTTAAAGGTTTTTTAAATTTTCAAAGGGTACTGTTTTAAAATATTTTCCCAAAACTACTGTATTTTAAAATTTACAAAGACTACGTATTTACCTAATTTTCAACCCCCCACTGATTTAAATATTTACAAAGATACTGTATTTTTCATTTTTTAAAAACGAACGTATTTACATATTTACAAAGACTACTGTATTTACATATTTACAACGACTACTGTATTTACATATTTACAACGACTACTGTATTTACATATTTACAACGACTACTGTATTTACATATTTACAACGACTACTGTATTTACATATTTACAACGACTACTGATTATAAAATTTTCAACGACTACGTTATTTAATATTACAACGATACGGGAAATTTAAAAAATTTTTTAAAAAAAGACTACTGGATTTACAATTTACAAAGACTAAAATGTATTTACATATTTTCAAAGACTACTGAATTTTTACAATTTTTCAAACACCACTGGGATTACATATTACAAGAATTTCTGTATTTAATATTTACAACGGGCTACGTATTTACATATTTACAACGATACTGTATTTTTAAAATTTACAAAAATACGGGAATTTTCATATTTAAAAAGACCTACGGGATTTAATATTTTAAAAGACTACTGTATTTAAAAATTTTACCCAAAAACTAATGGTAAATTTAAAATATTTTCAAAGACTACTGTATTTTCATATTTACAAAAATACCCGTATTTAATATTTTCAACGACTTTTCCTTGTATTTACATATTTACAAAACGAAATTGGTATTTAAAAATTAACCAACGAAATACTGTATTTATATATTTACAAAGACTACTGTATTTACATATTTACAAAGACTACTGTATTTACATATTTACAAAGACTTTCTGGATTTACCCTATTTAAAAAGACACGGTATTTATAATTTACAAGATACTGTATTTACAAAATTTACAAAGACACTGTATTTTCATATTTTAACCCAAAGGGCTCGTATTTAAAATTTACAAAGACTACTGTATTTTCATATTAAAAACGACACCCCGTATTTAAATATTTACAAAGACTATTTTATTTACATTTACAACGACTTTCCCGTACCTTTTTAAATATTAAAAAAGAACTACTGTTTTTTAAGTCATTCCAACGACTACTGAAATTTATATATTTACAACGACTACGGTAAAAAAACAAAAATTACAAAAACTTTCGTAAAAGTAATAAATTTTCAACGACTACTGTATTTAAATTTAAAAAAGACTACTGAAAAATTAAGTTACAAAGCTCTGTAATTTACATATTTTACAAAGACTACTGTATTTACATATTTACAAAGACTACTGTATTTACATATTTACAAGACTAAATGTAAAATTTTCATAAATTTTCAACGACTTTCTGTAATTTACATATTTACAAAGACCCACTGTTAATTTTTTAAAATTTTTCAAAGGGCTACTGTATTTAATAAATTTACAACGACGACCCCTTATTTACATAATTTACAAGACTACGTATTTTTACATATTTTAAAAAGACTACTTTTTTAAATATTTACAAAAACTACTGTATTAAATTTACAAAGATACTTGGATTTTTAAAATTTACAAAGTACTGTATTTATAATTTTACAAAGGAAATACTTTTATTTAAATAAATTTTCAAGACTTTCTGTATTTAAATATTTTCAAAGGGGCTTTCTGTATTTTTCATTTAAAAAAGACTATGTATTACAAATTTTCAAAGAAAACTGTATTTTCATTTACAAGACTATGTATTTTCATAAATTTTCAACGGGCTACTGTATTTTCATATTTACAAAACTTTCTGGGATTTAATATTTACAACGACTAAGTATTTAAAAATTTACAAAGATACGTAAAATTTACATATTTACAAAAAAAATAAATGAAATTTTAAAAATTACCCAAAAAATACTGTATTTTCATATTTAAAAAGATACTGTATTTTCATATTTAAAAAAGATACTGTATTTACAATTTACAAACACTACTGTATTTAAAATATTTTCAAGACACTGGATTTAAATTTACAAGACTACTGTATTTACCCTATTTTCAACGGGCTAAAATGTATTTACATAATTTACAACTCCCACTGTATTTACATATTTTCCCCAAAAAATACTGTATTTTTAAAATTTTCAAGACTACGGGATTTACATATTTTTCAAAGACTACTGTATTTACTATTTTTTCAAAGACTACTGTTTTACATATTTACAAAGACATGTATTTTTAAAATTTTCAACGATTCTGGGATTTACATATTTTCAACGACTACTTATTTACAATTTTAAAAAAATAAGGGTTTTACATATTTTAAAAAGGAATACTGTAAATTTTCAATTTTTAAAGAATTTCGTTTTTAAAAATTAAAGGTTCGTTTTTTTCGGTTTGTTTTTTTCCAATGTTTCTTTTCCCCTTGTTTTTTTTGTTGTTTTTATTTTAAAGTTGAATTTTCATATTTTCCCGAAACTTATTAATATTTCAAGATTTGAATATTTTAAAAAACACTATTTTTTTTTTTTTTTTTCCGTTTTTTTTTTTTTTTTTTCCCCAATACTTTTACATAACAAATTCGTTTTTTTTGTTTTAAACGAATTTAAACAATTTAAGAAGGAAAAATTTTCAAAGAAGATTTCCCCTCCTATTTAAATTTTTGGTTTTTTTAAAATTTGTTGTTTGTTTGATTGGGGGTTTTAAAATTTGTGTGTTTTCAAAATTGATCTTTTTCTATTTTCCCCTATTGTTTCTATTTTTGCTATTTTTCTTCTTCCCAACGGTCGTTTTTATTTTAAAGATTCTGTTTTTTTTGTCTGTTTTTATTCCGAATTTTTCTTTTGTCTGTTTTCATTTTCCGATAACTATTTCCCATTTCCGTCTGTTTTACTATTCGACTTCCCGTTTCTTTTTTCCGGCTTGGTTTTTTCTTTTGTATGTTTTAAAATTTGGTTGATTTACTTTTTTGGTTGTATTCTTTTTGGGGGCTCTGTTTTTTTAAAAGACTGGTTTGGGGTTTTCTTTTTAAAAATCTTTTATTTCTGTTGGGTTGTTTTTTTTTGTGTTTTTTTGTTGGTTGGGGTTTTTTTGGTTGTTTTTTTTGTATGTTTTTCTAAAACCCCCTTTTTTTTACCGGCACTTAGTTTCCTAAATTTGGTTGTTTAAAAACTTTTACAAAGCTCTGGGTTTTTTATTTACAAAAACTTTATTTATTTTTAATTTTATTTTTATTGGGATTTGTATTATATTTCGGCTCGGATTTCAAATTTCCCTTCGAACCCTTTACAACCGGGGTATGGAAAAAAAGAACGAAAAACAAAGAAGAACTTTTTAAAAGGGGAAATTATTTCCAAAGGAGAAAAAAAGAATATGGAAAAACAAAGGGAAGGAAAAAGAAGATTTTTAAAAAAGAAGAAAGGGGAAAAAAGGGGGAAAAAGGAAAGAAAAAGGGAAATTATTTTTATTTGCTCTTTTTCTTTTACCCTCTTTTTCTATTTTCCCTCTTTTTCTTTTCCACTCCCCCTTTTTCTTTCCGCTCTTTTTATTTTTCCTCTTTGCAAACCAAAACACGTTTTCAAAAAAACCTTTTTAAAAATTTTAAACCCCAAAATATTTTTTAAATTTCAACGCAGTAAAATTCCCCCTAACTTAAAAACAAGGAAAAACCAAAACATGATTCTTTTACAACACCACAAACAAACAACGACACGAAACACAAAAACACACAACAAACAAAAACAACAAACAACACACAACAAAACAAAACATGTTTTTTCAAACAAAAAGGGTCGAAAAATTTTAAAAATTTAATTTTTTCCCAATTTTAAAATTCCCGCACCAAATTTAAATTTTCAAAAAGGTGAACAATTTTTAAAAATAGGGATTTTAATTTTAAAAAACAGTATTTTTATATTTTTAAAAATATGTATTTTTAAATTTTTAAAAGGGGTAGTATTTTATTTTTAAAAAATAGTATTTTATATTGAATGGGATTTTTATTTAAGTAGTATTTTTATTTAAGTTGTATTTAATTTTTTAAAAAATTGTATTTTATATTAAAAATGGTATTAAAAAATTTTTAAAAATAGTATTTAATATTAAAAATAGTATTTTTATTTAAAAATAGGATTTAATATTTAAAGATATGTATTTTATTAAAAGAAATTTTTATATAGTTTTAAAAAATATGTATGTACATATTAAAAGTTGTTTTTTATTTAAAAAATATATGTATTTAAATATTCAAGATATGTATTTTTTAAAAATAGTATTTTATTTAAAAAATATGGGATTTAAATTTTTTACAAAGAATATGTATTTTTTAAAAGAAAAAGGGATTTTTATTTTTAAGATAGGGATTTTATTTAAAGTAGTAGTATTTTTCCCCCTATGTGGGATGTGAGTAAAGTAGGATCAGAAGTAGAAAGTAGTATGGTTTTTTTTTTTATTTTTTTTTTTTTTTTTTAGTTTTTTATTATTTTATTTTATTTTTGTTGTTTTCTTTTTTTTGTTTAAAATATAAAATTTAGTTATCAAATATATAAAATGTAGAGTCAAAATTTTTGAAGTAAAGAAAAGGGAAAGTGAGTCTTGTAAAAAAGAGGAGAAAAAGAAAAAAAAAAAAAAAAAAAAAAAGAAAGTATAAAAAGGGTCGATAGTAATAGTTAATATATATTGCAATAATTCCCTTGGGGCCATGGTTAGGTAGAGTTCTATTAGATAGTGAGAGTCATTTAAGTGAGAGGAAGGAGTTGGGGGAATAGGTTGTTTTTGTGGTTGTTGTATTTGGGGGTTTAAGATATATTAAACGGTAAGTATGATTGGAGGACATGGTAGAGGGGGGGATAAGGTGGTGGGTTGGGAAATAGAGTGGGTATAAATTAGGGATTAGTTAGTAATGTTTTTTGGGGGTTAGTGTAAGTTGGTGAAGTATAGAGTGGGGTTGGTAAGGATAAGAGGGTAGGTATATTGTAGTAGTAGTAGTAGTAGTAGTAGTAGTAGAAAGTAGTGTAGTGTAATAGTATATAGAAAGTAAGTAGTAGTAGTAGTAGTAGTATTAATATTTATGGTAGTAGTAGTAGTAGAGTAATGTATAGTAGTAGTAGTTATTAGTAGTAGTATGGTAGTTATTTAGTAGTAGATAGTAGAGTATAATAGTTGTAGAGTAGGGTAAAAATAGAGAAAAGGAAAAAATAGTAGAAAAGTATCGTAGTTTTGGTAGTAGAGAGAGAGAGGAAGAGAGAGAGAGAGAGAAGAAGGAGTGAAAGAGAGAGAGAAAGAAAGAGATAGAGAGGGGGAAATGAAATAGGAAAAAGAAAAGGAAAAAATTGTAAAAAGATTAATTTGGAAGGTAGGTGAGAGAGGGGAGAGAGAGAAGGAGGGAGGGGGAAAGAGAGAGGAGGAGGAGGGGAGAGAGAGAGAGAGGGAGAAGGAGAGGGGAAGAGAGAGAGAGGGGGAGAAGAAGAAGGAAGGAAAGGAAGAGGGAAGGATTTTAGAAAGAGAGAGAGGAGGAGAAGGGAGAAATAAGAGAGAGAGGAGATGGCCAAAAGATCTTTTTCCCCTGTGAATTTTTTGGGGGAAAAGGAGGAAGGGAGGGAAGAGAGAGAGAGAGAGAGAGAGAAGTCTCACAACCATTACGTTATCGTTGATCTCCTCTCTTCCTCTCTCTCCTCCCCTCCCCTCCACCCCTTTTTCTCTCCTCCCCTCCTCCCCCCCTTTTCCTCTCCCTCTCTCCTCCTCCCCCCTCCTCCTCCTCCTCCTCTTCCTCCTCCTCCTCCTCCCTCCTTCTCCCCCTTTCCTCCTCTCCCCTATTCCTCCTCCTTTCTCTCCTCTTCCTCTCCCTCTTCCTCTCTTTCCTCCTCTCCCTCTCTCTCTCTCTCTCTCTCTCTCTCTCTCTCTCTCTCTCTCTCCCTCTCTCCCTTCTCATTTTCCTCTCTCTCTCTCCCTTCTTTTCTCTCTTCTCTCTTTTCCCTTTTTCCCTCTTTCCCTTTTTCTATCTCCCTTCCTCGGCGTAAATATATTTTTTTAAAGAATTATAATAAAGATTTTAATGATGCCAAACTGCCGTACAATTCCTCAGCAGGCAAGCTTTAACACTAGGAATCATGCATATTTAACGTTCCGGGTCTTTTATTCACAACAATTTTCACAATTGTTGAAAAAAAAAATTTGCTTCAGATTTTTTGGCCGGCTAATAAAGTCCCGGAAAATGAGGTGGAGCAGGTTTTTGTCATTTTGCCCGAAACTCTTACTCCCGCGGGGGAGATGCATAGAAGCAAAGGTTGAGCTTGACGAGGTCTACCAAGAGGGTGTATTCCATAGCTTTTAAAAGCTTTACACTTTCTGATAAAATTACTTTTTACGTATTTTGAGTTTTTTTACAAATATACATTGTTCTCGCTTTCGCACAAACCAATTTGATTAAGGATAGCCATATGAAAGCTCTTGGCCTACTGTATCGTCACTAACTATAGACACTTTGTACGTAACTTTCATTTTGAGTTATTAAGGAAAACGTGATTTCCCAAAAAATAAGGTGTACCCCTTGCAAAATTTGGGGAAAAAATCTATATTTTCGATTTCCTTGAAAATGATTAATACAGTTCTCAGGAATGCTGACCACGAAATCCCGTGTTAGTTTTTATATAAAAACTATTTCTAATATCCCTATTTCAGCCCATTGTCCCCCTTTGCACAATTCTGGAAACAAATTCGAATACATCCGATTTTTGTTGAAAATTGTTCCTATTCTTATTAGTTATCGGCATGCTGACAAATCATGGGTTAGTTTTCTCTCCTCTCCTCTCTCTCTCTCTCTCTCTCTCTCTCATCTCTCTCTCTCTCGCCTCCTCCCTCTCTCTCTCTCTCTCTCGTCTCTCTCTCATCTTCTCATCCGGTCTCCTCATCTTCTCTCGTCAATCTCTCCTCTCTCTCATCTCTCTCTCTCTCGCTCTCCCACACCACAACAAATACACCAGAAAGAATTTTTCACACCTTTCTAAACTTTTCACCTTCAGTAGAAAAAAACGAAAACAAAAAAATACGAAGAAAATAATAAAAAGTCCTGATTTTTAAATTTATTTCACGGCCCTTTTTTTTTTTACATTTGTTTTTTTTTTCTTGAGTGAGGGAGGAATTGTCTCTTAACTTATGCCGATCCAATTTATTCCATGTTTTTATTGTAGTGTCGCGCTGTGGTGGTCGGCTAATGGGATTGTTAGCCCCTTAATAATGGCCCACTATTATATTTGTGATTAGCAAATGGTTCGTTTTCGATTACAAGCAAGTCCCTTTATTAATGAGTTTTAACGCGGCGGGTTGGTGGCTGGAGAGAGAGAGAGAGAGAGAGAGCGAGAGAGAGAGAGAGAAGAGAGAAGAGAGAGAGAGAGGAGAGAGAGAGAGAGAGAGAGAGAGAGGTAGAGAGCGAACGAGGAGCGAACGGAGAGAAGAGCGCGAGAGAGAGAGCGAGCGAGAGAGAGAGAGAGAGGAAGAGAGAGAGAGAGAGAGAGGAGAGAGAGATTGCGACAAACACACACACACATATAAAAGTAAAAAAACTGTAAACTGAAGTAAAATAAATCAATAAATACATAAAATAAATAAAAATAAAGAATAGAAGGCATGAACACTAAAAATCCTAAAATCCATAAAAAATGGGGGGGGGGGGTCCTTACAAACAAAAAACAAAACAACACAACAATAAATAGAGAAAAAAACACGTCACCTTGAGCATTAAATCACAACAACCACACACACGACACACACACACACACACACACAACACACACAGACACACACACCATCACACACACACACCACACACACACACACAACACACACACACACACACACACACACACACCTGGTCGTCGCGTGTTCACCTGCAGTTTGTTGTGGTGTCGTTTGAGTCGTTGAAGCGAAGGTCGTCCCGTCATGGAGTCGTAATATAACAGAACACAAGGGCGTCCCCTGGTAAATCATGGGCGGTTGTGGGGGAGGGGGATGAGGGGGAGGGGGGGAAGGAGAGGGTGGATGGGGAGAGGTAGGGGAGTATGGGGGAGAGGGGGGAGTAGGAGGGAGGGCAGGAGGGAAGGGGGTGAGAGGGTAGGGGGGAGGGGGTTGAGAGGGTAGGGGAAGGGGGTAGGGAGGGAAAAGGGGGGGTAAAGAAGGAGGTGCGTTTAAAGGTCCCATATGAATGTTGTTGGTGGTTCCTGTTGGACTGTTATTAAGGAGAGGTGGAGGAGGAGGATGTGGGGGGGAGGAGGGCCAAGGAGGGGCGTCGGGGAGGTATGAGGGGAGCGATGTAGGATGAGGAGGCAGAGACCGGAGGTTGGCGGATGAGAGGTGATGGTGGCGTAGGTTGTATAGGAGGAGGAGGAGGAGGTAGGAGGAGGAGGAGGAGGAGGACGAGGGAATGAGGGTAGGAGAGGGAGGGGAGGAGAGTAGGAGGTAGAGGTAGAGGAGGTGGAGGAGGAGAGGTGATGGTGGAGGAGGTAGGAGGGGGAGGAGGAGGAGGAGGAGGTAGGAGGTAGGAGGAGGAGGAGGAGGTAGAGAGGTGAGGAGGTGAGGCAAGTCTAGTAAATTGTGTTTCTTGAATATGTTACTAATATTTTTTTTTCTTAGATTTATATATATATTTTTTCTCTCTTTTCTCTTTCTATGCGTGTTTGAGAGAGAGAGAGAGAGAGAGAGAAGAGAGAGAGAGGAAGAGAGAGAGAGAGAAGAGAGAGAGAGAGAGAGAGCGAGAGAGAGAGAGAGGAGAGAGAGAGAAGTAGAGAGTAAAAATATACAACCATATCTTTCTTCCTATCCTCTTCTCTCATTAGTTTCTTTCTTCCTGACTCTTTCTGTCTTCTTTTTTCCTTCCCTCCTCCCTTCCTTCCTTCATTTCTTTCTTCCCTACTCCCATGCTATCTCTTCCCCTCCTTCCTCTGCATCCTGTCTCTTCCCCTATTCTTCCTTATTTACTCCCATAAATTGACTCCCTCCCTCTCTTCCCTCTCTCCTCTCTCTCCCTCTTTCTCTCTCGTCTCTCTCTCTTCTCTCTCTCGTCTCTCCTCCGTCTCTCTTCCTCTCTCTCTCTCATCACTCGACGTACTCTTATCTCCTCTCGCCTCCCTCCGACTCCCTACCCATCCTCCCTCCCGCTCCATCCTCTCCTCCCTCCTCCTCATCCTCCTCCCTCCCCTCCCTCCCTTCTCTCTCGTCTTCTCTGTCTCCTGGTCTCTCTCGTCATCTCCTGTCTCCTCCCTCCTCCGTCTCCCTCTCCCTCCTCCTCCATCTCCTCTCACTCCATCTATCGCTCTCCCTCTCCCACTCTCTCACCTCCTCCACTCTCCCTCTCTTCCACTCTCTCTCTCTCCCGCTTCTCCCCTCTCCTCTCTCTCTCTCCTCTCAGTCTCTCTCTCCGCCTGTCTCTCTCCTCCTCTCTCTCTCTCCTCCTCTCTCCTCTCCGTCTCTCACCTCTCTCGTCGTCTCTCTCTCTCATCTCACGTCTCTCCTCATCCTCTCTCTCTTCTACACACCTCCCACACTCGCCTCACATCGCCTTACAGTTACCGGGGCGACAAATCCGGCCTCGTCACAGTTCTCTCACATCCCTTCGTTCGAGGCGTCCTCCTACTGTGTGTGTGTGTGTGTGTGTGTGTTGTGTGTGTGGGTTGTGTGTGGGTGTGTGGTGCTACTAATAATGTTTGTTGATGTTTGTATCTATTTTGCTAATATATTATTTATTATTTTTTTGGTAAATTGAATTTTGTGTGTTTTGGGTGTTATGCATACTATAAAATGATTGTGGTTCCTATTTTTTTTTTCTTTTTCTTTCTCTCTCTCCCTGTCTCTCTCTTCGAGCGAATGATGCTACCTCCTTGCACACTTTTAAAAGTCACTTGAACTCACCTTTTATGTTAACACTTCTTACTCTAAAATTTTTGACGTCCATACCTGAAATGTATTTTAATCTAAACAACCACTTTTTTTATACTTTTAACTGTATGTTTTTTATAAATTGTACTTTTAGGAAGTCTTACTTTTTTATTTTGTTTTCATTAGGATTTTAATGTTTTTACAATTTTTATGTATTCAATATTTTTATTTTATATAGACCCTGTTCAGTGTGTCCACCTTTTAACACTTGTTATCTTATTCAGAAATATTGTAATACTCTATTACTATGTTAAAAGATAGCCATTGTAACAATGGAAATAAATTCTGATTCTCTCCTCTCTCGTCTTCTCTCTTCTTCCGTCTCTCTCTCTCGTCTTCTCTCTGCTCCTCTCTCTCTCTCTCTCCTCTCTTCTCTCTCTCTCTCTCTTCCGTTCTCTCCTCTCTCTCTCTCTCAACTCTCTTCCCCTTCTCTCTCTCTCTCGTCTCTCTCTCTCTCTCTCTCTCTCTCTCTTCCTCTCTCTCTCTCCTCATCTCTCATCTCTCCTCATTAGTCTATTTCCAAAAGTCACGTCCCGCGTGCTCTCGCCGCTATTCCAAATTCCTATAGTCGATGAATGCCATTATTGGTCCTCATCTCTCTCTCTCATCTCTCCTCTCTCGTTCTATTCTCTCTCCTTCATCTCTCTCCTCTCTCTCTCCCCTCTCTCTCTCTCTCTCTCTCTCTCTCATACATTAATTTTTTCCATCGCTAAAACCACTTTTACTTTACTACTACTACTTCTACTACCAACTCTACTACTACACTACTACTACTAACTGACCACTAGCTGACTACTACTACTACTACTCCTCCTCCTCCTCCTCCTCCTTCCTCCTCCTCCCTCTCCTCCTCCTCCCCTCCTCCTCATAAAAAGCAAATATGATGTTGGGCTTTATTAACGTAACTTTGCACATACAACTCGAAAGTAATGCCACAATTATCCACGTCCTTGTTTAGGCCGCACTTGATATGCCGTTACAAATTCTGGTCGCCTCGCCCTGTTTCGTAAAGATCCATAGCCAAATTAAATCAGTGCAAAGCAGAGCAACCAAAACAAATTCCCATCTCTGCGAAATTCATCTATGAAGATAGACTGCGGAAAAAGCTTAAATAGTTTTCCTTAAAGGATCGTAGAATCCGTGGGGACTTGATATACACCTTTACGGATCCTCAAAGGTTTTGATGTCATTAATCAAGAGGCCCTATTCGATCTTTCAACTCAAGTGACAACAAGAATAATGTTTTTAAAACTAAACGGTCACGTTGCAATCACCGTCTCCGTAAAAATTATTTCAAATGTTAGAGTCGTTGATCGATGGAACAAGTTACGCAGCAATGTTGTCGGAGCCAACCCAATAACTACATTCAAAAACAGACTTGCGCGTCACTGTACGTAAATGGTATTGATCTTGCGAATTCCCGTATCTAGTCCCCGTATCGATTAGTTGTAGTGGTATGGTAGTTGGTATTATTAGTTTTCATATCCTATCAGTCTGCACTACTGGAAACTTCCATGTTCCTATCCCCTTTAGGGACATGTAATATTTTTCCAACTGTTTTCTTACAAGTAGTTGATAGTTAGTAGTATGAGTTCACAGCAGATACCCTCGCTATGGGACCAATAGGTCTCCATGGTGTCTGTTATTCCTATGTAATCCTATGTAATCCTCCTCCTACTACTACTACTACTACTACTACTACTACTACTACTACTACTACTACTACTACTACTACTACTACTATTAACATACCATTCTTTTCTTTACAGGTAAGATCACAGCAGTCAGTAATCAGGTTCGTAAACTTTGCTAATTTATTTAACTTAGCAAACTTTTTTTTCACGTTTTTAGTAACAGGGAACTTTTTTTTCCTTCCTTTTTTTTGGTAACTATTTTTATTCAATATTTTCAGTCTTCAGTGAATCAAAATCTACCCAAAATATATTCCTTCTAAAAAAATTCGGGAAACTTTTACACCATTTCTCAGCAGTTGATAAAGTGGAGTTTCGACCTATAGTACAAATCCACTACGTATTTCTCCTCGCCGTCCTCTCTCTTCCGTCCAACTTACTAATGCAAGAGTTAACCGCCACCTTCACTCTTTCATACCTCTCGCCACGGAGATTTGAAACTTTTTTATTTTGTGTGTGCCTCCCTATGCCTTATATATGTGTGAAACTCTCTCTCTCTCTCTCTCTCTGCCTCTTCTCTCTATCTCTCCCTCCTTCATCTCTCTCTCCTCTCCTCTCTCTCTCTCATCTCTCGCTCTCTCTCCTCTCTCTCTCTCTCTCTCTCTCTCTGCTCCTCTTCTCTCTCTCTCTCTCTCTCCTCTCTCTCTCTCTCTCTCTCATCCTCTCTCTCTCTCTCTCTTCAGTTCTCTCTCTCTCTCTCTCGCTCGCTCTCTCTCTCTCTCTCCTGTCTCTCTCTCGTCGCTTGAGGATTACAAACAAGCCTGAGGAGAGAGAGAGAGAGAGAGAGAGAGAGAGAGAGAGAGAGAGAGAGAGAGAGACAGACAAACAGACAGACACAGATACAACAACAGATACAAACAGACATACAAAACACACACAGTAGGAAGGAAGGAAAAAAACTGAATACGGTTGACATAGCTTCCCGATATCTAAATGGGCATCTTTCCTCCTTCGCTTCTTCCCTTAACCTCTAACCATCCATCCATCCATTCATCTAGCCATCTATTAATCTATCCATCTATTAATCTATCCATCTATCCATCTATTAATCTATCCATCTATCCATCTATTAATCTATCCATCTATCCATCTATTAATCTATCCATCTATCCATCTATTAATCTATCCATCTATCCATCTATTAATCTATTATCCGATCTAAATCCATCTATTTTAATCTTAATCCCTCTATCCAGCTATAATCTATCCATCTATCCATCTAGTAATCTATCCATCTATCCCTCTATTATCTATCCAGCTATCCATCTATTATCTTCCATCTATCATCTATTAATCTATCCATCTATCCATCTATTAATCTATCCATCTATCCATCTATTAATCTATCCATCTATCCATCTGTTAATCTATCCATCTATCCATCTATCCATCTATCCATCTATCCCTTCCTTAGTCACCCAGATTCATGACTTACAAGGAAGGGAAACATTGCCTTGATAACAGAGAGATTACGATAATAGGTTTTGGAATAGGACTAAACTACTACTACTACTACTACTACTACTACTACTACTACTACTACTACTACCACTACTACTACTACTACTACTACTACTACTACTACTACTACTACTACTACTACTACTACTACTACTACTACTACTACTACTACTACTACTAACTACTACACTACTACACTACAACTACTACTACTACTACTACTACTGACTACTCTACTCTACTACTCTACTACTTACTACTACTTACGGATTCTCCTACTACTACTACTACTACTACTACTACTACCACGACTACTACTACTACTACTACTACACTACTACTACTACTACTTCCATACTACTACACACTACTACTACTACTACTACTACTACTACTACTACTACTACTAATACACTACTACTACTACTACCATCACCATTACTACTACTCTACCACCGCTAACACTACTACTACTACTACTACTACACTACTACTACTACTACCATCACCATTACTACTACTCTACCACCACAAACACTACTACTACTACTACTTATACCACCATACTACCACCACCATTATTACTACTACCACCACTACCACCCCCATTATTACTACTACTACAACTACTACTACTACTACTACTACAACCACAAACAGTACTACTACTACCATCACCACCTCCCACCACTAACTACTACTACTACTACTACTACTACTACTACTACTACTACTACTATACTACTACTACTACTACTGACTACTTACTACTCCACCACCGTCAGTAGCAAAGTAGCGGTAAAAAGGGCAAGGCATTCCGCATGGTCGCCGCGCCGAGAATATAAATTACGATAGAAATTTTTAAATGCCCTTAACGGAAAACAATAAATTTGGACATTTATTGCCCTTTAAACCTGAACGGGAGCGTGATCGTTGAAGTGGCGGCGGTGGGGCACTACACACACACACACACACACACACACACACATGCCTCTGCTCATCACACTCAACAAAAGCAATTTAGCCTCGTCTTCGGAACAGTTTAAGGAGTTGTTTCACAGTATACCTAACATCCTTTGCCTCACCACCTTCCAAACTTTGCCTCCTCCTCCTCCTCCTCCTCCTCCTCCTCCTCCTCCTCCTCCTTTTCCTCCTCCTCCTCCTCCTCCTCCTCCTCCTCCTCCTCTTCCTCCTCTACCTCTTCTTCTTCTTCCTCCTCCTCCTCCTCTTTCAGCTCGCCCTTCTGCTTTCCTATCTCAGAACTACGTGTTTCTTCCACCACCTCCTCCTCCTCCTCCTCCTTCCTCCTCCTCCACCGCCTCCTCCTCCTCCTCCTCCTCCTCTTCCTCCTCCTCCTCCTCCTCTACGGGCCGCCCTGCTAGGCTATGCACATGCGTCCTGTGGCTGCGGGAGCGTGTGGGATGAGACGCCGCTGGTGCTGTCTGTTGAACGGGAAACATTCACGTCTGTATCGGTTGTTCGTGTCTGCTGTTCACGAAGGAATGAATTATTTTAGTCAGTATTGTGAAAGTTATAAAGATGAAATCAGTCTGTAGAGATGGAGGAAGAGGAGGAAAAGGGAGAGAAAAGTATGGTTATCAGTAATAGTAGTAGTAGTAGTAGTAGTAGTAGTAGTAGTAGTAGTAGTAGTAGTAATAGTAGTAGTAGTAATTGTTGTAATAGTAGTAGTAGTAGTAGTAGGAGCAGTAGAAGTAGTAGTAGTAGTAGTAGTAGTAGTAGTAGTAATTGTTGTTGTACGTAGTAGTAGTAGTAGTAATTGTTGTAATAGTAGTAGTAGGAAGAGGAGGAGGAGGAGGAAAAGGGAGAGAAAAGTCCGGTTATCAGTAGTAGTAGTAGTTGTTGTTGTTGTACGTAGTAGTTGTAGTAGTAGTAGTAGTAGTAGTAGTAGTAGTAGTAGTAGTAGTAGTAGGAGGAAGAGGAGGAGGAGGAGGAGGAGTGACCAGTGGGTTGAGGGTTGAGTAACACAAACGAGGGTGGATTTCACTGCCCCGCCATTGCCTTACACAATAGCAACAGAACAGGGAGGGAGAGGGGAGGAGGGAGGGGAAGGAGGAAGAGAGGGAGGATGGGAGAGAGGGATGGAAGGGAAGGAAGAGGGAGGGAAGGGAGGAGGGAGGGGAGAGAGAGAAAGGATGAGAGGGGAAGGGGGAAGGAGGGATGGAAGGGAGGGAAGAGAGGGGAGGGAGGGGAAGGGAGAAGAGAGGGGAGGGAGGGAGGGGAAAAAGTCCACACTGCCTTTTATCCCTCAGGTGGCGGTCCGGAAGAGGGGAAACAGAAGGAAGGGAGGAGGAGGAAGAGGAGGAGGAAGAGGAGGAGGAGGAGGAGGAGGAGGAGGAGGAGGAGGAGGAGGAGGAAGAGGAGGAGGAGGAGGGAGAATGATTGTTTTCCCTCTGACGAACGCTGTGTGTGTGTGTGTATGTGTGTTCTGTAGTCTAATGTAGCTAAATGTATATATCATGTTCCTATTATTATTATTATCATTATTATTATAGTTATCATTGTTATTATATTATTATTATTATTATTATTATTGTTATTGTTATTGTTATTGAGAAGGTTGCCTAAATATTCCCTTTTCAGTTCATTCATTCAGTGTGGCAAAAATGTTCAGCTTTGTTTCTCTTTTGGTTTCGCTCAGACAGTATTGTAACGTTTTTTTTTTTTGGGGGGGGGGGCTATTATTTTTTTTTGGGGGTGGCTTTTTTTTTTTTTTTTTCATTGTGTATCGATCGTGTATATTTTTAATGGTTGTGTTGCCCTGACCTGGCTGGCGCTCATTACAGGAAGAATGACTGCCTCCATTACTCCTTAAATACTTCCTCCTACTCTTCCTACTCTTCCTACTCCTTTCTTCCTCCTCCTCCTTGTTATTGTTGTTGTTGTTGTTGTTCTTCTTCTTCTTCTTCTTTTTCTTCCTCTTCTTCACTTTCGTTTTCTTCTCCTCTACTTTACCCCTTTCGTCATAGCTTTTAAATGTACTCCTATTATTATTATTGCTAGTGTTATTGCTATCACTATTATTATCATTATTAGGCAGATAGAATTGCCCGGGGTCAGGTTAAGCATAGTATCATCACAAAACTGACGCCAGATTCGTGTTCAGCGTGACACAAAGTCGCTGGGGACCAATTTTCATGAGAATCTGAGATGTGAAATTTTCGCCAAAATTTGCAGGCTTTCCCCTTAGGATTTTTCTGATTTTGACAAGAAATCACATTTTTTTAAATAACTCAAAAACTATGATGTTCACAACAGATTGTAGAGAATATTAAATGTTAAGCAGGCAAAGATCTTTCTAATGAGCTATAGTGGAATATTTTTTGGCATATAAGTAATTTGGAAAATGACACTTTTTTTTTTAAATGTCAATTTTCTGCGACCCTCTGGCAGGAAAAACAAATTGTTACAGATTCGTGAAAATATTGAGGCATGAAACTTTTAAGTCATTCAACATGCTGATAAGAATATATTGATGTAGTTTTTTCTGTCTGATAAACGGTTTGAGAAATTTAAGTTTTTTTTTATAAATCCTATGAATGTTCCCCTTTTTTCTAGTGACCATCGAGTACACTACACCGAGACCCATCACACACACAACGACACACACACACACACGACACACCAAACACACACACACACACACACACAACAGACACACACCAACACACACAAACAATTATTCATCTACATCATCACCAGTATGGGAGCTGTTGGCAGACGATGCTTAAATCTGCCTCTTATCTCCATCCCCAGGCCTTTGGCACCCTGCTAGGAGGCAAGAGGACGGAGTCGGAGGAGGAGGAGGAGAGGAGGAGGAGGAGGAGGAGAGGAGGAAGGAGGAGGAGGGAGGAGGAGGAAGGAGAGGCAGGCGAGAGTGATTGAGTGATTGATTGATTGATTAATTGACTTTCTTATTGTGGAGACTAGTGACATTGATTTTATTATCGCTTTTAAAAATGAAAGAAAAATTGTTTTTATGGGGAAAGAGGGGAGGAGAAGAGAGAGAAGGGGGGGGGGGAGGGGGGGGAGGGAAGAGAGAGAGAGAGGAAGAGAAGAGAGAGAGAGAAAGGAAAAACAAAGGGCCACCAACTTCTCTTCTCATCTGACTTATGAGCGGGGGAAGGGAAGGGGGGGAAGGGATGGGGGGGTTTTGGGAGGAAAGGGAAAGGGAAAAAGGGGGGGGGGGGAAGGGGGAAAAGGGGAAAAATGGGAAGGGAAAGGAAGGGAAGGAAGGGAGGAAGGAGGGTTATTGCTCCCCAAAATACCTTTTGGATAAACCCACGAATTGGGATGCCCACCCACACACCACACAACACACACACACACACACCACAACACCACACACCACAACACACAACCCCCCCAAAACACACACACACACACACACACCCACCCACACACACACCCAAGGGGTTTTCACATTTTCTGGCTTCACTTTTTTTTTTTTTCTATTCAAAAAGAGTTTTTTTTTTTTCATTTGCATTTTTTTTTTTTGTGTGTGGGTTTTTTGTGTGTTTTTGGTGTGTGTTGTTTTTTGGGGTGTGTGTGTTTTGTGTGTTGGGGGTGTTTTTTCACTCATCTTGGGGCTCCTTATTACCGATCTTTTGGGGAATGCTGGGACCTCACACAAAACCAACCCCCTCCCTTTCTCCGGGGGGCAGTAACCGCCCGTTTGTCAAGTGAAAAAACCCCGGGAGCACGGGATTTTAAACCGCCTACCCCGAAGGGAGCCCGGCACTTATCAACCCGCCTCGCGCGGGGGGGTGTTTTTGGGTGTGTGTGTGTGGTGTGTGGTGTCCATTTTACTAGTTCTTTTTTTTAATACTCTGTTCCTTTTTAAATTTTTTATTGAGAGAAGAGAGAGAAAAGAGAGAGGAGAGAAGAGAGAAGAGAGAGAGAGAGAGAGAGAGAGAGAGAGAGAAGAGAGAAAAAAAAAATAGTTCCCTTTTTTAACCTTTAAAACTCTTTCCCTTCACATCTCCCCCCTCCTCCCCCTCCTCCTTTCCCCCCCCCCCTCCCCCCCCCCTCCTCCCCCCCTCCTCCCCCCTCCTCCCCCCTCCTCCCCCTCCTCCTTTCCCCCCTCCTCCTCCTCCTCCTCCTCCTCCTCCTCCTTTGCAGAAATTCTTGCAACAAATTACGAGTCAACTGTATCTCTAATTTTTTTTTTACAATGCCTTCTCTCCCTACCCCCTCTCGCTCTCTCTCCTTCTCCTTCTCTCCCCCCCTCTCTCTCTCTCTCTTCTCTCTCTCTTCTCTTTTCTCCCCTTCTCTCTCTCTCTCTCTCTCTCTCTCTCTCTCTCTTCTCTCTCATCTCGCTTCTCTCTCCTCATTGTAAACTTGTATCTTTGGGGCTTTAAAAAACTTATAGTTAAAGACGATTTTATGTGCCTTTTTTCCTCCTCCTCCTCCTCCTCCTCCTCCTCCCCTCCTCCTCCTCCTCCTTCTCCTTTCTCCTCCTCCTCCTCCTCCCCCCCTCCTCCTCCCCGTTGGCTTTTGTTTGGGGGATGACTTAGTGGCTCCCTTGAAGCTCTGAAAGGGAGGAAAGGAGGAGGGAGGAAGGAGGGGTTTGGGGGTGGGGGGGGATGGGCCCCTCCTCCTTTTCCTTCCCCCCTCCTCCTCCTCCTCCTCCTCCTCCTCCTCCTCCTCCCCTTCCCCCTTCCCCCTCCTCCCCCTTTGCTTTTTTTGATTTTTGATTTTTTGGTAAAATTCTTTGGTTTTGTTCTTCCTTTTTCCCTCCTCCCCCCTCCTCCTCCTCCTCCTCCTCTCTTTTCTCATCCCCTTCCTGTCTGTTTTTATTCCTGTTTTTTTTTTCCTCTCCTCCTCCTCCTCCCCCCTCCCCCCCTTTTTTCCCTAATTTTTTTTTTTCTTCTATTCCTTTTTTTTCCCCTCCTTTCTTCCCTCTCCTCCTCCTCCTCCTCCTCCTCCTCCTCCCCTCCTCCTCCTCCTCCTCCTCCTCCTCCTCCTCCTCCTCCTCCCCCCTCCCCCTCCTCCCCTCCTCCCCCTCCCCTTTTTAATTGTACATTGGGGTGAAAGGGGTGGGGCAA
Organism: Chionoecetes opilio; assembly: GCA_016584305.1. Classification (NCBI taxonomy): domain Eukaryota; kingdom Metazoa; phylum Arthropoda; class Malacostraca; order Decapoda; family Majidae; genus Chionoecetes; species Chionoecetes opilio. Next base: position 71,428 of record JACEEZ010007329.1, on the reverse strand, counting down.
AAAGAAAGGTTTCCCAAATTTTTTTGCTTTTTAACCTTTTTTTGTTTTTTTCCTGTTTTTTTTTTTTTTTTTTTTCTTTTACACGTTTTCTTTCGCCCGCGGGGTTTTTTTTTTGTGCTTTTTTTGGGGGGAAAACAATTGGGGTTTTTTCATTGGGGGCCCTGGGGAAACTAAAAAAAGGGAAAGAGAAAAAAAAGTATAAGGCTAGGTTTAAAAGTCTGAAAGTAGTGATTGAGTTTGGGGGTATGGTGGTGGTAGCATACCTCTAAAAAGAAGGGTAGGAAAAAGGGTAGTAAAAAGGGTGTTTTAAATGAGAAATACTGCTACCCTTTTTCTACCCCTTACAAAAAATACCCTTTGCAACCCTAAATATACCCTTTTTTCCACCCCAATAACCTTTCCAACCTCTCGCTAAAAAGGGTAGATAAGGGGAATGAAGGTATAATCCAGCATTACCCCCCAGCCTGGACATAGGGATACAAAACTTTTTTAAAATTCTACCCTTAAAAAGGGTAAAAAAGGGTAGGATGGGGTTAACAATCTACCCTAATATAGGGTATAAAAAGGGAGTGTGGTGCGATTAACAATTCAAAACCCTTAATTCCCCCCTTATTTCTGAGTGTTTTGTATTGTAATGTTAACCCCCCTGAGACCCAAACGTAATTTCCTTGTAATTTGCCACCATTAGACATTTTTGTTTAATAAAAACAATATTTTATTAGTTTAACCCTTTAGTATTTAGAACCCCGAAATTTTGGGTTAAATTTCATGACTTTTCGTAATTTTATGGCAAACAACAGACGTTTTTCATTAGCAAAGGAAATATCGGGGCGTGAAGGGGTTCATGTTGTTGTGGCTTAGCGCTGTAGGCAGTGGCCCAGGGGTGGGAGGGTTTGGCTCGGGAGTTCACTTGAGGGCTGTGTGGTTGCCCTCGCCCGGGTGGGCGGCAGGATTTATAGTGACCCTTGTGATTAGGGCTAAATGCCGCCCCCGGTCCCCCCCCGTGCACTCAAAATCGAAGGTAGAGTTAAGGGGCACATGGGGGTGTTCTAAGGCCACTCGACGGTCCAGAAAGATCTTAGTAAATTTTTTTCTCACGGGGGATCGAACCCCCGGTCACCGAGAACGCCCTCGGAGACCTAAACCCCTGCCCCCGCCCCCCTTAAAGAATATTGGTAATTACATAAAAATTAGCACTCAGCACTTCTATACACCATACCATTATCCCCTCCACCCCTTTTATGGAAAAAACCTGATTTAGCACCCGTAAAGCCTAAAATCGCACTAGCACCCGTATAAGCCCAAATCACACCCCACCTTATAAGCCTAAAATCAGCCCAAACCCTGTATACCTAAAATCCGCACTTAGCCCTGTTAGAGCCCAAAAAATTTCAGTTAAACCAAAAAGGCACCTTATAGAGCTAAATCAGCACCACCCGTATAGAGCCTAAAATCAGCACACATGTATAAACCCGAACAGCCCCAGCACCTTTTGACCTAGAATCACCTCGCACCCGTATAGACCCAGTCAGCCTCAGCCCGTAAAGCCCAAATCAGCATTAAACACCGTATTAAACCCAAATCAGCCCTAGCAACCCGTTGAGCCAGAATCAGCACTCAGCACCGTATAAAAAAATCAGCACAGCACCTTTAAGGGCCCAATAGCACCCCCACCGTATAACCCAAAATTTAGCACTCACACCCGTATAAGCCAAAATGCACTCCACCGTATAGAGCCAAAACCCGCACTCACACCCTAAGAGCCTAAAAAGCCTCAGGGACCCGTATAGAGCCAAAACGCACCAACAGATAACCTAAAATACACTCAGCACCCGTTAGGCCCAAAAACACATCAGCATCGTATAAGCCCAAAAACAACTCACCCCGTATAGACCTAAAATCAGCCTCAGCCCCGTATAGAGCCCAAACGCACTAGCACCGTATAAAACCCAAAATCGATAGCAACCCGTATAAAACCTAAAATCACTCAGCCCCTATAGAGCCTAAAAACAGCATCGCCCGTATAGAACTAGGAATCAGCACTCAGCACCAGGACTCAGCACTCAGCACTCCCCACTCGACCCTCACAATGCATACTCGATCCCTTGAACGCAAATAGGTGTCGATATCAAAAGCTTCAGTCCAATTTTAGTCGACCACCAAAACCCTTTAATGCCCGGGGACTTGGCGTGTGTGGTTGTGGGGTGTGTGTGTGTGGGGTTTTGTGGTGTTTGTGTGTGTGTGTGTGTGTGTGTGTGTGTGTGTGTGTGTGTGTGTTATAGGCAAGTTAGGATGCTTTCATGTCAGTTTTAGGACCTGAAAAAAATGGAAGCGATAAATATTAAGTTGAAATTTATCCTCTCCCATTTTTTTTGACTCTTTTTACTCTTCTCATACGTATTTTTTTTTCTCTCTCTAAAAAGTGGAGTGAGAGAAAAATAATAAGAGAAAATACACGAGCAAATGAAATAAAGGGAAAAATGAAAGATGGGCCCCAAAAAACGTAAATGAGTTTTGGGGTTTTTTTGTAATTAAAAAAAAAAAGAGTCCGGGCTGGGATTCAGGTTACATAGATAGGAAAGTGTTGGATGTCACGAGGGGAAGAGATTGAGAAAAAAAGGGAAGAGGGAAAGAAAGGAAAAGGTGTAAAGAGAAAGAAAAGAGAAAGAAAAGGAGAAGAGATTCAAAGTATTTAGTGGAAAAAGGGTAAGGAGAGAGAGAGAGAGAGAAAAGGGGAGAGAGAGAGAGGGGAGAGGAGAGAGAAAAAGGGGAGAGAGAGAGAGAGAGAGAAGAGAGAGAGAGAGAAAAGAGAGAGAGAGAGAACAGCCAGGGCAGCAGACAGACAACAGACAGAATACAGACAGAGAGAGAGAAACGAGAGAGAGGACAGAGATTTCAGAAAAAAGAAGATACAGACAGACAGACAGACAACAGACAGACAGAAAATACCCTACAGAGAGAGAGAGAAAAAAAGAGAAGAGGGCGAGATACAGAAAAGAGAGCCGAAAACCCGACAGAACAGACAACAGAGAAACAGAAAAGAAAAAAAGACAGACCCGAATACCAAAAGATTTCCCAAAAGAGAGAGAGAAAAAAAGAGAGAGGACAAATACAGACGAAAAGACAGACACAGAAAAAAACCCGGGCAGACAGACCCGAGATACAACAGACAACAGACAGCAGAGATCAGAGGGTAACAGAGAAAAAAACAAAAGAGAGGAGACAGAGAAAGACAAGACAGACACAGAAAGACAGACAGACAGACAGACAGACAAAAAAAACCGAAAATACAGACAGAGAGAGAGAAACAAGAGAGAGAGAAAAGATACAGAAAGGGGGAGACAGAAAAGACAGCAGACAGACAGACAGACGAGAAAACAGAGATACAACAGAGAGAGAAAAAGAAGAGGGGAGACCCGAAAACAGACAGAGAGACAGACCAACCCGACAGACGACCCACAAGAGACAGAACCCACAACAGACCCGACAACAGACAGACAGACAGACAGAAACAGGAAGAAGACAGAGAATTTCAGACAGGGAGACAGACACAGAGAGACAGCAGAAGACAAGATCCAGAATACAGAGATACAGACAGAGAGAAGAAAAAGAGAGAGAGGGGAGAGAAAGAGAGAGAAAAGGAGAGAGAGAGGAAAAGGGGGAGAGAGAGAGAGAAGAGAGAAAAGAGAGAGAGAGAGGGAAAAAAGAGAGAGAGAGAGAGAGAGAGAGAAAGAGTAAAAGAGAGAAGAGAGGAGAGGAGAAAAAGAGATAAAAGCAGGAGAGAAAGGGGGGGGGAAAGAGAAACAGAGAGAGAGATAAAAGAGATACAGACCCGAGAGAGGGGAGATAGAGAGAGAGAGAGAGAGAGGGGAGAGAGAGAGAGAGAGGGGAGAGAGAGGGGAAAAGTAGGGGAGAGAGAAAGAACGACAGAGATAAAAGAGATACGAGATACAAAACAGAGAGAGAGAAAAAGGGGAGAGAGAAAACCCGAGAAAACCCACAGAGGAAGACCAAAAAGAGAGACCCGGGGAGATCCCACGAAAAGGGTGGAAGGTTTGGGGTGGCAGGGGCAAAGGGGGGTGGGGGGGGTGGGGGGTGTATTTTTGATTGGGGCCCCATCTGATGTTTCTTCCGGCCCCCTGAATTTGCCAAAACCCACCCCCCGCCGTTTTTACCAAGTGACGCCCGGGGATGGGCCCCGGGGAAAAAAAATTTTAGAAAAAAAAAAAATATATAAGGGTTTTAGTTTGTGTGGGTGATTTTGGAACTTGCAAATTTTTTTTTTTTTTTTTTTTTTTTTTTTGGGGGGGGGGGGGGGGGGGGGGGCGTTTGGGGGTAAATTTTTTAAAATTTTTAAAATGCCGGTTTTTTTTTTTTGGGGGTTTGGGGTATTTAACATATTCTAAAATGCCGGTTTTTTTTTTTTTTGGGGGGGGGGCGTTTGGGGGGAATTTTTAATATTTTAGTGCCGGTTTTTTTTAGGGGGGGGTTTGGGGGGATTTAATCATATTTTTTAATTGCCGGGTTTTTTTTTTTTGGGGGGGGGTTGGGGTTAAATTTTTTATTTTTTAATTTTTTGTTTGGGTTTTTTTTTTTTTTAAATTTAGGAAAAAAATAAAGTTTTTTTTTTTTTGGGTGTTGAAAAAATTATTACGAGAGAAATGTAACTTTTTTTTTTTTTTTTCCCTTTTTTTCCCCTTCCCCCTCCCTCCTAATTTTCCATAACTTAAATTTTTTTAAACCCTCAACAACACTTTTAGTCGCCAAATGCAAATAATGTCGCCAGGGCCATTACTACAAACCCCCTTTTTTTTTTTCACTACAAATTTTTCATGGCCCCAAAATAAAAAGACATGGGAAAAGGGAAATTTTTTATTATGTAAACCCGTCCCTTTAGTGGCCCCATACAAGGGCCCATAAAATGATGCTAAAATTTGTAATTTCGCCTGTTAAAAAAACCCCCTGGGGGACATTAGTGCCGTAAACGCCCCTTTGTGTATTGACGGTAGAATTCAAAACTAGATAAAAAAAAAAAACGTAGTTGGGGGTGGGAAATCAAAAAAATAAAATTTAAATTTTAAAAAAAATAACAAATTTTCAATCTTTTTGATAAAACCCCCTTTTGGGGGTTTAAAATGCCCGGTTGGGAAAAAGTTTTCTCTCTGTCTCTCTCTCTCCCCTCCTTTTCCCCCTCTCTCTCTCTCCTCTCCCGGTCTAGGCTCTTTTCCTTCCCCTCCCTCCCCTTTTTCCTCTCCCCTTCTCTCTCTCCTCCTCTGTTCTTCCCCCTCCACCCCTTCCTTTCCTCTCCTTTTCTCCCCCTCTCCCTTCCCCGTCTTTTTCCCCTCTCTCTCCCCCTGCTCTCTCTCTCTATCAAATTCCCCTTTTGGTAAAAAAATCTCCCTTTTCCCCGTTCCCTCTCCCCCCATCCCCTCTTCCCCCTTCTCCCTCGTCCTCTCTCCCCTCTCTCTCTTCTCCTTTTTCTTTTCTCTTTTCCTCTCCCCTCCTCTCCCCTTTTCTCTCTCTCTCATCTTTTCCCCTTTTTTTTTCTCTTTCCTCCCCTTTTCTTCTCTCCTCTCTCTCTCCTCTCTCTCTTCTTTCTCTCCCTCTCTTCCCCTCTCCCCTCTCTCCTCCCCCCTCTCTCTCTTCTTCCCTCTCTCCTGTTTTTAAAAATTTTTATTTTCTTTTTTTGTTTTTTCCTTCTCCCTTTTATCTTTGGCCGGCTTCTTCTCCTTTAACCCCCTCTCCTTTTCGCCTCCCTCCTCTCCCCTCTCTCTTCCTTTCTCCCCCCTCTCTCCTCTCTCTCCCCTCTTCTCTCTCTCCCTCTCTCTTCTCTCCTCCTCCTCTTTTAAAAAAAATTTTTTTTCTTTTTCTTTTTTTTATTTAATTTTTCCCTTTTTTTTAATTTTAAAACTTTTTTTTTCTTTACCTTTTTTTTTCCTTCCTTTTATTTTTTCGGCTTTCTTTTTCTTTTGGGATTTTTTTTTTTATTTTTTTAAAAAAAAAAGGGGGGGAAAAAAAAAGAAAAAAAAAATTTTTTTTTTGGGGCCCTTAAAATGCAAAAATTTTTCCAAAACCGGGTTTTTTTAAAAATTTATTTTTTTCCTTTTCCTTTCTCCCCCTTTTTTCTTTTTTTTTTTTTTTTTAAATTTTGAGGGGGGGGGAAGAAAGGGAAAAAAGGAAAAAAAAAAAAAAAGGGGGGGAAAATAAAAAAAGAAGGAAGAAACCCCCAAAACCTTTTAAAAAACCCTTAAAATTGCCGAAGTTTTAACTAAAAATTTTTGGGCCCTTTTTTTTTTTTTCATTTTTCCTTTATTTCCCTTTTCCCCCCTTTTGGGGCCTTTTTTAATTTACCTTTTTGGACCATTTAGGTTAAAAGGTTACAATTTTGGGAACCTTTAAAAAATTTTTTGGGACACTTTTTTGGGGCCAAAAGGGTTTAATTTTGGTACCCAAATTTTTGGCCCCCCCCAGGTTTTAATCTAATTTTTTGGACCATTTTGGGTTTTTAATTGGGGTTTTAAAAAATTTTGGGGGCCCTTTAAGGGGTTTTTTGGGAAATTTTGGGGAAACCCTTTAGGGTTTAAAAAAGGTACAATTTTGGGGGGGGCCCTTTTTTGGGTTTTAAAGGGGAAAAAATTTTGGGACCATTTAGGGGGTTTAAAAGGTACAAAATTTTTGGGGGCCATTTAGGGTTTTAATTTGGGAACAATTTTTGGGGCCATTTTTTGGGTTTTTAAAAAAAGGGAAAAATTTTGGGACCATTTAAGGGGGTTTTAAAGGGACAATTTTTGGGAAACCAATTTTTAAAAGGGTTTTTTAAAATTTTAAATTTTGGGCCCCTTTTTTGGGGTTTTTAATGGTACAAATTTTTTGGGGAAAACCCCTTTTGGGTTTTAATTTACAATTTTGGGGCCCTTTTTGGGTTTAAAAGGGACAAATTTTTGGGGCCCTTTTTGGGTTTAATGGTACAATTTTTTTGGGGCCATTTTTGGGGAATTTTTTTTAACATTTAAGGGGTTTAACAATTTTTTGGGGGGACCTTTTAGGGGTTTTTTTTTAAAGCGGGAAAATTTTGGGGCCAAATTTAAAGGGTTTTTTTTTAAAAAATTTAAAAATAAAAAAGGAAAGTTTTGGGGGGGGGGAGAAGGGGAAAAAAAAACAAAAAGGGGGGGAAGGAAAGGGGGGATAAAAAAATAAAGAGGTTTAAGGGAAAAAAAAAAAACAAAAAAATGGGAAAATTTTTTTTAAAACCCAAAAAGGGGGAAAAAGACAACAAAAGTTTTGGGGGAGGGGGAAAAAATTGGAAAAGGGGGTTTAAAAGGACAAAAGAGGGGGGGGGACCATGACAAAGGGGGTTTTTAAAAGAAAAAGAAGGGTTGGCAGAGGGGAAAAAGGGGGCAAAAAGGGGGGGGGTGGGGGGGGGGGACCTTTTTTTTAAAAATTTTTTTTAAAAGAGGACAAAGGGAAACCCCAAAATAAACAGGACAAGGGAAATTTTTGGGGAAAACATATTTGGGCCCGGAAGGGAGGGGCCCCCGGGGGAAAAGAAAAGACAGAGAGGATGAAAAAGAAGAAGGGGGAAAAAAAGGGGGGGGAGAAAAAGACAAAAAGAAAAAAAAGGGGGAGAAAAGAGGAAACTGAAAATAGAACAGAGAGAGAAGGTTAAAAAGGGGGAAAAAAAAATAAAAAGACAGACAGCGAAAAAGAGAAAAAGGGCAAAAGAGACCCGAAACAAGACAAAAAGAAGACGGAAGAGAGAAATATAGACAGACAGAGACCAAAAAAAGAGACAGAGAGAAATGAAACAGGGGACAAAAGAGAGAACCCCAGAAGGAAATATAAGGACAACCCGAGACAAAGAAAAGACAAAAGAGACTGAAACAGAGACAAAAAGAGAGACGTAGAGAGAGAAAAATAAAACAGACAGAGACAAAAGAGAGACAGAGAGACTGAAACGAGACAGAGAGAGGGGACGTAGAGAGAGAAATAGGAAAACAAAAAGGGGAAAGAGAGAAAGAGACAGAGAGAGAGACAAAAGAGAACAAAAAAGGAAAAAGAGAGAAGGGGAAGAAATAGAGGCAGAGAGAGACTTTAAAAGAAAAACAGAAGAACAAAAAGGGAAAAGAGAAGAAAGAATACGGGCAAAAGAGACTAAGGGGAGAAAAAAACCGCAAAAGAAAAAAAGAGAAAGGGAATTTAAACAAGAAGGGAGAGAGAAGAGAAAAAAAGACAGAGACAAAGAGAAGGAAAGAGAGAAACAGAGACCCGAGAGAGACGTAGAGAGAGAAATATAGACAGACAGAGACAAGAGAGAGACAGAGAGACTGAAACAGAGACAGAGAGAGAGACGTAGAGAGAGAAATATAGACAGACAGAGACAAAGAGAGAGACAGAGAGACTGAAACAGAGACAGAGAGAGACGTAGAGAGAGAAATAGGGAATTGAAACAAGAAGGAGAGAGAGAGAGACAGACAGAGACAGAATGTGAGAGATAGAGAGACAGAGAGAGACTGAAACAGAGACAGAGAGAGACGTAGAGAGAGAAATAGGGAATTGAAACAAGAAGGGAGAGAGAGGGGAAGGAAGGAATGGACATAGGAGATAAAAAGATGAACTTGTACAGAGGAAAGAGGGCGGAAGAGAGCAGAGGAAAGTGACGTAAGAGGAAAGTGGGCAGAGTAATAAAAACAAGAGAGGGGTGAGAGGGGACATGTGAGAGAAAAAGAGAGAGAGAGAAAAGAGAGATGAGAGAGGAGAGAGAGAGAGAGAGAAGAGAGAGAGAAGAGAGAGAGAGAGAGAGAGGAAAAGGAGATGAGAGAGGGGGAGAGGGAGAGAGAAGGAGAGCGAGAAGGAGGAAATGACAGGAAAAAAAACAGATTCTTAAAAGGAAATTATTTAATGTTTTGATTAATGTCTCGTAAATATTAA
>JACEEZ010007329.1:32500-57500 GCA_016584305.1 Chionoecetes opilio | reverse complement strand
TTTATGATTTAACGCGTTTTTAACATGCGCTCCATTAATTATATCATGATTTAACAAGCGGTTTTTTTTCCTTTTGATTTTATCCAACTTTTTTCACATCAGATTTTGGTTCGACGTGTTTCAATCATGTTCTTGTGATCAAGACATGATTTAGACACGCCGAGGAACCGCCTGACGAAGAGGTAGTCGCTGTCTGACTCACTCCTGACGCAGCAATACCGCTAAGAAATACTAGGAACTAAGTGTGAGTGGCTTGGACATCTCACCACTTATGTCCTCGACGATTGCGAGTTTATCTGAAGGTGGTGAAGAAGAAGGTGGTGGTGGTGTGGCGGTGGTGGTGGTGGTGGTGGTGGTGGTGGTGGTGGTGGTGGTGGCGGTTGCTGGTGGTGGTGGTGGTGGTGGTGGTGAGATTTAAACGCCTTTTTTCTCCTACTCCCTCCTCCTCTTCTTTCCTCTTCCTCCTCCTCCTCCTCCCTCCTCCTCCTCCTCTCCTCCTCTCCTCCTCCTCCTCCTCCTCCTCCTCCTCCTCCTCCTCCTCCTCCCTCTTCTCCCTCCTTCTCCTCCTCCTCCTGCTCCTCCTCCTCACTCCTCCTCCTCCCTCTTCCTCCTCCTCTGCTTGTTCAGGAATCTCCACTTATTTTCTCTTATTCTCTCTCTCTCTCTCTCTCCTCTCTCTCTCTCTCTCTCTCTCTCTCTCTCTCTCTCTCTCTCTCTCTCTCTCTCTCCTCTCTCAAGCACACACTCTCTCTCTCTCTCTCTCCATCTGGACTGGACGCTGATAAAAGTGACCATTGGATAAGAGTCTTGACAGCAAAAGGTTAGGCTGATTAATACATGGGATTTCAGACAGAGACACTTTTGTTACTGGAGAAAAAGACGATGATTTAAATAGTCTCACATGTGTTTTGTGGGATTTTTGAAGGGTGACATATTTTTTTTTTTTTTTAGCTTGGGGGATGTGGGGCTAGATGTTGACTTTTTTATCACCTGTTCTCATCACACCTGTCTGGGATGAGGTGATGGTTAGGCAGTTAAAGGTAAGCCAAGATCCCACACGTGTCGTTTTTGATTTCGGTCATTGTTTCTTGGTTTGGGTGTGAGAGAGAGACATTTTTAGATATTTTAAGGAAAGTTTTTGGGGATTTTAAAATATTTATTCGTTTGGTAATACATCAATTTTTTTGTGGTTAAAGTTATATTAATGTTAAATAAAGTAAATATTGAGAGGAAAAAAATATAAAACGTCTTTTTTACGTCTTTTTTGTCTTGCAGTAGTAAATAAAGCGCTTTTTTAATGGAAATTTGACTTATTTAAGATAATTTTAAGATTTAATATATATGATACTTAAGATATTATTTATTCTCCGTTCTTAAGTAATCGAGTGTTTGCCTCATCTAACTTACTCACAGCAGACATTTAAGTGTAGTTTTTGTCTCGCTAACGTGGAAGCATTCATTGTAATTTCTTCTTTTTTATTCAATTCGTCGCTGGCAAGGAAAAAAAATGTGTGTGTTCTTATTCCTTTACTACGAGTGTGTTACGAGTGTGTTGCGAGTGTGTTGCGAGTGTGTTGCGAGTGTGTTGCGAGTGTGTTGCGAGTGTGTTGCGAGTGTGTTGCGAGTGTGTTGCGAGTGTGTTGCGAGTGTGTTGCGAGTGTGTTACGAGTGTGTTACGAGTGTGTTGCGAGTGTGTTGCGAGTGTGTTGCGAGTGTGTTACGAGTGTGTTGCGAGTGTGTTGCGAGTGTGTTACGAGTGTGTTGTGAGTGTGTTACGAGTGTGTTACGAGTGTGTTACGAGTGTGTTACGAATGTGATCGGGTTTTCACAGACAAGTCAAAGGTTAATTTAGTTCACCATGAGAATAATTATAGCCTGTTTTACCGCCTTTTTGAAGACTTGAATATTGAGTGAAGTGACATATGAATATCGGGGAAAAAGCGACGTAATACATGTGATTATCTTTAGTGTGTGTGTGTGTGTGTGTGTGTGTGTGTGTGTGTGTTTGTGTGTGTGTGTGTGTGTGTGTGTGTGTGTGTGTGTATGTATGTGTCTCTCTTTCTGTGTCTCTTTGTGTGTGTGTGTCTGTGTGTCTCTCCCTGTGTGTGTGTGTGTGTGTGTGTGTATGTGTGTCTCTCCCTGTGTGTGTGTGTGTGTGTGTGTGTGGTATGTGTGATCTTCCCTGTGTGTTGTGTGTGTGTGTGTGTGTGTGTGTGTGTGTGTGTGTATGTATGTGTGTGTGTGTGTGTGTGTAGTGTAGTGTCTCTCTTTTGTGTCTCTTTGTGTGTGTGTTGTCTGTGTGTCTCTCCCTCTCCCTGCCGTGTGTGTGATGTGTTGTGTGTGTGGTGTGTGTCGTGTGTGTGCTGTGTGTTGTGTGTGTGTGTAGTTTGTTGTGTCGTGTGTGTGTGGGTGTGTTGGTGTGTTGTGTGTGTGTGTGTGGGTGTCGTTGTGTGTGTGTGTGTGTGTCGCTGTGTGTGTGTGTGTTAGAGCCAGAAAACGGCTGTACGCTAGCAAATCGAGGTGTGTAAACATAAAAGTGCAGTTCAAGATAGCGTGAAAAAACTGAGAGATTTAATTACTTTTTCTTTTCAGCGAGAGGGAGAGAGAGAGAGAGAGACGAGAGAGAGAGAGGAGGAGAGTTAGGAAGAGACCGAGAGGAGAGAGGAGAGAGAGAGGAGAGAAGAGGAGAGAGAGGAGGAGAGAGATGAGATGAGAGAGAGGAGAGCAGAAGAGAGAGGGAGATGAGGAGAGAGAGAGAGAGAGAGGAAGACGAGAGAGAGACGAATGAGAGAGAGAGAGAGAAGAGAGAGCAGCTGTGTGTGAAGTACAAATATACAAGATGTAAATACTAGCTCTTATTTCCACCGCAACGTGTTATCCACAAGAAGAGAAAATAAGAAAGATGGACACAAAATATAATATTCCCGCATTTAACCACAATAACAAAAGATATTAAAGCTTCTCAGTGTGTAGGGTAATAGCCTGGAGGGCACCTGCAAAAATGTGATGTGAATGGCCTGAAATAAGGGATTATAAATCGTTTTATATAAAAACTAACCCCGGATCGGTCAGGATGCCCGAGAACTAATAGGAACACATTTTCAACAAAATCGGATTGTATCAAATTTTTTCCCGAATTGTCCCAAGGGGGACAATGGCCTGAAATAGGGATTATAAATGTTTTATACAAAAAATAACCCTGTTTTTTTGATTCGTGGTCAGCATGCCCGAGAAAACGTTATTAAACTAATTTCAAGGAATCGAAAAATATCGACTTTTTCCAAAATTTTGCAAGGGTACACCTTAGTTTTTTTGGGAAATCACGTTTTCCCTTAATTAACTCAAAAAGTGAAAGTTACGTTACAAAGTGTCTATAGTAGATACGCTACAGTAGGCCAAGAGCTTTCATATGGGCTATCCTTAAATCAAATTGGTTTGTGAGCAAGCGGAGGAACAATGTATATTTGTAAAAAACACTCAAAATACGTTAAAAAGTAATTTTCTCAGAAAGTGTAACGCTTTTTATAGTATGGGATACAGCTCTGGTAGACCTCGTCAAGCTCAACCTTTGCTTCTATGCATCTCCCCGCGGCGGGAGTAAGAGTTCGCGCAAAGGACAAAAAACTGCTTACACCTCATTTCCCGGTCAGCGGCCAAAAAATCGAGGAATTTTTTTACAACAGATCGTGAAAAGTGTTTATGATAGATGCCAGTGCCTTAAAACGGCAATAGTCTTACTGTTCTGTAAGATTTCCTGCGTTATGATAGATGCAAGTGGCCCTTCAAAACGTGCAATAGTTCTTACTGGGTAAGTTTCTGCGTATGAATAGATGCAGTGCCCTTCAAACGTGCAAATAGTTCTTACTGTGTTAAGATTCCTGCGTTATGAAATAGATGCAGTGGCCCTTCAAACGTGCAATAGTTCTTACTGTGTAAGGATTTTCCTGCGTTATAGAATAGATGCAGTGGCCCTCAAAACGTGCAATAGGGCTTACTTGTGTTTTAAGATTTCCTGCGTTATGAATAGATGCAGTGGGCCCTTCAAACGTGCAATTAGTTCTTACTGTGTAAGATTTCCTGCGTTATGAATAGAGCAGTGGTCTTTCAAACGTTTGCAATAGTTCTTACTGTGTAAGATTTCTGCGTTTATGAATCGATGCAGGGTCCTTCAAACGGGCATAGTTATTACGGTTGTAAGATTTCCTGCGTTTGAATAGATGCAGTGGTCCTTCAAACGTGCAATAGTTCTTACTGGGTAAGAGTTTCATGCGTTATGAATAGATGCAGTGGCCCTTCAACGTGCAAAGGTTCTTACGGTGTTGTAAGATTCCTGCGTTATGAATAGATGCAGTGGTCCTTCAAACGTGCAATAGTTCTTAACTGTGTAAGATTTTCGCGTTATGAATAGATGCATGGTCCTTCAAACGTGCATAGTTTTACTGTGTAAGATTTCCGGAGAGAGAGGTTATGAAGATGCAGTGGCCCTTCAAACGTGCAATAGTTCTTACTGTGTAAGATTTCTGCGTTATGAATAGAGCAGTGGCCCTTCAAACGTGCATAGTTCTTACTGTGTAAGATTTCCTGCGTATGAATAGATGAAGTGGCCCTTCAAACGTGCAATAGTCTTACTGTGTAAGATTTCCTGCGTTATGAATAGATGCAGTGGTCCTTTCAAACGTGCAATAGTTTCTGTACTGTTGTAAGATTTCCTGCGTAATGAATAGATGCCAGTGGCCCTCAAACGTGCAATAGTTCTTACGGTGTAAGTTTCCTGCGTTATGAATAGATGCAGTGGTCCTTTTTCCAAACGGCATAGTCCTTACTGCTTGTAAGATTTCTGCGGTATGAATAGAGGCAGTGCGCCCTGCAACCGTCAATATGTTCTTACGTGTAAGATTTCCTGCGTTATGAATAGAGCAGTGGCCATTCAAAAACGTGCAATAGTTCTACTGTGTAAGATTTCCTGCGTTATGAATAGATGCAGTGGCCCTTTCAAACGTTGCAATAGTTCTTACTGTGTAAGATTTCCTGCGTTATGAATAGAGCAGTGGCCCTTCAAACGTGCAATAGTATTACTGTGTAAGATTTCCTGCGTTAGGAATAGATGCAGTGGCCCTTTCAAAACGTGCAATAGTTCTTACTGTGTAAGATTTACTGCGTTATGAAAGATGCAGTAGTGGTCCTTCAACCGTGCAATAGTTCTTTACTGTGTAAGATTTTTTTCCTGGCGTTATGAATAGGATGCAAGTGGTCCTTCACAACGTGCAATAGTTCTTACTGTGTAGATTTCCTGCGTGTATGAATAGATGCAGTGGGTCCTTCAAACGTGCAATAGTTCTTACTGTGTAAGATTTCCTGCGTGTTATGAATAGATGCAGGGCCCTTCAAACGTGCATAATTCTTACTGTGTAAGATTCCTGCGTATGAAGAGATGCAGTGGCCCGCAAACGTGCAATAGTTTCTTACTGTGTAGATTCCTGCGTATGAATAAGATGCAGTGGTTCCGTCAAAGTGCAATAGTTCGTACGGTGTAAGATTCCTGCGTTATGAATAGATGCAGGGCCCTTCAAACGGCAAAGTTCTTCTGTTTTAAGATTTCCTGCGTTTTATGAATAGATGCAGTGGTCCTTCAAACGTGCAATAGTTCTTACGTGTAAGATTTCCTGCGTTATGAATAGAGCAGGGGGCCCTTCAAACGTTGGCAAGAGTTCTTACTGTGTAAGATTCTCCTGCGTTCATGAATAGATGCAGTGGTCCTTTCAAAACGTCAATAGTTCTTACTGTGTAAGATTTCTGCGTTAGGAATGATGCAGTGGTCCTTCAAACGTTGCAATAGGTTCTTACGGTTGTACGATTTCCTGCGTTATGAATAGATGCAGTGGTCCTTCAAACGTGCAATAGTTCTTACTGTGTAAGATTCCTGCGTATGAATAGATGCAGTGGTCCTTCAAACGTTGCAAGAGTTCCTTACGGTTGTAAGATTTCCTGCGTATGAATGATGCATGGCCTCCTTCAAAACGTGCAATAGTTCTTACTGTGATAAGATTTCCCTGCGTTATGGAATAGATGCAGTGGCCCTTCAAACGTGCATAGTTGCTTACTGGTGTAGATTTCCTGCGTTATGAATAGAGGAGTGTCCTTCAAACGTGCAATAGTTCTTACTGTGCTAAGATTTCTGCGGTTATTGAATAGATGCAGTGGTCCTTCAAACGTGCAATAGTTCTTACTGTGTAAGGATTTCCTGCGTTATGAATAGATTGCAGTGGCCCTTCAAACGTGCAATTAGTTCTTACGTGTAAGATTTCCTGCGTTAGACATAGATGCAGTGGTCCTTCAAAGTGCAAAGTTCTTACTGTGTAGATTTCCGCCCGTATGGAAGAGATGCAGTGGTCTTCAAACGTGCAATAGTTCT
The DNA here is from genome assembly GCA_016584305.1 of Chionoecetes opilio. Lineage (NCBI taxonomy): Eukaryota > Metazoa > Arthropoda > Malacostraca > Decapoda > Majidae > Chionoecetes > Chionoecetes opilio. The sequence continues at coordinate 51,088 of JACEEZ010007329.1, read as the reverse complement.
ACTGGTAAGATTTCCTGCGTTCGGAATAGATGCAGGGTCCTTCAAAACGTGCAATGTTTCTTACTGTGTAAGATTTCCTGCGTTATGAATAGATGCAGGGTTGCTTCAAACGCAATAGTTCTTACGGTGTAAGATTTCCTGCGTTATGAGAATAGATGCAGTGGCCCTTTCAAACGTGCAATTTAGTTCTTTACTGTGTAAGATTTCCTGCGTTATGAATAGATGCAGTGGTCCTTCAAAGTGCAATAGTTCTTTTTACTGTGTAAGATTGCCTGCGTTATGAATAGATGCAGTGTCCTTCAAACGTGCAATAGATCGTACTGCTGTAAGATTTCCTGCGTGAGGATAGATGCAGTTGGTCCTTTCAACCGGCAATAGTTCTTACTGTGTAAGATTTCCTGCGTTAATGAATAGAGGCAGTGGTCCTTCCAAACGTGCAATAGTTCTTACTGTGTAAGAATTTCCTGGTTATGAATAGATGCCGTGGGTCCTTCACAAACGTGACAATAGTCTTACTGTGTACGATTTCCTGCGTTATGAATAGATGCAGTGGTCCTTCAACGTGCAATAGTTCTTACTTGTAGATTTCTGCGTTATGAATAGGCAGTGGCCCTTCAAACGTGCAATAGTTTCTACTGTGTAGAGTTTCCTGCGTTATGAAAGAGCAGTGGTCCTTCAACGTGCCAAATAGTTTCTTACGTGTAAGATTTCCTGCGTTATGAATAGATGCAGTGGTCCTTCAAACGTGCAATAGTTCTTACGGTGTAAGATTTCCTGCACCAGAAATGGTTTGGCAGACAAAAACAACAATAAAAAAAATCTAAGCAAATAGCGCTAGAAACAAGAGGCTGGGAAACAAGAGCACATTGCAAGAGGAGCAAGAAATATATAACAAATGAAAGAATCTGATCAAAATACGAAGGCAAGGAGGAGGAGAAGAAAAGAATAACAGAAAGAACTATCATGAAAAAGATCAAAAGTATAACCAAGGCAGACGCAGGAAAGAAAATAATAACAGTCAGAATAATAGCAATAAAAAGAAAGGTTGAAAAGGAATATAATTAGAAATAACAAAAGAAACAAAAACAAAAAACAAAAACAAGATGACGGAGGGAGACGAGACCTTGACTTTTACTACGGAGAAAAAGGACAGTTTTTCAAAGCGAAGAACGAAGAACTAAAAAAAACACCAAAGAAGGAATAAGAGACGAGAGAGAGAGAGAGAGAAGAGAGAGAATGAGAGGAGAGAGAGAGAGAGAGAGAGGGAGAGAGAGAGATGGAACGACGGAGAGCCGGTGGAGTTGGGATGGAGAGGGCTCAGCGAGCGAGACGTAGAGCTGAGAGAGACGGCATGGGAAGGAGAAGGAGGAGAGCGAGCCGGTTTAAGCGCCGATTGAGACAGTGAGAGATGAGATGGGTGGTTACGAGAGGATGATAAGGTCGGATGGGCCGAGGAGAAGGGCATCGTCTGGATGCCGATGAGGAAGAAGATGGAAAAGAGGAGAGACATGTGGACAGAGTTGGCCTGGGGAGAGGGAGAGAGAGAGAGTGATGGGAGTATCGGGTGTTGTGACGGTGATCGGTGGAGGAGATTGGAGATGGAGATTGAGAACAGAAGTGAGTGTGAGTGGGGTGTGTTGGACAGAGAGATGAGAATCGGGAGGGAGAGAGGGGATGAAGAGACGGAAGACGTGACTGACTGTAAGAGACGGAGCAGAGAGAGAGAGAAGGAGAGAGGCGTAGATAGAGAGAGGAGTTTTCTCAAAAAAGGGGAGACATTATACTAGAAGAGAAAGAAAATGAGATGAGATGAGAGAGATGAGGAGATGAGGAGAGGAGATGAGGAGAGGGAGATGAGAGAGAAAAAAGGTAGAGGGAGGAAGAAGGGAGATGAGGAAGAAGGGAGGAGAGAGAGGAAGAGATGATTGAATTGAAGGGGAGATAGGTGAAAAATGTTGTCATTGAATATAGAGATTGACCAGTCTCTGCTCTCTCATAATCTCCTTCTCTCTCTCTCTCGTCTCTACTCTCTCTCTCTCTCTCTCTTGCGCTCTATGCTCTACTCTCTCTGTCACTCTCTGAGCTCCTCTCCTCTCTCTCCTCTCTCTCTCTCTCTCTCTCCTCTCCCGCTCCCTCTCCCTCTCACTATCTCTCTCCTCTCTCTCTCTCTCATCTCTCTCTCTTCTCACTTTTCAGATCTGAGATGTACATGTATATTCTTTTATCAATAAATGGTAGCGAAGAAAAGAAGAAAAAAAGTCATTCGTTGGAATACTCATCATGAATGTATGGCCACACACACACACACGACACACGAGACACAGCACAACCCACACACCACCACACACACACACACACACACCACACACACACACACACACACACACACAACACACACAACCACACACACGCCCCCCCACACCCACACGACACACCCGAACACGACACACACACTGAGCCACACCACACACAACACAGACGACCCTACCTGCACACCACACACGCTACACACAATCACACGCGACAAACACCACACACACCCACCACACGCACACACACACAACAAACACACACACCACACACGCGAGGAACACACACACACACACACGCAACATCGCACACCACACACACACGCCACCCACACACACCAACCCACACACCACAACCACACCCACAGCAACACCCACAACCACCACACACACGACACCCACACACACAGAGCACACCACACACACTACACACAACTACACACCACACACAACATCGCACACCACACAACACCACACACACACACACACACACACACCACACACACACACACACACACACACACACACAAACAGCACACACCGCAGTCATTGGAACCAATACAAAATATAAACATCGAGTTGAAAAATTAGATTAGCACATTTCTGAACGGAGTGAAAAGAAGCTTACAAAAGGACGTAGAGAGAGAGAGAGCGAGAGGCATGTGGTGAGAGAGAGGAGAGGAGAGAGAAGGGACGAGAGGAGGAGACGAATAGACTGGATGAGCCATGGAAGAGGAGCCCGAGATGGGAGAGAGAGAAGGAGGGACGAGAGCCTGGAACCCCAAAAAGAAGCAAGGGGAAGCGAGGATAACTGCATTCAGTGAGGGGAGGACGGTAAGGGGAGACGAATCGGATTAAAGGTTAGTCGGCGGTACGAGATACATGTAGGAAGAGAGAGAGGAAGAGAGAAGGCTATGCATTGTGATTCTGCCTTATATAGAGGAAGGTGGAGGTTGAGAGGGGTGGAGGGGGGAGGGGAGGGGGATGGTGGGTACTGGAGGGGAGGGGGGAGGAGATGGTGAGAGGAGGCAGGGGACGAAGGAGAGAGGGTGTGCTCCTAAGGTGTTCAATTTAATACCTTGTTTGTAGTAGAAGGAGAGATGTAGGACTGTGTTGGGGTGGTTGATGAGGTTTGTTAAAAAGTTGCTAAAGTATCGGCCGGAGGCAAGATGAGGAACAGAATATATATCATGGAGCAAAACACTAAAAAATTTAACCCAGGATAAGAGAATAGGAAGGAAAAGGGAAACACAATCGAGGAAGTAAGTGGAGACCGCTCATTTCGGTCGAAGATTTCTAGCTTTATTAAAAGGACTTTCCAGATATTTGAGAAGGTGATTGTTTAGGTATTCCAAGTGATGGTATCTATGTCATTTCAGGTGGTATTTCAGTTATTTCCAGGTATTTTCAGGTATTTCCAGGTATTTTTAAGTATTTCTATGTATTTCTATGTATTTCCAGGTATTTCCAGGTATTTCTATGTATTTCAGGGTGAAGTATCTAGGTAATTTCTATGGTGATGACAGGTTATTTTTAGGTATTGTCCAGGTTATTAGCCTAGGTATTCCAGGTAATTATCCAGTGATTTCAGGTATTCCATTTAGTTTCTGATGTATTTCTAGTTATCCAGGTATTTCTAGGTGAGACTTGTTACGGTTTGATTAAGTGCTAGAATGAAGTGTTTATTTTACTAGTACCGCCAATCTGCCGTTCACTCTCTCAACAGAACACATACATTTGAAGGCTCATTGGTGTGTACTTTAATTTTTGGCTCTGGTGACACCCGACTTTGTAATGTCAAAAATGAGAAAGTGCTGTTTCATGCCTCAAACGTTCAAAACGTGGAGCGTGTGTTTAGCGTGTAAAGAGAGGGGCGTGCAACGCAAAAAGGTGTGTGTCATGAGGGCGGCCTCAGAAATCATACTTGAAATGTCTTTATACTGATGCCACGATGAAATATCACTCCCTATTAGGAAATATCACTCCCTATTAGGAAATATCACTCCCTATTAGGGAAAGGAAATTATCACTCTAATTAGGAAATCTCACTCCCTATAGGAGAATATCACTCCGTAGAGGAAAATATCGCCCCCCTATTAGGAAATATCACTCCTATAGGAAATACCCTCCGTAGTTAGAGAAATATATCACTCCCTATTAGGAATACCCTGCGTATTAGGAGAAAATAGAGTCACTCCCTATAGGACAATATCACTCCTATGAGGTGGGAAATATCACTCCCTAATTAGGAAATATCACTCCTATTCAGGAAATAGCACTCGACGTATATTAGGGAAATATCCCTCCCTATGAGGCAGAATAACACGTCCTATTAGAGGAAATATCACTCCCTATAGGAAAATCACTCCCTATTAGGAAGAAATTATCACTCCCTATTAGGAGAAAATTATGAATCCCTATTTAAGAGAAATATCACTCCCTATTAGGAAATATCACTCCCTATTAGGAAATATCACTCCCTATTAGGAAATATCACTCCCTATTAGGAAATATCACTCCCTATTAGGAAATATCACTCCCTATTAGGAAATATCACTCCCTATTAGGAAATATCACTCCCTATTAGGAAATATAACTCCCTATTAGGAAATATCACTCCCTATTAGGAAATATCAGCCTCCCTATTAGAAATATCACTCCCTATTAGGAAAAGATATCACTCACTATTAGGAAAGATATCGAGCTCGCATATTAGGAAATATGTCACTCCCTATTTAGAGGGACGTGAGGATTTAATTATGGTTTTTTTAAAGGACACATAAGGACTTGATACAAAGTCTTTTTTGGTATTTCCAAGTATTTCCAGGTATTTCCATGGACCCTTGAGCCTAATTTCACTCCCCTATTCGAGACAGAGATGGGCCTTTGAGGTTTATAAAGCGTCGCATCTTGGGTGAAAAACATTAATATAAGCAGGACGAGAAAGACTGGCCGCTGTGAAGACGTTGTGACGTGTTTCCCTGAATTTATGTGTACAGATTGGCAAGTCCGGGTGGAGGAAGGGAACATGGAAGAAAGGATAGATCGAGGAGAGGGGACCATAGAGGATGGAGGAAGAAGGAAGGTATGAGAGAAGAGAGAGAGGGAGACGCCTGATGAGAGAAGAGAAGATAGATGGTGAGAGTTGAGAGAGAGAGAGAGAGGAGAACGAGGAGAGAGAGAGAGAGAGAGAGAGGGCGGAGAGGAGAGAGGAGATGAGGGGAGGAGAGAGAGAGAAGAGAGATGAGGACGGAGGACGAGACACGGAGGAGATGAGAGAGATGATGAGAGAGAGAGGAGAAAAGGAGAGGAGGTAACTGGATGTGAGTCTGTTATAAGTTATCAACCAGAGGGCACACACACACACACACACACACACACACCGAACACACACCACACACACACACACGAGACACACGACACACACACACACAACCACTGCACACGCACACAGAAACACACACACTCACACCACACCACACACACCACACACACACGACACACACACACCACACACAGAAACACACCCTACAGAACCATACATACTGACAAGTACGATCCTTTGAGTAAGGTGAAGTTAACTGTTCTTTCAACGAGACAGCGAAGATTAAGTGTTGCGAGTAGATGTGGATGGAGGAGGAGCGAGGGAGGAGGAGGGAGGGAGGAGGGAGGTAAGGATGGAGATCACTATGATGATGAAAATCATTGATGACAAATGGAGACAGCACCCGTTGTGAAGTAAGAAAGAGATAAGCTCTTTGTCCTTCGTGCCCTATCCTGCTCTCTACTTGCGTCACTCTCTCTCTCTCTCTCGATCTCTCTCCTCGTCTCTCCTCCCCTCTGCATGTGCTCCTCTCTCCTCTCTCTCTCTCTCTCGATCTCCTCTCTCTCTCTCTCGATTACTTTTTTTTGACTTTAAGTAATTCCTTCCCTTCCCATCTTGACCTTACATTCGCTGTCGACCTAGCACATCGCAGTTGAGCTTTGTTTCTCGCCTGACACTGTCGGTCTTTCCATTTTTAACTTGATATTTTTATGTTGTATTTTTAATTTTCCATGATTCTCTCTACTCTTACACTTGTCCCGATTTATCGGACGAAGCCTCTGCCCCATATTTTTTTTTATCTCTCACTCTCTCTCTTCTGCTCTCTCTCTCTCTCTCTCTCTCTGCTCTCTCTTCTCTCTGCTCACTCTCACTCTCTCTCTCTCTCTCTCTCTCTCTCTCTCTCCTCTCCTTCCCTTTTCCGTGTAATTCCCCCCTGCTCTCGACTCTCTCTCTCTCTCTCTCTCCTCTGACGATGGAATCTGCTCCTCACCATTCTATTGTGACAGCACGCCTTTCGATTTCCCGATTCCTCCTGACACAGTATAGGTGTCTACTGACTCTCTCTCTCTATCACTCTCTCTTCTCTCCCTCTCACCTTCTCTCCCTCCTCTCTCACTCTCTCTCTGAGTCTCTACCTCTCTATTCACTGTCTGACTGCACTCGAGACACACGTACGAACTTCACATGGTTGTCATCGCTGTTCTTTGTCCTCCTCCGGACCCTCCGACTATGCCCGACCTCGCTGACCGACCTATGCATTCCATCCTCCTCCTACCTCCTCTCCTCCTCCTGCTTCCTCCTGCTCCCTCCTTCGTCCTCCTCCTTCTCTCCTGATCTCCTCCTTGGTGCCTCCCGACTGCACTGCCTGACCTCCTCCTCACGATCCTCCCCCGACCCCCCCCAAGAAGCGGCTGGAGGAGGAGGCGAATGGGCTAGACAGGAAGTCATAGAGACGATCGTAAGATGTTGTCAGAACCAGAATGGTGTAGTTGCCTTTTGTCTTCACAATTATAATCCTGAGAGGCTCCCTTTTTTTCAACTTATTTGTCCTTCGCTTATATTTACGTCTTGGGGCAGTGGGACGCGCGTTACCTCGCTGCCTCTTTTTTCTGCTTCTTTATGGGGATTATGTCTTATATGATGGGGGAGAAATATGTTATGTAGGGGAGGAGTGAAATAATAAGCAAATTGAGGGGTTAGTATTTGGTGAGTACCAAGAAGTTTGAATGGGTCAGAGTTGAAAATACGTTCACGTGTAATTATTAAGAAGAACACAGTATTATGATGAGGTTCCTTGCATTCTTTTTATATTGGCTTATTGGAGGTTTCAATGTGCTAGTGTGCAGGAGTGGGAGAGAGAGAGAAGAGATCGAGAGAGAGCGAGAGAGAGACGCGAGGACGAGAAGAGACGGTGGAATGAGAGAGAGGAGAGACGAGAGAGGAGAGAGAGGAAGCGAGAGGTTGAGACGAGAGACGGGAGGAGAGGGGAGAGGAGATGGACGAGAGAGAGAGAGAGAGAGAGAAGAGAGAGAGAGAGAGAGAGAGAGAGTGATAGGGTAAGTGACAACATGGGGAGTGATTGTCCGCGGAGAGTTTCGAACTCGCCGAAGAGAGAGGAGAGAGCGGGAGAGAGAGGGAGGAGAGGAGGTAAGGAGATGGAGGGAGGAGATAGAGGACGGAGTGAGGAGAGGGAGAGAGAGAAGTAGGATAGACGGGGCGACGAGAGAGAGAGGGGAGAGAGGGAGAGGATAGAGAGGAAGGAGGACTGACGGAGAGAGAGAGAGGGAGAGAGACGGCGAGGAAGGAGAGAGAGAGATGGGAGGAGAGAAGATGAGATAGAGAAGAGGAGAGAGGGAGAGAGAGAGAGAGACTGTCTGTTGTGTGTTGTGCTACCGTTTTGAGAATATCACTTTTGTCTCCAGCGAAACAGGTCACCAGCATTACGAGTCTCTGGCGGTGATGGATATTTGATGCGGCGTTAGCGCGGGAAACACTGAGGCAGGAGCAAGGCGAGGGGGGCAAAACACAGACAAAAACATGTGCCTACTTATAGATCTTCAGGGAGGAGGAGGAGGAGGAGGCGGAGGAGGGAGGAGGAGGAGGAGGAGAGGAGAAGGAGGAGGAGGAGAGTATAAGGTAAAAGGTATGTCATGGAGGGGTATGAGAACAGGAGGAGGAGGAGGAGGAGTGAGGAGGAGGAGGAGAGTATAAGGTCGAAAGTATGTCATGGAGGGGAAGAACAGGAGGAGGAGGAGGAGGAGGAGGAGGAGGAGGAGGAGAGAGTATAAGGTAGAAAGTATGTCATGGAGGGGAAGAACAGGAGGAGGAGGAGGAGGAGGAGGGGAGGAGGAGGAGGAGGAGAGTATAAGGTAGAAAGTATGTCATGGAGGGGAAGAACAGGAGGAGGAGGAAGGAAGGAGGGAAGAGTAAGGAAGTAAAGGAAGGGAGGAAAGATGCAGAAGGAGAAAAATAAAGAAAAAACATGTATATTGTTTCGATAAGAATAGTTTGATCAATATTTCAGACTTTATTTTTTTTAACGAGGCAAAAAATCGTGCCCCCTTGCTGCTTACTGACTGATATTTGATGCCAGGAGAAGGGAATACCACGCTTCTTCTAAATTTCAGTTGTATTTTATCATAGTTAACCCTATTATCAGGTAAACATAGGCATCATTTTAAGCATGAGACCTTAAGAGGGAATTTTCGCCACGTAAAAAAAAAATACTATCTACTCATCCTTTAATTAGCCACACCCCTTTCTATACCAGGTAAAGGGAACTCACGTAACACCTTTGTGGACTCTGTAATTACCCGGCATTCAGTCCACAGGTACAGCTACATAGGTGAAGGGATACACCTCTCCTATCTGCCCTCCCTTCCTCCTTCCTTTAATTAGATAACTCACTCCCTTTGACCACGTACGTAAAAAGGACATTCACGTATCGTATCTTTCTGGAACCTAAAATTACGTGTTATCATGAAAATAAATCTTAATTCACAGCAAAAAAACGCAAAAATACAGTAAAACCTTTGAAAATTGCCCTAAAAATACAGTAAAACCTTTGAAAATTGCCCTAAAAATACAGTAAAACCTTTAAAAATTGCCCTAAGAATACAGTAAAACCTTTAAAAATTGCCCTAAAAATACAGTAAAACCTTTAAAAATTGCCCTAAAAATACTGTAAAACCTTTAAAAATTGCCCTAAAAATACAATAAAACCTTTAAAAATTGCCCTAAAAATACAATAAAACCTTTAAAAATTGCCCTAAAAATACAGTAAAACCTTTAAAAATTGCCCTAAAAATACAGTAAAACCTTTAAAAATTGCCCTAAAAATACAGTAAAACCTTTAAATATTGCCCTAAAAATACAATAAAACCTTTAAAATTTCCCTAGAAGTATAGCAGAACTTTTAGAATTGACCTAAAATTACAGAAGAACATTTAAAAATTGCCCTAAAATTACAGCAGATTTTTTTAAACAGCACAAAAGCAGCCTTTCCATCATTTCACAGCAATTTAAATACCACAGCAAACCTTATACAGCCTTTCAGTCCTTTAAAAACCCGCTCCTATGCCTTTTTACAGCATTACAGCACCACAGCTGTTCACTCTAATCACAGCACCCTCTCACAGCCCTGTAGAACAGCATAAGCTCTCTCAAGTGTCCCGCCAAAACACACTTAGCGAGTAGGGAGAGAGAGAGAGAGAGAGAGAGAGAGAGAGAGAGAGAGAGAGAGAGAGAGAGAGAGAGAGAGAGGTGTTAGTGATGCCTCTGTAGTGTTTCAATGAATGACGCTCAGGTATTCAATTTGCAAAACATCTGACAGGTACAAGCGCACCTCCTTCCCTGTCTGGCTTATCCTTACAGACACACACACGCACGCACACACACACACACACACACATATACACACGCACACACACACACTCTCTCTCTCTCTCTCTCTTCTCTCTCTCTGTAAGTCTAGCAATAAGAAGCATTTACATAATCAGCAATCTTACCCACTTCTCTCTTCCTCCTTCCCTCCTTCCCTCCTTCCCTACCACCCTCCTTCCCTCCCTCCTTCCCTCCCTCCTTCCATCCCTCCCTCCTACTTTCCTTCCCTCCCTACCTTCCTTCCTTACCTCTTTCCATCCCTCCTTACTTCCCTCCCTACCTTCCTTCCTACCCTCCTTCCCTCCCACCCTCCTTTCCTTCCTTCCCTCCCACCCTCCTTCCCTTCCTTCCTTCCTTCCCTCCCTCCTTCCCTCCCTTCCCTCCTTCCCTCCCTTCCCTCCTTCCCTCCCTTCCTTCCTTCCTTCCCTCCTTCCTTCCCTCCCTCCCTCATTCTCTCCCTCCTACCTTTCTTCCTTCCCTCCTTCCTTCCCTTCCCTCCTCGCGCCCTTGTGTTATGTGGCAAAGCCCTTGAGTTGCCTAATTCGAGAGAGATCTTCGTCAGGAGAATCACTCTTCACTTGCTTCTACACGCGATTATAATTTGACTGATGCAAATTCGCTGTTTGCTCGCTCGCCTTTCCGCCACAAGAGCCTGATAGAGCCTTCACGCATACTAATATAGTTGACGTTTGGTTAGAGAGAAGAGAGAGAGAGAGAGAGAGAGAGGGAGGTGAGGGAGAGGAGAGAGAGAGAGAAGGTAAGGGAGGGGGTAAGAGGGAACAGGGGGAGAGAGAGGAGAAGGAGAGAAAGGAAGGTTAGGGATGAGGGAGAGAGGTAAGGGTGGGTTGGAGAGAAGGAGAGATGGAGAGAGAGAGAGTTGGAGAGAGTGGGAGAGAGAGAGAGAGAGGAGAGAGAGAGAGAGAGAGAGAGAGAGGAGAGGAGAGAGAGAGAGAGAGAGAGAGAGAGAAGAGAGAGAGAGAGAGAGAGAGAGGAGAGAGAGAGGAGAGGGAAAGGAGTGTTGGAGAGAGAAAGGGGGTTGAAGAGAAGGAGAGAAGAAGAGAGGGAGGGTTAGGGAGGAGAGAGAAGAGTAGAGAGAGAGAGAGAGAGAGAGAGAGAGAGAGAGAGAGAGAGAGAGAGAGAGAGAGACAGGAGAGAGACAGGAGAGAGAGGTAAGGTAAGGCTTGGGGTAAGGAGGAACAGGGTAAAAATCAGCAAACTTGAGGCTGGGGTAAAATCTGGTGCAGTGTTTGGTGAGGTAATGGATTGGCTGTGGCTGCAGTGATCTGGTGGGGTTTACGGGGTTTACGGGGTTTACGGGGTTTACGGGGTTTGAGTCTTGGGTTTACGGGGTTTGAGTCTTGGGTTTACGGGGTTTGAGTCTTGGGTTTACGGGGTTTCGGGGTTTACGGGGTTTGAGTCTTGGTTTTACGGTGTTTACGGGGTTTACGGGTTTGAGTCTTGGGTTTACGGGTTTACGGGGTTTGAGTCTTGGGTTTACGGGGTTTACGGGATTTACGGGGTTTGAGTCTTGGGTTTACGGGGTTTACGGGGTTTTACGGGGTTTGAGTCTTGGTTTACGGGGTTACGGGGTTTGAGTCTTCGGTTTACGGGGTTTACGGGGTTTACGGGTTTGAGTCTTGGGTTTACGGGTTTTACGGGTTTACGGGTTTGAGTCTTGGGTTTCGGGTTTTACGGGGTTTGAGTCTTGGGTTTACGGGGTTTACGGGATTTACGGGGTTTGAGTCTTGGGTTTACGGGTTTACGGGTTTTACGGGGTTTGAGTCTTGGTTTTACGGGGTTTACGGGTTTACGGGTTTGAGTCTTGGTTTACGGGTTTTACGGGATTTACGGGGTTTGAGTCTTGGGTTTACGGGTTTTACGGGGTTTACGGGGTTTGAGTCTTGGGTTTACCGGTTTACGGGGTTTGAGTCTTGGGTTTACGGGTTTTACGGGGTTTACGGGGTTTGAGTCTTGGTTTACGCGGTTTACGGGTTTGAGTCTTGGTTTACGGGTTTACGGGTTTACGGGGTTTGAGTCTTGGGTTTACGCGGTTTACGGGTTTGAGTCTTGGGTTACGGGGCTATTTTTACTGAGTTGTCTAAGGAAGTGAACTGAGTGAACTGAGTAATGTTTAGGGTTTAGACTGAGCAGGGTTGATGGACTGAACGGATTTTTACGTCAGTTGTCTAAGGAAGTGAACTGAGTGAACTGAGTAATGTAGGGCTTGGACTGAGCAGGGTTGATGGACTGAACGGATTTTTACGTCAGTTGTCTAAGGAAGTGAACTGAGTGAACTGAGTAATGTAGGGCTTGGACTGAGCAGGGTTGATGGACTGAACGGATTTTTTACGTCAGTTGTCTAAGGAAGTGACTGAGTGAACTGATATGTTTAGGGCTTGGACTGAGCAGGGTTGATGGACTGAACGGATTTTTACGTCCAGTTGTCTAAGGAAGTTGAACTGAGTGAACTGAGTATGTTTTAGGCTTGGACTGAGCCGGGTTGAGACTGAACGGATTTTTTACGTCAGTTGTCTCAAGGAAGTGAACTGAGTGACTGAGTAATGTTTAGGGTTTAGACTGAGCAGGGTTGATGGACTGAACTGATTTTTACGTCAGTTGTCTAAGGAAGTGAACTGAGTGAACTGAGTAATGTAGGGCTTGGACTGAGCAGGCAACAAGAATCCAGGCAAGAAAATTGGTAGTATTAGATTAGCATTAGTTACTATTAATATTAGATAGTATTAAATAGAGTACTAGATTATTATAAGTTATTAGAAGTATTATATATAGTGCTAGATAGATTAGATGTACAGTGTATTGAGAAGTCGCAATGTTAACAGAAGGGAAAACTTGTGAATAAGTCCCCAGGTTATTTTCGGCACTCTGAGGCAAATGAAAAAAACGATAAAAATAGAAGTAAAAAAGAGATAAATTCGAAGGTCTAATTCAAAAAAGCTGAGATTTTTTTTTTTGAGTGTCATTTCTAATCTAATTTCTGCTGATAAATGAAAATACTCGTTTTTTTTCCTTCCTTTTCTAGTATTACGTTTCTTATTCCTTCCTTCCTTCCTTCCTTCCTTCCTTTCTCTTTCTTTCTTTCTTTCTTTCTTTCTTTCTTTCTTTCTTTCTTTCTTTCTTTCTTTCTTTCTTTTTCCTTTCTTTCTTTCTTTCTTTCTTGTCTTTCTTTTTCTTTCTTTCTTCTTTTTGCTTTCTTTCTTTCTTTCTTTCTTTCTTTCTTTCTTTCTTTCCTTTCTTTCCTTTCTTTCCTTCCTTCCTTCCTTCCTTCCTTCCTTCCTTCCTTCCCTTTCCCTTCCTTCCCTTTTCCCTTTCCCTTTCCCTTCCTTCCTTTCCTTCCTTCCTTCCTTCCTTCCTTCCTTCCTTCCTTCCCTTTCCTTTCCCTTTTTCCTCCCCTTTCCCTTTCCCTTTCCCTTTCCCTTTTTCCTTCCTTCCTTCCTTTTCCCTTTCCCCCTTCCTTCCTTCCTTCCTTCCTTTCCCTTTCCCTTTCCCTTTCCCTTTCCCTTTCTTTCTTTCTTTCTTTCTTCTTTCTTTTTTTTTCTTTCTTTCCTTCTTTCTTTCTTCCAGTCTTCCTTCCTTCCTTCTTCCTCCTCCTATTACCAATAGGTCTTCAAGTATCTGTTCTTCCTATGTATTCCTATGTATTTCTCTTCCTCCTCCTTCTCCTTCTACATATGAACACCGCTACCCCCTCTTCCTCCTCCTTCTCTTCTTCCTCCTCCTTCCTTCCTTCCTCTTCCTTCCTTACTTCCTCCTCCTCCTCCTCCTCCTCCTCCTCCTACATATGAAAACCACTATCCCTTTCTCCTCCTTCTCCTTCCTTCCTTCCTTCCTTCCCTCCCCCTCTCCCCTCCCTTCCTTCCTTCCTCCTCACTCCCCTCCCCTTTCAGACAGTCCCCGGGCCGTTCAAAAGTCCAACAGGTACTCAGAAGCCAATTAGAAAGCCCCTCGAGGTAGCAGCTCTCTTAGAAACCAATCAGGCGAGGAATCAATGGGCTAAAATGTGAGCAAACTTTACCAGTCTTTGATCCCGAGGTAATAGATATGGCAGCCACTCCTTAATTACTTCCTACACTCCTCCTTCTCCTCCTCCTCCTCCTCCTCCTCCTCCTCCTCCTCCTCCTCCTCCTCCTCCTCCCTCCTCCTCCTCCTCCCTCCTCCTCCTCCTCCTCCTCCTCCTCCCTCCTCCTCCTCCTCCTCCTCCTCCTCCTCCTCCTCCCTCCTCCTCCTCCTCCTCCTCCCTCCTCCTCCTGCACCACCCCCTCCTCTTCCTCTTCTTCTTTCTCCTCTTTCTCCTCTTCTTCTTCTTCTCCTCCTGTTCCTATCTTCTTTAGGGGCATGGTATCCTTTTTAAACTGTTCTCTTACATGTAGTTGATAGTTAGTAGTATGTAGTTCAGCAGATACCCTCGTTATAGACCAATAGGTGTCCTGGGTGTCCTGGTATCTGTTATTCCTCCTCCTCCTCCTCCCATTATCAGTAAAAAAAAATTCTACATTGTATTTCTTGCTCTTTTGAAAATTTTGAAAATCCTGCCATTTAGTGTTTTGAAATTTGAATGTTTGCTTTCTTGTCCTAACTCGTTTGACTGACACGTACAGTCGTACACACACACACACACACACACACACACACACACACACACACACACACACACACACACACACACACACACACGCGCACCACACCCACACACACACACACACACACACACACACACACACACACACACACAACACACACACACACACACACACACACACACACAACACACACCACACACACACACACACACACACACACACACACACACACACACACACATGGGTACTCCGTAGTGTAGGGGAAGCACGCTCGGTTCACAACCGAGAAGTCCCGGGTTCGATCCCCGGGCGGAGCGGAAACATATGGGCTGTTTCCTTAAAACCCGAGCCCCTGTCCACCCAGCAGTGAATGGGTACAGGTGTTAGCCGGGGTTTGTGACCTGCTCTCCGGGGTGGTGGCTTCGGCCAACACAAAGCACTAAGGATGAATGATAGAAATGTTGATATGGAGACGGGGCCATACGAGCATTGCTCAGGCCCTGTAAAATACAACTAGATGAATACAACTAGATGAATACATACAGACAACTCAGTTCAGTCAAGTCTTTAAATCAGTAAAGTCAGTTGGTCAGTTATATAAGTAAGTCAGTCAGTTATATAAGTCAGTTAAATCCAATCTAGTAACTCAGGAAGATAATTTTTTTACCTTTTTTCTGTTATTGAAAGGGAATTTTAGTGCTTTTGAGGAAGACTTTTAGTATTGGCGTTATTATTTATTTTATTTTATGTGTTTATTGGGTAGAAAATTACGTGTGTGTGTGTGTGTGTGTGTGTGTGTGTGTGTGTGTGTGTGTGTGTGTGTGTGTGTGTGTGTGTGTGTGTGTGTGTGTGTGTGTGTGTGTGTGTGTGTGTGTATGTGTGTTTCTCTTGTTTCTATTGTTGCTATTAATTTTGGTATTTTTTCGTTTTTTTATTAATTTTTGTCCCAAACCATTTGTCACGCAGGAAATCTTACACAGTAAGAACTATTGCACGTTTGAAGGGCCACTGCATCTATTCATAACGCAGGAAATCTTACACAGTAAGAACTATTGCACGTTTGAAGGACCACTGCATCTATTCATAACGCAGGAAATCTTACACAGTAAGAACTATTGCACGTTTGAAGGACCACTGCATCTATTCATAACGCAGGAAATCTTACACAGTAAGAACTATTGCACGTTTGAAGGACCACTGCATCTATTCATAACGCAGGAAATCTTACACAGTAAGAACTATTGCACGTTTGAAGGACCCACTGCATCTATTCATACGCAGGAAATCTTACACAGTAAGAACTATTGCACGTTTGAAGGGCCACTGCATCTATTCATAACGCAGAAATCTTACACAGTAAGAACTATTGCACGTTTGAAGACCACTGCATCTATTCATAACGCAGGAAATCTTACACAGTAAGAACTATTGCACGTTTGAAGGGCCACTGCATCTATTCATAACGCAGGAAATCTTACACAGTAAGAACTATTGCACGTTTGAAGGACCACTGCATCTATTCTAACGCAGGAAATCTTACACAGTAAGAACTATTGCACGTTGAAGGGCCACTGCATCTATTCATAACGCAGGAAATCTTACACAGTAAGAACTATTGCACGTTTGAAGGGCCACTGCATCTATTCATAACGCAGGAAATCTTACACAGTAAGAACTATTGCACGTTTGAAGGGCCACTGCATCTATTCATAACGCAGGAAATCTTACACAGTAAGACTATTGCACGTTTGAAGGACCACTGCATCTATTCATAACGCAGGAAATCTTACACAGTAAGAACTATTGCACGTTTGAAGGGCCACTGCATCTATTCATAACGCAGAAATCTTACACAGTAAGAACTATTGCACGTTTGAAGGGCCACTGCATCTATTCATAACGCAGGAAATCTTACACAGTAAGAACTATTGCACGTTTTGAAGGGCCACTGCATCTATTCATAACGCAGGAATCTTACACAGTAAGAACTATTGCACGTTTGAAGGGCCACTGCATCTATTCAATAACGCAGGAAATCTTACACAGTAAGAACTATTGCACGTTTGAAGGGCCACTGCATCTATTCATAACGCAGGAAATCTTACACAGTAAGAACTATTGCACGTTTGAAGGACCACTGCATCTATTCATAACGCAGGAAATCTTACACGGTAAGAACTATTGCACGTTTGAAGGCCACTGCATCTATTCATAACGCAGGAAATCTTACACAGTAAGAACTATTGCACGTTTGAAGGGCCACTGCATCTATTCATAACGCAGGAAATCTTACACAGTAAGAACTATTGCACGTTTTGAAGGCCACTGCATCTATTCATAACGCAGGAAATCTTACACAGTAAGAACTATTGCACGTTTGAAGGGCCACTGCATCTATTCATAACGCAGGAAAATCTTACACAGTAAAACTATTGCACGTTTGAAGGACCACTGCATCTATTCATAACGCAGGAAATCTTACACAGTAAGAACTATTGCACGTTTGAAGGACCAACTGCATCTATTCATAACGCAGGAAATCTTACACAGTAAGAACTATTGCACGTTTGAAGGACCACTGCATCTATTCATAACGCAGGAAATCTTACACAGTAAGAACTATTGCACGTTTGAAGGGCCACTGCATCTATTCATAACGCAGGAAATCTTACACAGTAAGAACTATTGCACGTTTGAAGGACACTGCATCTATTCATACGCAGAAATCTTACACGTAAGAACTATTGCACGTTTGAAGGGCCACTGCATCTATTCATAACGCAGGAAATCTTACACAGTAAGACTATTGCACGTTTGAAGGACCACTGCATCTATTCATAACGCAGGAAATCTTACACAGTAAGAACTATTGCACGTTTGAAGGGCCACTGCATCTATAATAACGCAGGAAATCTTACACAGTAAGACTATTGCACGTTTGAAGGGCCACTGCATCTATTCTAACACAGGAAATCTTACACAGTAAGACTATTGCACGTTTGAAGGCCACTGCATCTATTCATAACGCAGGAAATCTTACACAGTAAGAACTATTGCACGTTTGAAGGGCCACTGCATCTATTCATAACGCAGGAAATCTTACACAGTAAGAACTATTGCACGTTTGAAGGGCCACTGCATCTATTCATAACGCAGGAAATCTTACACAGTAAGAACTATTGCACGTTTGAAGGACCACTGCATCTATTCATAACGCAGGAAATCTTACACAGTAAGAACTATTGCACTTTGAAGGGCCACTGCATCTATTCATAACGCAGGAAATCTTACACAGTAAGAACTATTGCACGTTTGAAGGGCCACTGCATCTATTCATAACGCAGGAAATCTTACACAGTAAGAACTATTGCACGTTTTGAAGGACCACTGCATCTATTCATAACGCAGGAAATCTTCACAGTAAGAACTATTGCACGTTTGAAGGACCACTGCATCTATTCATAACGCAGGAAATCTTACACAGTAAGAACTATTGCACGTTTGAAGGGCCACTGCATCTATTCATAACGCAGGAAATCTTACACAGTAAGAACTATTGCACGTTTGAAAGGACCCTGCATCTATTCATAACGCAGGAAATCTTACACAGTAAGAACTATTGCACGTTTGAAGGGCCACTGCATCTATTCATAACGCAGGAAATCTTACACAGTAAGAACTATTGCACGTTTGAAGGACCACTGCATCTATTCATAACGCAGGAAATCTTACACAGTAAGAACTATTGCACGTTTGAAGGCCACTGCATCTATTCATAACGCAGGAAATCTTACACATAAGAACTATTGCACGTTTGAAGGACCACTGCATCTATTCATAACGCAGGAAATCTTACACAGTAAGAACTATTGCACGTTTGAAGGGCCACTGCATCTATTCATAACGCAGGAAATCTTACACAGTAAGAACTATTGCACGTTGAAGGACCACTGCATCTATTCATAACGCAGGA
>JACEEZ010007329.1:5000-15000 GCA_016584305.1 Chionoecetes opilio | reverse complement strand
TCATTGCCCACCCCAAAGCTAAAATAACAGTCTATTGCCCCCCAAAGCTAAAATAACAGTCTATTGCCCACCCCAAAGCTAAAATAACAGTCTATTGCCCCCCCAAAGCTAAAATAACAGTCTATTGCCCCCCAAAGCTAAAATAACAGTCTATTGCCCACCCCAAAGCTAAAATAAACAGTCTATTGCCCACCCCAAAGCTAAAATAACAGTCTAAAACCCCCCCCAAAGCTAAAATAACAGTCTTGCCCCCCAAAGCTAAAATAACAGTATTGCCCCCCAAAGCTAAAATAACAGTCTATTGCCCCCCCAAAGCTAAAATAACAGTCTATTGCCCCCCAAAGCTAAAATAACAGTCTATTGCCCCCCCAAAGCTAAAATAACAGTCTAGTGCCCCCCCAAAAGCTAAAATAACAGTCTATTGCCCACCCCAAAGCTAAAATAACAGTCTATTGCCCCCCCAAAGCTAAAATAACAGGCTATAACCCCCCAAAGCTAAAATAAACAGTCTATTGCCCACCCCAAAGCTAAAATAACAGTCTATTGCCCCCCCAAAGCTAAAATAACAGTCTATTGCCCCCCCAAAGCTAAAAATAACAGTCTATGACCCCCGCAAAGCTAAAATAACAGTCTATTGCCACCCCAAAGCTAAAATAACAGTCTATTGCCCCCCCAAAGCTAAAATAAACAGTCTCTTGCCCCCCAAAAGCTAAAATAACAGTCTATTGCCCCCCAAAGCTAAAATAACAGTATTGCCCCCCCCCAAAGCTAAAATAACAGTCTATTGCCCCCCAAAGCTAAAATAACAGTCTATTCCCCCCCAAAAGCTAAAATAACAGTATTGCCCCCCCCAAAGCTAAAATAACAGTCTATTGCCCCCCAAAGAAAAAAAATATATAAAAAAACCTCTATTTACCTCTTGTAGTCTTATCTTAGTATGCTTTATACCTACGACTATCTTTACTATCTCTTATCTTTAATATCCCCACAAAAGCCCTCTATCGTCCTCTTATGTCCTTATCTTACTGTTGTGTCTCATGCTCTTGAAAATCCCCAAAAGTTTGATAAGGTAAAAGTTTGTGATTTTGTTTAGTTGATGTGATGGTCATTTAGGTGTGTTTTGGAGGCACTTGAGTTACGCTGTGTCCTTATTGGCAATCTAGGAAGGAAGGAGAGAGAATGAAGGGAGGAAGTAATTAGATTTTTAATTTTTTTTGGTTTGTTTTAACATCGCAAATGACTGACTGGCCAAGGTAAAAAAAACAACAGAGGTAACTAAAACCCCGCTTAGTTGGCAGTCCCTGTAAAGAAGACAGTAAGAGAATAAAAAAAGGGTGGTAGGCCAATATAGTTAAGGAGGTATCTTGTCTCTCCTCTCATGAAAAAATTTAAGTCGTAGGAAGGTGGAAAAATAGAAACAGGAAGGGAGTCTATTCAAGTAGTAGTACAGTAGCAGTAGTTGATGTAGATAAATAAAAGGGAAGTAGATGGAGGGAGGGAGATAGACAGAAGAAAGGAGGCTTTCGTAGATGTGTAGAAGAAATAAGGAAGTAAAATATAAAGAGAATTAGGTATTTGTAAAAGGAAGGTAGGAAGGCGAGAAAGAAGCTGGTATAGTTTGCTGAAAGGAAGAAGGAAGGGGAGAGGAGAATGAACAGGAGGAGGAGGAGGAAGAGGAGAAGAGTGTGTTAAGGGAAGGAGGGAAGGAGTTTGTGTGAGTGTATTGGAAAGAGGAAGGGAAATAAAGGAAGAATTTAGGGGAACTACGTGAGTGCTATGGAAGTAGGAAGAGGAGTGAGGAGGAGGAGGAGTGAGGAGGAGGAGGAGTGAGGAGGATGGAGGAGGAGGAGGGAGAGGAGGAGGAGGAGGAGGAGGATTGTATGGGTGTATTGAAGGTAAGAAGGAAAAAAGGAAGGATAGGGAGATGAGAGAGTAGTAATAACAGTAGTGGTAGGGGAGAGAGAGAGAGAGAGAGAGAGAGAGAGAGAGAGAGAGAGAGAGAGAGAGAGAGAGAGAGAGAGAGAGAGAGAGAGAGAGAGAGAGAGAGAGAGAGAGAGAAGACGAGGAGTTAGAGAGAGAGATGAGAAGACGAGAAGAGAGAGAGAGAGTAAACAAACAAGCAGAAAGACAGGCTGTAGCGTGAAATCATTAGCATATTAAGCATTGTTTTTGGCGGCAAAGCTACACGCCTCTCATTTCCATACACAGACAGGGCATTAGCAAGTCCTGTTTACGTGTGTGTGTGTGTGTACTGTGTGTGTGTGTGTGTGTGTGTGTGTTGTAATGAGCAGCTGTTGATGGTGATCCGATACTAAGCCTTATAACACTCCCTCATACACCCCTGCCTGCCTCCCTCCCTATACCTTACCTCACTCCCTCCTTCCTCCATCCCTCCCTCATTCCCTTCCTTCTCTCTACCTTTCCATCTCTCTCTAATCAGTCTGTACATATTTTCACATTCACCACTACCCTCAAATTACCACAAAAAATATCACGTATCCCCTCTTTCCCCTACCTTCCCTACCTTCCCATCACCCCCTCTATCACCCCCAATAACCTTGAACACCCCTCCATCTCACCCTCACCCCTTCACCCCTTCACCCCTTCACACCTGCGCATTCTACTCACCCATTGAAACAAATAATCAGCCCGCTTCCCATATTAGCACGAGCAACAGGTAATGACGCAATCACTTAATACACGTGAAATAAACACTAAATAAACAGGCATAGTCACTGCTCTTCAAGGCTACAAAGAGAGGCTGGAGAGAGTTAATGCGGAAGCTATGTATTGTAGTGCTGGTTAAGATAGCGTAAGTATGTGTTATCTTATCGCTAATAGGGTTATGGTAATGAAGGTAAGGTAAGGTAGGATGTAGGTATAGTTAAAGGTATGAAGGTCGTTAATTATGTGCCTAGTAGCTCATTAGGAGAGAAAGAGTGTTGTTGTTATTATGGTTTGTTTAAGGGAAGTTTAGTAAAAGGTGTTTGTTGTTTTAGCTTTTTATTTTTTTTTCTTTTTTTTAGTTGTTATTTAGAATTTTTGAATTACCTTTTTTTAAAGTTTTTTTGAATTTAAAAACGGGGGGGGTTTAAAGGGGGAAAAGGAAGAGAGAGAGAAGAGAGGGGGGAAGGAGGGAGAGAGAGAGAAGAGGAGAGAGATTGAAGAGGAGAGGGGGGGGGGAGGGGGGGAGAGAGGGGGAAGAGAGGAGAGACGAAGAGAGAGAGAAGGAAGAGAGAAGGGGGAAAGAAGGAGAAGAGGAAAAAGCCCCCCAATCCCCCCTCCCCCCCCCCCCCCCCGGATGCTAGTGAAGTGGTGTGTAAGGAGCCACCACATAATGAGTCGGAGCACCCCACCCCAACGCGGCGCCTCAAAGGGGTGTTAGGGGGGGGGGCGTCTTGAGTCGCACACACGAAGGGCCTCCACCCCTCTGCACCCCCAGGTTTTTGAAGAGTTATATCCGTAGAGAGAGAGAGAGAGAGAGAGAGAGAAGAGGAGAGAAAAGGAGAGAGAGAGAGAGAGAGAGAGGGGGAAGGAGAGAGGAGGAGGGAGGAGAGAGGAGGAGAGAGAGAGAGGGAGAGGAGAGAAGTAACATTTTAGAGAAACAGACACGAAACTTTTGAACATCGTTTTTCCTTTCTTCACCTCTCTCCTCCCCCTTTTTCTCTCTCTCTTTTCTTCCTCTCTCTCTCTCTCTCTCTCTCTCTCTCTTCTCTTCTCTCTCTCTCTCTTTTCTCTTTTCTCTCTCTCTCTCTCTCCTCTCTTCTCTCTCTCTCTCTCCCAATAGAAAACACAAATCCAAAGATCCGAGCGGGAAACCCGAGAAATCGCGGGAGTTTTGGGGGCGGGAGAGCGAAGGAGAGAACAAAGGGCAGAGGAGGAGGAGGAGGAGGAGGAGGGGGAAAGAGGAAGAGGAGGAGGCAGGAGGAGGAGGGGGGAAAGGGAGGAGGAGGGGGAAAGGGGAAAGGAAGAGGAAGAGGCAGGAGGAGGGGGAGGAGGAGGTGAAGGAGGAGGCAGGAGGAAGAGGAAGAGGAAGAGGAAGAGGAGGGGGAAGGGGAAAGAGGAAGGGGAAGAGGAGGAAGAGGAAGGGGAAGGGCAGGAGGAGGAGGAGGTGGAGGGGGGGCAGGGGGAAGGGGAAGGGGAAAGAGGAGGAGGGGGAGGAGGAGGAGGGGGGGGGGAAAGGAAAGGGGAAGGGGAAAAGACAAGGGGAGGAGGAGGGGGAGGAGGAGGAGGAAAAGGGGAAAGAGGAGGAAAAAAGAGGAAGAGGAAGGGAGGAGGAGGAGGAGGAGGAGGAGGAGGAGGAGGAAGCAGGAGGATAGAAGCTGCTTATAGTCAATACAAGTTAC
Organism: Chionoecetes opilio; assembly: GCA_016584305.1. Lineage (NCBI taxonomy): Eukaryota > Metazoa > Arthropoda > Malacostraca > Decapoda > Majidae > Chionoecetes > Chionoecetes opilio. The sequence goes on along the minus strand of JACEEZ010007329.1, from coordinate 10,654 downwards.
AGAGATTTATTTTTATGTATCTCTGTGGTAATATTTTTGTTGTTGTTGTTGGTGTTAATATTGTTTATGGTTTTGTAATTGTTATATAAAGGAAAATTTTGTTAATGTAGACAGGGATATTTAACACATCTATACATACACACTAGATTATTATATTATTAAAGGAGATGTTACTTGAAAAATTAAGAAGAGGAGGAGTATGAATGGAGATGTTGCCTAGGAAAAGACGTCAAGGAGGAGGAGGATCAAAATAAACTAGCAAAGAACAGAAGGAAGGAAGAGAGAAAGAGAGAAAAAATCTTATACCAAAGCATACTGAACTAACACTCTCTCTCTCTCTCTCTCTCTCTCTCTCTCTCTCTCTCTCTCTCTCTCTCTCTCTCTCTCTCTCTCACACATATTAAGACACACTCCTTCTCTCCTTCCTCCCCTTCCTCCCCTCCCTCTTCCTCCCCTTCTAAGTACAGCCACAAGGCGCTACAAATCAGCTCCCACAGTGGTAACAAAACATCTGCCGCAGGGAGATGGCCGGAGCTCCCCTCTCGGGCCTTGTTGAGGGGTGCTTCCAGGGCCGCTAACACCCCCTCCGCACACCATAATGAGCCCGCAGCCTTGCCACCGGGAGAATGTATGACTCTCGGGAGGCATGAGATAGATAGAGAGATAGAGAGATAAATTTAGGGATGGATGGATAAATACAGAGATAAATGGATCAATAGAAATATAGATGGATAAATAGAAGGATAGCTAGGGAGATAGAGGGATAAATATAGGGATAGATGGATAAATAGAGAGATGGATGGTTCGATTAAGGGTTAGAATTGTTGATGGTTTTTTTTTGAGAGAGAGAGAAAAGAGAGAGAGAGAGAGAGGAGAAAAGAAGAGAGAGAGGAGAGAGAGAGAGAGAGGGAGAGGAGAGAGAGAGAGAGGAGTTTGAAAGGCAGCGTGTTGTGTTGTTTTCAAAGCGAGTTGCCAGTAATGAGATTGTGGTGGTTATGGGTAAGAGAGAGGGCGAGAGAGAGGAGGAGGAGGAGATGGGAAGAGGAGAGAGGAGGAAGAGAGAGAGAGAGAGAGAGAGAGAGGGGAGAAGAGGAGGAGGAAGAAGGGAGAGATTGGGGGGGAAAAGAGAGAGAGAGAAGAGGGAGAGAGAGAGAGAGAGGAGAGAGAGAGGGGAGGAGAGGGGGAGGGGGAGAGAGAGTGAGAGAAGAGAGAGAGGAGAGAGAGGGGGAAGAGAGAAGAGAAATGGGAGAGAGAGAGGAAAAGAGGGAAAGAATCGGAGGAAAGAAAAGGGGGTGGGGGGGGTGGGGGGGGGGGTGGGTTGGGGGGGGAGGGAAGGAAAGGAGTTTTGGGGGGGGGGGGGTGGGGGGGGGGGGGGGGGGATGGGGGGGGGGGGGGGGGAGGAGGATGGAGGGGGGGGGGGGGGGGGGTTGGGGGGTGGGGGGGGGTGGTGGGGAAAAGTTGAGAAAGGGGGAGGGGGGGGGAGACAAATTTTGGGAAAGGAGGGAAGAGGTGAAAAAGTACTGAGAGGAGAGAGAGAGGAGAGAGAGCGGAGAGAGAGGAGAGAGAGAGGAGAGAGAGAGAGAGAGAGGAGAGAGAGAGAGAGAGAGAGGGGGGGGGGGGAGAAAATAGAAGCAAAAAAAAAAGAAATTTAAAAGAAAAAATACAATACTCTAAAGTAAAATCTCTTTTTTTTTTTCCTCCTTGTTTTTTTTACTTTCTTAATTTTTTTTTTTTTTTTTTTTTTTTTTTTTAAATATTTTTTTTTTTTATTTTACTTTAATTTTTTTTTTTTTTTTTTTTATTACTACTACTACTATACTACAACTAAAAAAAAACAACAAAAATTACAAAAAAAACCCCCCCCCCAAAAAAAACCCATTATTACAGAGCATTCCCCAAAAATCCAACACAACACAACCAAAAAATTCACAACAATTTATCCCCCCCCCCCAAAAAAAAATTAATCCGCCCCCCACCCCCCCAAATATAAAAAAAAAGCCCCCCCCAAAAAATTTTTTTTTTAAAATCCACAGGAAAAATCGCAAGTATCTCTATAGGCGGAGCGGTAACCCAAAACACAACCACGCACACACACACAACCAAAACAGCACACACACACACACACACACACACCACAACACAACACACACAACAACACCACACACGTCAGGTTGCATCTAGGTCTTCGTAAGGTGAGAAAAACAACTTGAATCCCGGTTGTCACTTCAGGTTCCTTCTTAATACATTGGCGAGGACGCAGAGAAGGCGACGAAGGGAGGGTGTTAGAGTGAATAGAGATACGCTAAGGCTAAGGCTAAGGGGTAAGGGTAAGGCTAAAGGGTAATGGTAAAGGGCTAAAAGTAAGAGTAAGGGTACGTTTTAAGGGTAAGGGTATAGGTATTTAAGGGTATTTAAGGGTTTTCAAGGATATTTAAGGGTAAGAAGGGTGTTTGGGTTGGTGTGAATACAGAGAGGTAAGGGTAAGGGATAAGGGTAAGGGTAAGACTAAGGGTAAGGGTTAGGGGTAAGACTAAGGGCTAAGGGTAAGGCTAAGGGTAAGGTAAGGGTGTGATAAGGCAAGGCTTTATCTAGCTTAGAAGTAACACTGAAGTTGCTTTTTCTTTCCTTTGGTTTTGGTTAGGTTTGAGAAATTCCTTATTGGTTTCTCTCTCTTCTTTTCTCTTTTTTTTCTCTCTCTTTCTCTCTCTCTCTTCTCTCTCTCTCTTCTCTCTCTCTCTCTCTTCCTCCTCTCTCTCTCTCTCTCTCTCCTTCTCTTTTCTTCTCTTTTCTTTCTCTCCCCTTTCCTCCTCCTTCTTTCTCCTTCTCTCTCTTTCCTTTATTAAATAATTGGCCCTAAAACCCACTCTTATTTGGACAGACTTCAATTCTTAAATGATAGTACTAACTCTCTCTCTCTCCTCTCTCTCTCTCTCTCTCTCTCTCTCTCTCTCTCTCTCTCTCTCTCTCTCTCTCTCTCTCTCTCTCTCTCTCTCTCTCTCTCTCTCTCTCTCTCTCTCTCTCTCTTCCTTATTTCTTCCTTACATCCATTATCAGCTTTCTTCCTCCTTTCTTCCTATTCATATGCGATCCTCCTCCTTCCTCTCTATCTTCCTCCTTTCCTAATCCTCTCAGCCATCTCGCTCCTCCTCCTCCTGGTTCGATACATCACTTCGTTCCTCTCTCCATGTGCCTCTCTGTCCTAGAATCCCTTTAAATATACATGAAGAATTATTTTTTAGTATTTGATCAAACTAACATTTTTGTGGTTGTTGTTGATGTACAGAAAAAAATGTTCTTGATATACACACACACACAACACACACACACACACACACACGCACACGCACACACACACACCAGCACACACACACACACACACACACACACACACACACACACACACACACACACACACACACACACACCACACACACAATTAATAAAAAAAATTCGATTAATTAGCGATAGAGGATAATGAGCAGTTTAATTCCTGTTTGTTCATAAAATCGGTATAATTACGATTAGCTTAGAGGTGTTTGGTGGCGGTGGCGCTGATGATTTAGGTGGTTGGTGTTGAATTAGTATGCTAATGAGGTGGTTATCAGCGTAATTAAATGTCAAGGTAGAGAGGGGAGAGGCGTGAGGAGGAGAGATGCGGTAGAGAACGAGACAGCATTTCACGCCTGGACTAAATATTGAAATAGAACACATGAACAAGTATTAAATATTATCACCAGACAATAAAGAAAAACACAACCAGATATAAAATAACTTATATAACAACATCTATATCTATAACATCATTTACAACAACAACATTTATTGACTAACATTCAAATGGCAAGAAAAAAATGTAACCTAACTTTCATTTCATTCATCCTAATTTTATCTTTCTTTCCTTTCTTCAATTTTAGTATTAGTTTCTTCTTAGTTGATTTCATTGTTGTATTTTTAGTCTTTGTTTCATATATATGTTTCTCATCCCCCCCCCCCACCCACCCACCCACCCACCCACCCACCCAAGCCTGCTATAAAGGATAAGGGCTAAGACATCAGTAGCTCAGTACACCCACGAGGCAAGGAGTAACACACAACAACAAGCCTTCCTTCCCTTCCTTCCCCACTGACCTACACACCATCACACACGACCGCATCATAGAACCATTTCTTTATATTATTGAAAGTATGCATGACTCACAACATCTACCTCCTCCTCCTCCTCCTCCTCCTCTACCTACCTCTTCCTACCTCTTCCTCCTCCTCCTCCTCCTCCTCTACCTACCTTCCCCTCTTAAATAACTCCTGCACCTCCTCCTCCTCCTCTTACCTCATTCTTGTACTTCACTCCTATACCTCCTCTTCCCTTCTTACCTGCTCCTCCTCCCCCTCTGCCTCCTCTTACCTCTCTCCTCCTCCTCTTCCTCCTCCTCCTCCTCCTCCCCCCCCTCCTCCTCCTCCTCCCCCCAGCCAGCCAGTCATCGGGGAAATCATCATAATGACAATTAAGGCATAGTAACGATACGCCCATAAAAGTGAGACTCCGGCCAATCAGCTGCAAGTGCCGCCCACTCTTAACAATCGCTTAGACGTGATCCTCATTTATATAGCAAGGCACAGTCGTCCTCCCCACCCTCCCCCATCCCCTTCCCTCTCTCAGGCCTCCTCCCCACCCTCCTCTCTCCTTCCCCCACTTCAGGCAACATCCCCAAACCCCTTTCCCCCCTCCTTAAGGCACAGGCACCCTCCCCACCCACCCTTCCTCACCTCAAAGCACAGACAACCCCCCTTTCCCCACCACAAGCACCCTCCCCTACCCTTCCCCCTCCCACTCTCAGGCACCCTCCCCCCTTCCACCTCAATATAGCAAGGCACAGGCACCCTCCCCACCCCCCACCTCCCACCTCATATCTTCCTTCCATCATCCTTTCATCCTTCTCTCTCTCTCTCTTCCATCCCAAATTCTTCTATTTTCATCTATTCTTCCCACGCCACCCCCTTCCCTCCTACTCAATCACCCTCCCCACCTTTCCCCTCCCCCTACCCACCTCCTTAATCACCCCCCACTTCCCCCCTCCTCCCCCCCCTCCAGAGAGTTCAAGGGAGCCCCGGTGGTACTTTTTCACGCGGGTTAGAGGAGCGACACAACAACACACGGCGCCTTTAAGTACAATAATTAAGGGATATTAAACACACAACGCAGACTCCCCGCCTTAATGGCACACTAATGGCCCGCACACACTCACACACCACACACACACACACACACACACACACACACACACACACACAACACACACACATACACACACACACACACACACACACACACCACACACACACACACACACACACATACATACACACACACACACACACACACACACACACACACACACACACAACACATACACACATACACACACACACACACACACACACACGCACACACAGCACACACACACACACACGTAAGTAACACAAGCCTCTGTCCAATAAAGTCGTTTTGGTCATACACGTCACAGTCACCAGATAACTAAGAGCGATTTGCATCATTTGTCACCACACACACACACACACACGCACACGCACACGCACACACACACACGCACAACACACCACCAACACACACACACACACGATGGGTATGTATTTCG
>JACEEZ010007328.1:0-17623 GCA_016584305.1 Chionoecetes opilio | reverse complement strand
AGCCTATCTACAACTAGAACTAACACTAATTGATCCGGGGGACGTTATAATATAAATTCGCAGTGCAATATCAAAACCCATTTACTTTACAGTACGCGTCTAGTCTGTTTAAAAAAAAAAATAATGTGCTGGCAGCATTTGCAGTGTTGGTAATTTGGTACCTCAATGGTAATTTGCTCCATCGGTTAACAACTCTAACGTCGACATATTTTTTACGGAGATCTGTGATGAAAAGTTGACCAGTTTTAAATCGCTGTCTCTTGTTGTCACGTGAGGAGAAAGCTCGAATAGGATCTCTTGATTAATTACATCAAATCCTTTAAGGAGTTTAAATGTTTATATCTAGTCCCCAGGGATTCTGTGATCCTTTAAGAAAAACATATTAAGTTTCCGCAGTCTCTCTTCAGGAGATGAATTTCGCAGAGATGGAATCCGTTTGGTTGATGTTCTTTGAACTGATTCCAATTTGGGCTGATCTTTTACGAAACAAGGCGACAATAATTGAAAGGCATATTCTAAGTGCGGCCTAACCAAAGGCGTGTATAATCGTGTCATTATTTTCGGAGTATTATGTCCAAATTTTCGTTTAATGAAGCCCAACATTATATTCGCCATATTACTGGCAGCCAGGCAATGTGTACTGGTTTTAAGATCATTGCTAAAGATGACACCTAAATCTTTTTCCTGTTGTACTTCAGTTAATTACTTATTTTGCAATTGTTAGTCATATTTATATAGTTGTGATAACTAGGGAAATGGTAGAAGAAGGTATAGACAGAATGAAAAATTTTAAGTAACCAGGACCAGATTAAGTTTATCCCAGAGTATTGGAAAAATGCAAAGAGGTTGTTAGTGAGTCGTTAGTGCATATTTCTAGGAAATCGATTGATATAGGGGAAGTGCCGTGAATGTGGAGTAGGGGATATGTAGTTTCCATATTTAAAAAGGGAGATTGAGGATTAATGTCAAATTATCGACCCGTTAGCCTGACGTCAGTGATAGTTAAGTTATTGGAAATTGTTATTGCAAAAAAAAATACAGAGCATCTTGCAAAGCATAGTTTGGTAATTGATTCACAATATGGGTTCACCAAAGGTAAATCATGTCTCACTATTTTATTGAGTTTTTATAGGAAAGTTTATGAAGCAACAGATAATGATGAGGATTATGATATAGTATACCTGGATCTTAGTAAGGCATTCGACAAGGTGCCACACGGTAGACTTTTAAATAAGGTTAAGGCTCATGGAATAGATGGGAAGTTTCTTCATTGGATTAGATCTTGCCTAAGTAATAGGCAACAAAGGGTTACAATTATTGATTCTAAATCTGAATGGGGGCAGGTAACGAGTAGGGTTCCATAAGGGTATGTTTTAGTTCCATTACTATTTATGATTTACATCAACGACTTGGATAGTGGGATTAGTAGGGATATCAGCAGGTTTGCGGATGATTCTAAGGTAGGTAGGTATGCTAGATCACAGTATGATATAAATATTTTGCAAGGAGACTTATATAAATTAAATGATTGGGTAGATATATGGCAGATAGAATTTAGTATTGATAAGTGCAGCGTAATGAATGTTGGTAGGAAAAATCCTGGTAATAGGTAACCCAAACGCAATGTATCGCTGAAATATTAGAAGCTGGGACAGATCTGGGATTGCGGGTAAGCTCAGACCTCCGTCCTAGGAATCAATGTATTGAGGCTAGAAATCGAGCCAACAGGGTGTTAGAATCTACTACCAGGAGTGTTAAACGCAGAAGTGCTGAGGTTATTCTAAAGCTTTATTTGGCTCTAGTCAGACCTCACCTAGACTTTGCGGTTCAGTTTTGATCTCCGTATTGCAGGATGGATATTGCCTTGTTAGAATCAGTGCAGAAAAGGATGACCAATATGATTCATGGGATGCGTAACTTCAGTTATAATAAGAGATTGAAACTATTAAATTTACACTCACTCGAGAGGCGTAGAGTAAGGGGCGATCTGTGTGCTCGAACCGCTGACCGAATGCAGGGACGCTACACGCGAGCCCGTAGCTCTACCAACCGAGCCACCCTGACGGGTTATTATTAGAAAAAGAGAGAAACACACACACAAAGAGAGAAAAACTGGTTCACAAATAGGGTGGTGAATGATTGGAATGGACTAAGTCGTCAGGTGGTCAATGCGGAGTCTATTGGTGTCTTTATTAAAAGGAGTCTTGATAAATTCATGGATGGGGAAGAGAGGAAATATCTCTCTCTTCACCCTCTATGTACAAACCCGTTAGGGTTTGTATGTACAGTCTAAGACAAAAGTCGTGTCATGAATTTGGGTTAAAACATCTGGTAAATGGCTAACCATTCGGTGCTGTCTGCCTTATGTCATACGCACGGTTGGTAGCACTGTCATAAGTGCTTCGATCTCACCACAACTCATACGTCATAATAGTTCGTATCCTCACGAGTAATTGTTTCAGGATTCATTACCAGGAGTGTTAAAAGTAGAAGTGCTGAAGTAATTTTAAAGCAATGGTTCTTAACCTGGGTTCGGTGAGTCAGTCTCAGGGGTTCGGCGGAGGCCCTCCGAGACACATTGCAATTTTGCTATTATTGTAAACTTCCTCAGCTGTTGAAGCTCGCTTCGCAGAAGCCCCCCCCCCCTCCCTTTATAAAAATCCTGGATTCACCCCTGTATTCGTCTTTCTTTTTAAGGACCTATATACGCCACTGCTTCTGAGTCCTTCATTCCTTCATATTATTACCCAAATAGACTCCTGAATTGTGAGGCAGTTTTTCTAGATTTTTTTGCATAGATTAAAATGGAATTTGGTGTTATTATTATTCAAATATACTATTGCATTTTGAAGCAATTTTTCTAGAATTGTTTTCCATAAAATATTTTAAATATTTTATTTATTTATATTCTTGCATGTGACTAGCTCTCTCCATACTCCTGCCAGTGATGTATGTGGTCTTCAATGGCTCAGGTGTAAAGATGAAATGTCCTGGCGATCATAGCTGGGCCGAATATACTTCGCATTCTACATCGAATAATATGAAATCTCAACGCAGTAAATCTAGTGAACCCTTGAAATACCCTTGGTTTGATTTAGACATTGTCTCATCGGCGGCAGATATGAAGCTTTGAACCCTTATCTGAACAGCAGCTTAAGGGATTAAGGCTTGTCAACCACGAGTATGTAACTGCGTTAGGGTTTTCATAATGTTTCACGAGTTACATTTCATATTCGGACAAAACCGTGACACGACTTTTGTCTTACATATTATAGGGTGAATTTTTTTTTTTTTTTTTTTTATATATAGTGAAGTAAAAGATAAAGTACAGTTGTAAGTTTATGTTATGTTCCTTAAACCTACCTACTCCTCGTCGCCCTTTGCTTCCTTCTCCTCCTTCTCCTCCTCTATTTTCAACAAATTGCTAATGGACAAAAATGTTCCAAGTGTGTGGAAGCTAGCTAATGTTACACCGATATTCAAGAAAAGGAGTAAGAGCCTTGCAAATAATTATCTATCTATCTATTATGTCTATCTTCTGTGATTGTTAAAGTATTTGAAAAAATATTGCCGGATAGAATAGTGACCTATCTTGACGATAATAACTTAAAACTAAACTCTCAGCATGGTTTTCGAAATAAGAGATCTTGCTTAACTAGCTTACTCGATTTTGTCAATGTCATTTATTCAAATGGGGTCGCTAAAATTCCCTTGGTTATAATATACCATGATTTTCAGAAAACCTTCGTTATAGTTCCCCATAAGCGGTCATTGATCAAGTTAAGAGCGCATGGTCTTGGAGAGCAATTATGTTCATAAATTGGCGATTGACTTTCAAACCGCAAGCAACGTGTAGTTATCAATGGCGAGGCATCATATTGGTTAGATGTTACTAGTGGGGTGCCACAGGGCTCGGTCTTGGGTCCAACTCTTCTCCTGATATAAATTATATTAATGATCTAGACTGCGGACATGTATCTAAAATATCCAAATTTGCTGATGACACCAAATTAGGCGGTAAAGCATATACTAGAGAAAACTGAACTCATACAACGTGATCTAGATAAACTATCGCATTACAGCGATAAATGGCTATTAATATTTAATTCGAATAATGTAAATGTAATGCATATAGGTAACGATAACCTGAAATATAACAAGAAGCCGTGAGACCTACACGAGGTAGTTCCTGTTACTTAACTCTACCTATATCAACCTCTCTTCTCCATCCATGAATTTATCAAGACTCCTTTTAAAGACCCCAATAGACTCCGCATTGAACACCTGACGACTGAGTCCATTCCAATCATTCAGCACCCTATTTGTCAAGTTCGTCCTGGCGTGGTGGCGGTTTGTATAGTCAATAACCTTGTAGTTGGTACTTGCAAAGTGTCTAGATAGGATCAAAGTATCTTATCTTATCTCTATGTACAAAATAAGATAAGAAAAGCAAGAAGGCATATCCTTCTCCCCCATCCCTAAATTTTGACTCAATACGAAAAGCGACCAAAACTAATTCACAAAAACAAAAGACAAAAAAGAGAAAGATATATATGTAACAAAATGATGAAAGAATGAAACAAGTAAGAAGTCTGTCTAGCTTCCCACCTTTAAAAAAAAAAAAAAAAAAACATAAGTGAAGAATATTTTTTTACAAAACATGTTTCGCAATAATCGGATTGAAACACACACACACACACACACACCACACACACACACACACACACACACACACACACACACACACACACACACACACACACACACACACACACAACACACACACACACACACTCACACACACACACACACACACACACACACACACACACACACACAGTCACACACACACACACACACACACACACACACACACACACACACACACACACACACACACACACACCACACACACACACACACACACACACACACACACACACACAGTCACACACACACACACACACACACACACACACACACACACACACACACACACACACACACACACACACACACACACACACACACACACACACACACACACACACACACACTTATTCCACGCGATTGTCAGGTTGATAGCGCGCAGGACTGCCATTCTGTGGTAGCCGGTTCGAATCCTCACTGCTCCGGGGATTTTTCAATGCAAATTCGGGCGGTACTGTCCACCATTGAGCACGGGGATGAGGATGCGTGGTGTGTGAGGTCCAGCATACACAAAGAATCGCGTCAATAATGAGCTTCTAAGGTCGCACCGGGAGGGTTGAAACTGGCAGATCGCGAGTCTGGCTCGCGTGGACAAGACCATGGATGAATAAAACACGCACACACACACACAACACACACACACACACACACAACCCACACACACACACACACACCACACCAACACACACACCGAGCCGACATGTTCCAAAGATACAGAACGACAATCGTGTTTCTGTGACGGGAGGGAATAATGTTGCCTAGACATAACCATTGTAAACACATGTGATAGGTCCTGTATTTTTTTCTTAAGTTCTCTCACACCCGCCCCCCCCCCCCGCCCCCCAACATATGACAACAAAAATTTAAAGCAAATAAATAGATTAAATAAATAAAAAACATCTTCCACTCCTTCACATATTAATTAAGAAACACCTTATATATTTGCAACCTATAATCCTTGTATTTATCTTTTATTTAATTTTTTCTTATAGTAACTAAGTGTAATTTCATCTCTCAATTTTTCTCTTCTTCCTTCTTCCACTTTTGTCCACTTTTTCCCTAGTTTTTCCCTACTTTTTTCCTTTCTCTTTTCTTTCTACTCTGTTCTACTCTTTATTTTCCTTTTCTTCTTCCTTCTCTTTTTCCTCCCCTCTTTCTAATATTCACATCTTTTTCCTATTACGTGATTTCTATCTCATCCTTTACTCACTTTACCTCTATTTCCTCATTCTGGGTAAAAATGAGCAGATAAAACCTGTTCTTATACGTGTTACAGTGTAACGCCTATCATTGGACATCACCCTGGTGTTGGTTAAGCGGGGTTTCGAACCGCAAATACTTGAAGGGGGGTCTTTCAAACATGAGATTTTGCGAGGGAATTGTACTTGAAATGCTCCTGGAATTGAAGAGGGATGAGGAAAGAGGAGAAGAAGGACAACATACATGAAGGTTCAATATTTCTCTCTCGCTCAGACGATTCACATGATAAAAGCTAGGGGAGAGGAGAGAGAGAGAGAGACAGCGAGAGAGAGAGAAGAGAGACGAGAAGAGGGAAGGAGAAGAGAAGGAGGAGAGAAGATAGAGAGGAGAGGAGAGAGAGACGAGAGAGAGAGAGAGAGAGAGAGAGGAGCGAGGAGTAGATGAGAGCCGAGAGATGGGAGATGATGAGAGAGAGAGAGAGAGATGAGAGAGGAGTGAGTTAGAGGGAGAGGAGAGGAGAGACGAGAGAGGAGAGAGAAAAGGAGAGAGAGAGAGAGATGATAGAGAAGAGAGGAGTTAGGAGAAGAGAGAGAAGAGAGAGAGACGGAGAGAGAGAGAGGAGAGACGCGATGAGGAGAGAGAGAGACGAGAGAAGAGAGAGATATCCTCACAAATATTTCAAGATAGTCGAAGAAAAAGAGGAGAAGAAATGAGTGACTCCAATTGAGATTCCAAGAGGAGGAGAGAAGGGAACAGGGATAAAATCGAGAAAGACGAGCGTAAACTTTTATTCCCAGAAGAAAACACTCAATAGTTTAATATTTTAAGATGGACAAAAAATGATAGGATATAAAAGAGCAGGAAAACTATAGAAATTGCATGAAATAAAGAAAACCAAGATATATAAATGATGAGGATAATACTATAGTAATGATAAAAATACCCCATAATACAATATGGAGATATAAAAACAGACACAAAAATGGACGTTGGAACAAATCTAAATAAATTGAGAAGGAGGAGGAGGAGGAAGAGGAGAAAGAAGACAAATGGAGAAAGAAGAAAGGAAGAAGAAAAAAGGAAAAATAAAGAAAACAGGATAAAGAAGGAGAAGAAGAGTAGAAAGAAGAAAAACAGAGAAGGAAAAAAAAAGATGAAGATGGAAACAAATTAGAGAAAGAAGAAAAAAGGGGGACTCGAATTAACGAACATGAGAAAAAGAGAGACAGGTAGAAAACGAAAACAAAAGACACAATAAAATGGATAAATTTCAGTTAAAGATTTTCACTAACCGAGAAAAATAGAAAAAGAAAAAGAAAAAAAAACCTTAAACATAATGTCTTCCCCATCCCAAATTAAGGAAATTGATGGGAGGAATGAAGGATGTGAAGGAATTTTTTTGCAAAAAAAAGCAGAATGATAGAAGGACAAAAAGAAGGAACTTTTGGCAATTGGAAAATAAAATTAAAGGAATTTTTAATGTAGTAATAAATAAGTGAAAAAGATCTACAAGGAGGGGAAAGAAGAATGAAAGGAAGGAAGGAGGAATGAAGGTGAAGGAAGGAAGGAAGGAGGTAGAAAGGAAGGAAGGAGGACAGAAGGAAGGACCCGAACGAACGAAGGATATGTACGAAAAAAGAAACAGAAGAAAAAAAAAATACACAGGTGAAAAAATAAGAAAACGAGAGCTAAAGCATTAGAGTGTAAATGAAGAAAAAGGACAGAATCGGAGGACATAAAAAACAAGACAAGAGAAGAAAAGAAATAAATAAAATAAAATAAAAAATACTGACAACATTGAATAGATAGACTGAACGACCGAAGGGAGAAAGAAACAGAGTGAATGAAGAAGATAATAGTGGAGAGGAAGAGAGTAGAAGAGTAAAAACTAGTTATGAAAAATTGAAGGAAAGAAAAAATAGATAGGACTAAAAATCGAGGAAGAAAAAGTAAGAGAGAACGGAGGAGGAAGGGAAGAGGGAGGAAGAGGAAGGGAAGAAGGAAAGAGGAAGGAGAAGGGGAAGGAGGAGGGGAAGTAGACGTAAAGTGATTGGGAAGGAGGTAGTGAGAAGAGCAATACGCCATAACAGTGAGCTCGATCTGCCATCTGGTGGCCGTTTGGATACCTCCCTTCAGCTCAGAATGTCGGGTCTCGCGGGTGTCAGGCGGCACTTATTTCCATTATTCTGCTAACATACCAGAGCGATCAGAGAGGGAGAGAGAGACGGAGACGGAGAGATGAGAAGAGGATGATGAGAAGATGATGAGAGCGAGGAGAGGAAGGAGAGAGAAGAGAGAAGAGAGAGAGAGAGAGAGAGAGACGAGAGAGAAGAGAGGTTGACGAGAGAGAGAGAGAGAGAGAGAGAGAGAGAGAGGAGAGAGAGAGGAGAGAGAGAGAGAGAGAGAGAGAGAGGAGTGAGGAGAGAGCGAAGAGAGAGACAGACAGAGAGAGAGGAGAGAGAAAAGAGAAGAGAAGAGAGAGATGAGAAGAGAGAGAGAGAGAGAGAGAGAGAACGGGGGAGAGAGAGAGAGACGAATGAGAGACTGACAAGGAGAGAGAGATGAGAGAGAGAGAGAGAGAGAGAGAGAGAGGGGAGAGAGAGAGAGAGAGCGAGAGGACAGAGACGAGAGAGAGAGAGGGAGAGAGAGAAGAGAGACAGAGAGAGAGAGAGAGAGAGAGAGACGAGAGAGACGAGAGAGAGAGCGAGAGGAGAGAGAGAGAGAGAGAGACTGATGAGAGGAGAGGGAGTGATGAGAGAGAGAGGAGAGAGCGAGAGGATGTAGGAGAGAGGAGAGAGAGAGAAGAAGAGAGAGAAGAGAGAGAGAGCAGAGAGAGAGGAAGTGAGTGAGAGGGAGAGGAAGAGAGAGAGAGAGGAAAAGAGAGAGAGGAGAGGGAGGGGAAGAGAGTGATGAGGAGAGAGATCGATAGAGAGAGAGAGACGAGAGAGATTAGAGAGAGAGAGAGAGAGAAGAGAGCGAGAGAGGAGACGAGAGAAGAAGGAGAGAGACGAGAGATGAGTTGAGAAGAAGAGAGACACGAGAGAGAGAGAAGACGGAGAGAGAGAAGAGACAGTGGAGAGGAGAGGAGAACTGGTAGAGACGAGGAGAGAGAGACGAGAGAGAGAGGAGAGAGACAAAGAAATAAAGATAAGATAAAAATAAATGAATAATAAAAATGCACTCCAGTGCAAAAATAAATAATGATAAAATGGTCTAGAAAACAATAAAAAAAACCAACGGATAAAAACAAAAACAAAAAACCACAAACAACAAAAATCTAATATTCAAGTGCATGACACATATTTTTCATATCATACTATCTTATAACTATCTCATCCAGCTATTTATCTATTTATCCATATATCGCAATCACCATACGTTATTCATTCAACACAAAAAAAAACATAGCAGGACCCTACCTTCACCACGATTCGGAACCCACGTACTTTAAAGCTCCACAAAATAATTACCAGCCATATAGCCAACCATCTTATCATCACACTTTAGGACTCGAAACCCAGTCATGGTGGAGACAGTGAGGTCCGGGCTCCGCCACCTACCAGTGCCGGACAATTGGATTAGGAGACAGGTGGTGTAAACGGCAAAGTCACCGGTAACAGTGTAACGGGTAGAAGGTGAGAGAATAGTTCTGCCAATACAGTCGATATTCCCTTAAGTAATAATAATAGTGGTGGTGGTGGTGGGTGGGGTGGTGTGGAGGTGGGAGGTGGTGGGTGGTGGCGGTGGTGGTGGGGAGAGGAGGAGGAGGAGGAGGAGGAGGAGGAGAAGGAGGAGGAGGAGGAGGAGGAGGAGGATTTTTTTACAGAAGGATTACATAGGATAACAGACCACCAGGAGACTATTGGTCCATGAGAGGGGTATCTACTGCTGAACTACATACTACTAACTATCACAACTACATTGTAAGAAAACAGTTGGAAAAGGATACCAGTCCTAAAAGAAGATAGAACACGGAAGTTTCACAGTGCAGAAAAATAGGGTATGAAATATACTCTAACTAACAACTACACTAACACTACAAAATGAATCGATCCGGGGGAACTAAATATGCATTCGAGGGCACTATCAATAACCATTTACTTTACCAGTGAGCCGTTCAAGTCTGTTTTTAAATGTAGTTATGTGCTGGCTTTTCGACAACACATTTGCTGGGTAACTTGTTCCATCGATCAACGACTCTCACATTGAAAAAGAAAACATAATTTTTACGGAGATCAGTGACGCAACGTTGACCGTTTAGTTTTAACACATTATTTCTTGTTGCACTTGAGTTGAAAGCTCGAATAGGTTCTCTTGATTCAGACATCAAATCCTTTTAGGATCTTAAATGGTTTTCTATCAAGGTCCCCACGGATTTCCGATCCTTAAGGAAAACATATTAAGTTCGCAGTCTCTCTTTCATAAGATGAATTTCGCAGAGATGGAATTTGTTTTGGTGCTCTTCTTTGCACTGATTCCAATTTTGCTTGGTCTTTTACGAAACAGGGGACCAGAATTGGACGGCATATTCCAAATGTCTGCCCTAACCAAGGACGTTCTCCGTGTAAGTTGTGTCCTTACTTTCGGAGTTTAGTTTTGTGTTCCAAATGCGTTCTAAAGCCCAACATCATATTCGCCTTTTTACTGGCAGCTAGCAATGATGAATGGTTCTTAAGATCATTACTGATGATGACACATAAATCCTTTTTTTCGCTGTATCGTTAACGATTTATTTTGCATTGATAGCTATATTAGGTTACGTTGCCTATATGCATGACTTTACATTTTCGGAATTGAATTTTAATAGCATTTATCACTCCAGTCTGATCAGTTTGTCGAGGTCACTTTGTATGAGTTCGCAGTTGTTCTCTAGTAATGCTTTACCGCTAATTTGGTTGTCGTCTGCCAAATTTCGATTATTAGTAAAGTCCGAGTCAGACATTGATATATATCAGAAAAAAGAGTGGGACCCAAGACCGAGCCATGAGGGCACCCAATAGTAACATCTAAACCAATCAGGGAATGTTTCACACATTTATCTACTCGTTTGTTTACGTTTGAAAGCCCACTCGCCAATCATGACTAGTTTGCTGTCCCAAGCCATGGCCCTTAGTTTGGTCAAAAAGTCGCCTTATGCGGGCACGTATCGAAGGCTTTCTGAAAATCAAGGTATATTATTACATCCGAGGGAATTTTAGGCGTCCCTTTGTGAATAAATTACATTAAAACAAAATCAGTAGGTTTGTTAAGCAGGATCTCCTTATTTCGAAATCCATGCTGCGATTTAATATGGAAGTTATTTTCATCGAGAAAAAGACAATATTTTATCCCGCCAATATTTTTCAAACGTTAAAATCACAGACGTTAGGGACTAATTGGCGATAATTATTGCGAGGCTCTTACTCCCTTTCCTGAATTCTCGGGTAACATAGGCTAATTTCCACATACAAGGAAACATTTGGTCATTAGCGATTTATTGAGGATAATCTTTAGTGGAAGCGAAAGTTGACTCGTGGACATTCGCCGAAGATAATCGCGAGAAATTCGTCCACCCCACGGCGATTTTGCTGGGTCACGTTTCTGCAAATACTTTGATACTTAGTTCTATGTTATCTCTACTATTTCAATCTATCACTTTGAGTCCCGAATACATGTTTACTGTTCATCGGTAATAATGAGCTTCGTCTTCTTAATAAATACCGCATTAAAGTAAGCATTGAGTTACGGACTGCCATGTTCTTATTACCAGTTACCAAGATGTTATTTTTATCTTGTCAGTGACCAATAATAGTTTGGGAAGGTTTTTACTTACTTCGAACGTAATTGAAAGAAACCTTTTCGGGTTTGATTTGGATTCCTTGCAATTTTTCTTCATACTCGCGCTTTTTAGTTCTTAATTAATCACTTGCAACGTCGTTTTACGTCATTGTATTCTCTATAATTCGCGTCCGCATTTTATCGCTTCGTAAAACTTTACGCTCGGCGCTTTCTGCCAATGATTTGTTGAATCTCATTAGTCTTCCAACTGGGTCTGTTATCGTTATTCAGACGTTTTCCCACCATGGTGAACATGTTTTCACCACCGATCCGGCGTTTTATTTGTGAATGACATTACACATGTTTCCGCATTATTACCGTTTAGCTAGGTCAATCCAATCAACTTCGACTTAGTACCCTGCTGATCTTCGTGAATGAAATCCGGCTTTATTATAATGGGAACTAATAACGATTTTCTGGGATGTCTACCATGCAATCTATTGCCGCATTGCTTAACTGTATCGCTGTTGCTAGACGTTCACCTATCATCGCCAGTAATCAATCAGATCAATGTCGGTAGTGGAACAACTTAAATCTAGGGATACTATATCCTTGTTAGGCTCAGGAACCACCTGATTTAATTACTTCGTTTACCATATCAAAGCATCGCCATACCTTCTCTATTCAGCAGAATTATATTCCAGTTTATACGAGGTAGGTTAAAATCTCCAAATAATAATTTATCGTTATGATTTGACAAAATGACTTTATCTCGTTCATAGAGGGAGGCAATCGACTTCCGCATTTGAGTTGGGAGGACGATATATATTGTCCCAAAGTTAGGGAATTTTACCGTTTAGCTTAATATTTCGTAGGACTGAGTCATAATGATCTTGAATTTACTTTATCGATTTCGATTGCTTGCATAATTATCTTTGATGTAAAAGAATGACACCTCCACCGCATTTAGCAGTGGCCGACAATTTAGGAATGTCTTATAGCCTGGAAGGGCTATTTCGCAATAATTGTTTATCTTTTTGTGTGACCAACTCTCAGTGATACTAACGTATATGGCGTTTCGGCAACAACGTTTTATGCTAAATAATTCGTTACGCTTGTAAATAATGCTTCTGGCATTTGTTGTAGATATTTTAGTTCTTAGTAGTTTTGGTAACCTTGCGTGAGGGTTTACAGGGCTAGGGTCTACTGTAACAGGGCGCTTGATTACGTTACTTGATAGTATTTGCGGAAAACGTGAAGGAAACGTGGACCCAGCGTCTGCTGTGGGGTAAGAAAGGGGTTAAGTGAATGCTGCTACCGCCGGGACGCTAGTAGGTTTTTTGATCTGTAAGAAGAACTTTATCATTTAGCAGGACGTCCTAATCTTTTTGCCACAATAAACGGGGCTGAGTGGGAGTCCCGTACCCCAAAACAGGATGGAATCCTCAACAGGATGGGGTCCTCGTAGAAATTTATCCCAGAAGTTTGCGAAGTCTACATTCTCTGTGCAAAAGAGCCTTACCCGGTTTATTTGCGGAACTTTTGTCGTAAAAGCGTGGGAAACCCCATCTTGGAAAATTCAGAAAAATGATATGATTAGTTTAGTCTGAATTTCGGATAAATTCTTGTACGTCCAGTATTTGACCGTACTGTACACGTCGTTTTTTTGCATAAAATGACATGCAGGAACAAACGACGGTCAGAGCGGATTGAAGAAATACGGACAAGTAAAAAGAAGTGATCCGGAAACAAGACAAAAAATAATATATTTATTCGGGAATTCCCCCAAGATAGGTGTGTGCCGACGTTTTTACGAAAAAGGTTCAGCGCAAATAACCGGCAAGGTTCTTGTGCGGGGAGGGGGAGGGAGGAGGAGGAGGAGGAGGAGGAGGGGAGGTGGTGGAGGGGAAAGAGGAGCAGAAGGAGGAGGGGGGAGGAGAAGGGGAGGGGTGGAGGGGGGAGAAGGGGAATACATAGGAAACAAAAGAATAACGACACATGAGCCCATGGTCCGTAATAGGGTATTTTTTTGAACTACATACCCCAACTATCAACAAGTAAGAGGATATTTGGGAAAAAATTTTTCCCAGTCCCTAAAGAAGATGGAAACATGCAGGTTTGGTAGGAAGAATGATTAGGATATGAAATATTCTAAAACAATCCCCAAAACACTAACGAAAAACGTTTTTTCCCATGGAAACATATTTTTTAACAACCCATTGGAGTTATTTGAATAGATTACACATGTTTTCGGGCCCCCTGATTTCCTTTTGTAGGTCAATCCCAATTTCTTTGTATTACCTGCGATCTTCGGAAATTTCTTTATTATAATTGTGAAAATAATAAAAACCCATTTTCTGGAGCCCTTTTGCAATTTAGCCGCATCCCGATTTAACCCCGGGGATCACTGTTTGCCCAAAAGTTTACCTATATGCAAAATGAATAAATCGATGTCGGAGTAAAAAATAAATCTAGGATATATTATACCTTTAGGCTCACGGACAACCTGATTTAAAAATTACTTCGTTTACTATAAAAGCAATCGCAACCTTCTTATGCGGGATTTTATTTAGTTTATACGATTTAGCTGGTGGGTTTAAATTCCCAATAATTTTTTGTCGTTATTATTTGACAACGACTTTATCTCGCCATACAGGAGGAAAATTATTTCCGCTTTTGATTAGGAGGACGAATTTTGTCCAAATTTAGAGATTCCCTAAGTTGATCTTAGGTAGACTGAGTCATAATGATTGATTACTTTATCGATTCGTTTGCTTGCAAATTATCTTTAATGAAAAGAATGACACGTCCACTGCTTTATGCGTGGATAGCTATTTCGATATAAAGTTTCTTGGTTTTGAACCACTCCAGTGATACAAAACAATATCTGGGTTGGGAAACAACGTAAGCCAAAAATTTAATACGCTTTAAAATAAGGGTTTCGGGCATTTGGTATAGAATTTAATTTCCAAAATGTTTTTGAAAAAATTGCGTGGGGGTTTTACCGGCAGGGTGTCTGGGGTCCACTGTAACAGAGCGCTTGATTACGTAACTTATTAGTATTTGGGGGGAAAAAAGTGCCCAGCGTTGGGGTGGGGTAAGAAAGGGTTAAGTGAGCTATCCCGTCCGCTTTCCGTTTTTAGTATGTAAGAAATTTTTTTTCATTTAGCAGACGTCCTAAACGTGCATGGCCAACGGGGTGAGGTGGAGTCTCATCCTAAACAGGAGGAATCTTCAACAGGATGGGGTCCCCGAAGAAAGTCTAAGAGTTTCCGAAATAACATTTTTTCCTGTGAACAAAAGGGCCTTTGCGGTATTTTTGCTGAACGGGGTTTTTGTAAAAGCGGTTTGGCCCTCTCCCAGTTGGGGGGTTTCTGAAAAAATGAATGATTAGTTTTAGCTTTAATTTTTGGGTCAATTCCTGTACTTTTCGGATTTCTGAGATCTGCTACTGACACGTCTTGGGATTTTCCTTTTAAGAATAGAGAGTGTCACGTTAGTGTTTTTTTTTTACGTCATCGCAGGCGCAGTGATGTCGTAGTCTGGTCCTGGGAAAACAGAAAGCGTTCCTTTACACTTGGACCCTACCACAATACGCCACCGAGTCTGGAAATGAGTCCCCGATCAATTGTTGTGTACGTTTTCCCTTTCTTTCGCAAGAACAAAATTTTGTTGAAGGTTGTGCTCGTTAAGACCCCTTTAACTGCGGCACTTTTATGGGACAAAGGGGGCAGAGGAAAAAATGAAAAGACGGGGGCGGGGGGGGAGGAGGGGTTTGGAGTGGAAAAGGGGAGGAGGAGGGGGCTTTTAGAGGAGTAAAAAGGGGGAGGAGGAGAGGGGGGAAGGGGGGGGGGGTGGGGAGGAAAAGGGAGGGGAGAGGAGGGGGAGGAGGAGGAGGGGGAGGAGGAGGGGGGGGGAGGAGGAGGGGGAGGAGGAGGAGGAGGAGGAGGAGGAGGGGGGAGGAGGAGGAGGAGGAGGAGGAGGGGGGAGGAGGAGGAGGAGGAGGAGGGGAGGAGGAGGGGAGGAGGAGGAGGCGGAAAGGAATAATTATGGAAAACAGACCGGGAGACCTTTTGGTCCATAATAGGGTATTGTTGAAGTAATACTACAACTATCAACAAAATTAAAAGAGGAAGGTGGAAAAAAAGATAACAGTCTCTAAAGAAGATAGGAAAAAAGGAAATTTTCATAGTGAAGAAGATAGGATTGAAATATTTTTTACTACAACTATCACTAACATAACGATTGGGGACAAAAATTTTGAATCGCAGAGCACTGTCAATACCTTTTACTTTACAGTGCGCGTCAAGTCTGATTTTAAATGTAGTTATTGTGCTGGTTCGAAAAACATTTGCTGGTAATTTGTTCCCCTAACAACTAAACATTAAATAATTTTTACCGGATTGTGATGCAAGTTGACCGTTTATTTTAAAAAACCTTATTTCTTGTGTCACTTGAGGAGAAAGCTCGAACAGGTTCTTTGAAATGACATTTAAAGGTTTTATATAAGCCCCCACGGATTTACGATCCTTTAAGGGAAAAGTTTTAATTTTCCGCAGCCTTTTCATAAGATGAATTTTCGAAAGGATGAAATTTGTTGGTTTTCTTTTTTGCACGTTCAATTTGGTATCTTTTACGAAATAAGGCGACCAAAATTGCCGGCTATTTAAGTGGGCCAAAACAAAGACGTGATAATCGGTCTTTTATTTTCAGAGTTTATGTTAAAAAAGTTGCGTTTAATGAAGCCCAAATATTTTTGCTTTTATGGCAGTGGGGCAATGCGGGTGGTTTAAGACATTATGATGATGAAACCAAACCTTTCCCGCTGTATTTCAGTTAACGATTATTTTGCATTGATAGTTATTTTGAGGTTATCGTGCCTTATGCTTATTTACATTTTGGGGAATTTTAAATTTGATACCATTTATCACCCCAATCTGATAGTTTGTCGAGATCACTTTGAAGGTTTAAAACAGTTTTTTGTATATGCTTTACAGCCAAATTGGTTCATCTGCAAAATTTTGATATTTGAAAAACAAGTCCGAGTCCATATCTTGATATATATCAGAAAAAGAGTAGGACTCAGGGTGAACCTGAGGCACCCCACAAGAACATCTAACCAATTGATGCCCCGCAAATTTTTACTACCCCTTTTTTCGATTTGAAAGCCAAACCCAATCCATGAACATAAGCCCCCTAAGCCAGGCCTTAGTTAGCAAAAGCGCTAATGGGGAATATACGAAGACTTTTTGAAATCAAGGTATATTATATTCGAGGGAATTTTTTGCCCATTTTGAATAAATGACATTGAAAAAATGGAGTAGGTTTGTTAAGCAGGATTTCTTATTTTGAAATCCATGTTGGGGGTTTTTAAAATTGAGTTATTTTTATCGAGAAAAAACTATTTTATCCGCAATATTTTCTCAAATGTTTAACAATCACAGACGTTGACTAATTGGGCGATAATTACTTGCGAGGGTCCCACTCCCCTTTTTTGAAATCGGTGTAAATTAGTAATTTCCCCCTATAGTAAAAGTTTTTGTTATTAGCGAGTGTTTAAAAATTTTTTTTTAAATTTGGGAAGAAAGTTGGACTAGACATTCGGAGGGAAACCGGGGAGATTTCGTCCAACCCCACGGATTTTGTGGGTCAAGTTTCGCAAATACTTGATATTTCGTCATTTATCTCTCTATTACCCCCAAACTATCACTTTCGAGTTGCAAAATGTTTACTGGTTTTGGAATGGGGTTCGTCTTTTTAATAAAAAAAATTAAAGTAAAACATTTAGAAAGAAAGCCACACTTAATAATTTCCCCGATGTTTTCTTAAGCAGGGGATAAGTGGGCCCAAAAATGGGGATTTTGGTTGGGGGGTTTAAAGCCCAAAATTTGGCACATTGATATATGACATACAAAAGATTCGATATAGGGCCAAGCACATTTTCCCCTTTACCCTA
>JACEEZ010007327.1:0-19544 GCA_016584305.1 Chionoecetes opilio | reverse complement strand
TTAAAATTTTTTTTAAAAAACGAAAAAAAAACTTAAAATTGGGGGAGGGACCAAAAGGGGGGGGCCTTTAAAGGGGTTTGGTTTTGTCGGAACCTCTACCGCGGGGTTTTTGATTTTGTTATTTTTCCCCGGTCTTTTAGAGCCTCCCGATCGTGCAAAACCCAACGAATTTAAGTGGAGACCATCGTTTGGGAAGGAAGGGGTTGGTTTATAAAAATGGTCCCATAAGTTTTATATTTCAACCCTTCTTCTTTACAGAATTTGCGAGACGTTTGTTGTGCTAAGGCCCTTGTTGTAGAAGCTGTTTGCCGCTTGATCCTCGGAAGAATACCAGTACGATATTTACTAGTTTTTCTTTATTTTTTTCATCATTTGCGATATTTAGAAAGGAGGGCCTCTGTTTGGTTTTTTTTACGTCATTTTTTCCCGCGTGAAAAAATGATCAGGGTTTTGCGTCGGCTCATTTTTTTAAAACACGCAGGCTTTTTTTATGTTGCCAGGGACGCTCCTGGAATGCAGGCCTCTTTCGTTTTGGGGGATCCGCCCACAGAATTCCACTAGTGATAACGAATGTTTGAGTCCCCGATCAGTTGAGTCCTTTTCTACGAGTTTCGGAAAAAGATTTCGAATTTTTAAAAGGTGTGGGGGAGAGTTGCTTCTTTATCAATGGCTGTTTGACGCCCTGTCTTACAAGTGTAAATGGGACAGAGGGGGGGAGGTGGAGGGGGAGGAGGAGGAGGTGAAGGAGGAGGAGTTAGGGTGGGGGAAAGAGGGGGGGAGGGGGAAGAGGAGGAAAAGGGGGGAAGATGGGGAAAGGGGAAAGGGGAGGAGGGGAGGGGGGAGGAGGGGGGAGGAGGGGAGGAGGAGGAGGAGGAGGGGGAGGAGGAGGAGGAGGAGGGGGGGGGTGGAGAGTGGAGGCGGAGGTGGAGGGGATGGGTGTGGGGGAGAGGAGGGGAAATTACAGGGGGGGAGGGAGGGGAGGAGGAGGGGGAAAGGAGGAGGAGGAGGAGGAGGAGGGGGGGAGGAGGAGGAGGGGTGGAGGAAAAGGCAAGGATCAGGGGAGGTGAGTCGAGTGCAGTGCTAAAAGCTCAACAAAGGCATTGCTGTAAGGTCGCCCCCCCCGATGTGGTTAACCCTTTGTACGGCGTCATGTCCGTCCTAAGCGCACCGGAGGCAAGGGGGCCACAAACATGGCAAGAAGCCCACTAGAAAAAAAAAATATGTATGATTTGGTTGTGTAAATTACTGTATGGGCGAAAGGCTTCTTTTCCCGCCTTTTCTCCTCCCATTTTTCCTGCATTTTTTCTCGCCCCCCTCCCTATCTGTCTGTCTGTCTGTCTGCCTGTCCCTGCCTCCCTCTGTCTGTCTGTCTGTCTGTCCCTGCCTCCCTCTGTCTGTCTGTCTTTGCCTCCCTCCCTCTGTCTGTCTGTCTGTCCCTTCTTCCCTCTGTCTGTCTGTCCCTCCCTCCCTCTGTCTGTCTGTCTGTCCCTGCCTCCCTCTGTCTGTCTGTCTGTCTGTCCCTGCCTCCCTCTGTCTGTCTGTCTGCTTGTCCCTGCCTCTGTCTGTCTGTCAGTCCCTGCCTCCCTCCGTCTGTCTGTCTGTCTGTCTGTCTGTCCCTCCCTCCCTCCCTCTGTCTGTCTGTCTGTCCCTGCCTCCCTATGTCTGTCTGTCTGTCCCTCCCTCCCTCTGTCTGTCTGTCTTTTCCTTCCTCCCTCTGTCTGTCTGTCTGTCTGTCTGTCCCTTCCTCCCTTTTCGCGACCCACACACCGCCCAACCCCTCATGACAGGACCTCAGAGGCGGAGTTGCAGGCTTTTTGTGGGCGTAGAAGGGGCGAGTTTGCTTTCACCGATCATAAACAGCCGCCCGTGTGACGTATTGCCCATGATTAGCAGGGGTATCGACAAGCAAGATAATGCAACAGTTAGCGGCGTTAACTGTGGCGGGATCTGAAAATGTTTCTTACTATATTCCGTGGCGTGCGAGAGGGACGTTAAGGCATAAATGATCCAATACGAAACGGGCGTAATGTGTGCTAAAAAACGAGGTTTAGTTTTGAGGGCGACCAAGAGGCGCCGCAGTCTCGGAAATTTGGACCGACTTTTCGTGGCTCATCCCCGTAAAAACCGATATTGTCGGGTGGGGGGATAAATGCCCTGAGCACCCCAGTACACAGCTTACGGACCCCGATGACTTACTAAACGAAAAAGGGTCATTAAAAAATCGGTACCGGTTTTAGAATTTTTCTTAACAGCGAAGGGGACAGACGGGAGCCGCACTGGACACGCCCCACGCCCCCTCCTCTCCTCTCCTTCCCTTTCCCCCCCCCTTCTCTCCCCCTTTCATCTACCCGCGTCTTACACCCGTTTCCCCCTTGGCAAACGAAGACCCACCCTTAAAACCCCAATCGGTCGAGTAAGCATTGGAAAAGGAAGAAAAAAACCGGCAAGCCATGAAAAACCCCCGGGGGTCTCTCTTTTAACTCTTGCTTCCTCCTCCCCTAAAAACTCCCGGTCCCTCTTCTTCCATAGAAAAGAAGCATTTTATCTTAAAAAACACCAAAACCATAAAATGTGGAAAGGGGAAGTGGGGAAAAGGGAAAAGGGGGGAAAAAATTTCAAAATGTTACAAAAATTTTTGGGGTTGGGGGTTTGGGGGAAATGAAGGGATGGAAAAAGGGCAAGAGTTAACCCTTAAGGCTCGGAATTCCCCTCTCCAAGGAAAAAAAAAGTTTTGCTTATTAAACTTGTTTTAAAAAACCGGGGAAAAGGGGAGGGAGAGGGGAAGAGGAAGAGGAGGAGGGAGAAAAGGAAGAGAAAGGAAAAGAAAGGGGGGGAGAGGAAGAGGGAAAAGGAGGGGGAAGAAGAGGAGGAAAAGAGGGAAGAGGAAAGGGGGGAAAAAGAAAGGGAGGGAAAGAAGGGAGGAAGGAAAAAAAAAAAAAAACGAAAGGGAAATAAATAAAAGGAAAAAAGAGGAATTAGGAGAGAGAGAGGGGAAAGAGAGGAGAGAAGGGAAGAGGGGAGAGAGAAGAGGAGAGGAGAGAGAAGGGGAGAGAGAGGGGGGGGAGAGGGGGGGGGGGGGAAGAGAGAGAGAGGAGAGAGAGAGGAGAGAGAGAGAGAAGAGGGAGAGGAAGAGAGAAAAAGAGAAGGAAGAGGAGAAAAGAGAGAGGGAGAGAGGGAAGAGAGAAGGAGAGAGAGGGGGAGAGAGAGAGGAGAGAGAGAGAAAAGGGGGAGAGGAAAAGAGGAGAGAAAAAGAGAAGAGAGAGAGAGAGAGAGAGTTGTGTGTGTGTGTGTGTGGTGTGGACGGAGCTTCTCCACGCGACGTTAACCCCAAAAATGGAGCCTTCACCAACCTACTCCATCCCCCCAGAAAAACCATATCCCAGCCAAAACCCTAAAATCCAAACCCCATGATCCCCTGGTTTGGTTTTCAGTGTAGGAGAGCCGCTGGCAAAAGACCCGGGCCGGGGCTGCGGTACAAGTCCCCCCCCCTCCCAACTAAAACAATTATGGCACAAAGAAGCCTGCAAGACCATGTGTAGGCCAAAAAAGCAGGCCATAAAATTTGGAGAGAGGATTTAAAAAGGCCAAGTAAGCGGCCAGCAGTGAGCAGTAAGGGTGGTGGTGTGGGTAAAAGCAGCAGAAAGGGGCCTCTTGCTGACAACACCTTCCCCCGCTCACCGACCAAACGGGTCAGGGCTGTCCGCGACAAGGACAAGGCTAAGCTGTTGGCAGTCATTTTTTTTTTTTTTTAAAATTTCGTGCCAACCCCTCACCGAGCCCCCCCAGAGTACCATCCCCACCAGGGCCTCTCTGGGAGTCCGCAGTTAACAAAAAGGAAGTAGAAATCAGTGCGGCAATAGATCCCAAAAGGGCGGGGCCCGACAACACACCCTCCCCCTACTAAAGGATGTGCGCCGCTGCTCCACCACTCCCATCTCTTCAACAACATTTTTTCCCTGTGAAATGGCCCACGAAAGGAAAAGAGGAAAAGGTGGTGGCCACCACAAAAAAAAAAGCAAAGGGGGGCCCCAAAAAAACACCCCCAATTTCCTTCTCACAACTGTGGGAAAATCCTTTGGGGCCCTCATCACCCCCAAATCAACACCCTTTTTGGACGCCCACCATCCTAATCCAAACAGTTGGTTTTAGGCGGAAAGGGCCTGCCCGACCGCTCCCCCTTTAGTCTGCTTTCCCGGAACCACTCGCTGGATAGAGGAATGGACACCTTTGTCGTGGGGATGGACATCGCCGGAGCCTTTGACGGGTGTGGCCCCCGAGGTCTCCCCCTGCCAAGGAGGGCCCGGAGGCGCGGCTCCCACGCAGTCACCCGGCACCTCCAAGACAGGACCTTACGAGTGGTTTTCAACGGCCACACTTCCCCCGCAAACCCCCCAAAAAGCCAGTGTCCCACAGGGGACGTATCGGGCCTCTACTGTGAAATGCTATTAAAGACATTCTCCAGCTCATTTCCCGAGGCCCAGGCCTACGGTGATGATCACCCTTGCCTTCCCCCGCGAAGCTGACTGGGAGGAAAGGGATGGGCCCCATCAACCTGGCATTTTAAACATCGTCCCTGGGGTAGTCGATACAGGTCACCCACCCTGGCCCCCGAAAAAAAACCCAGGGGTCTTCATCTCCCGGAACATCCCCCGGCCGGACCGGAAAAAACCCTTTAAATATCCCCCAAATCCACCCATCCTTTATTTGCGGAGGACTGACTCCTGACCGCAGCCAGGAGGTACTAAAAACCGGGTGGAGATCACTTTCCGGGCACTCCACCTTTGATGAAGGGGGTGAATTCTTACAAGGCCAGAAGTTAAGGAAACTCCCCCCCAGCTGGTTTCCTGCCCGCCCTCTTACTTGGCCCACTAACCAATCCAGGGAAAACCCACATGGTTGCCCCATAAACGTCCCACCAAAAGCGCCGACTTTTCCAACCCCCCAAAGCGCAGGGAAAAGTGGCAGGTTTATGTGTCCCCCTGCACAAGGGACTAAATCTCCACAGCCCCCCCCGGCAGCCATCAAGCTCCCCGGCCCCCCCGCCACTTCACCCACCCCTGCGCCCCACACAGACAGGAGAAGTGACTGTGCCCTTTTCCCCGGGGCAGAACACCCCTACGTTTTTTCTTACCCCGCCGGCCCCTCTGTGGAACCAGTTTTGTTTACCAAACTGACCACCACCACGCCCGCTCAAGATTTTTGCGGGGGGTGCAAGCTGGTTGATGGGCCCAATTTATTATTAATATAAAAGTTTTTTTTTATATTTTGTACTTAGATAGCTCTAGTGAAAACCCAGAGCTTTTGCTATAAAACCATATGTACTAACAGTTTTTAAAAAAAAAAAATAATAAAAATAAAAAAAAAAAGAGAGAGAGAAGAGAGAGAGGGGAGAGAAAAAGGAGGAAAGAGAGAAAGAAGAGAGAGAGAGAGAGAAAAGGAGAGAGAGAAAGGGGAGGAGAGGAGGGAGAGAGAGGAGAGAGAGAGAGGAGAGGGAGAGAGAGAGAGGAAAAGAGGAGAGAGAGAGAGAAAAAAAAGAGAGAGAGAAGAGAGCGGGGGGGAGGAGAGAGAGAAGAGAAAGGGGGGAAGAGAGGAGGAGAGAAGAGAGAAGAGAGAGAGAGAAGGGGGAGAGAGAGAAGGGGAGAGAGAGAGTCCAAAAATCAAGATGAAAAGAAATCCATCAATGGGCTCAACGACGCGGGCAAGACGACCTCAAAATCAAGCTCAGTGGCGTTCAGTGGGTAACAAGTCCTGGTAGACCACACTTAAAAGCAACATGATCTGACAACTGACGACACCATACCTCCGCTATTCAAGTCTGACGGCACAGTGGCCACCAAGAACAAGGACAAGGCCGAGGAAATCGCGACATTTTTTCCAACAAAATGACAGTACCTGATCCCAGCGATCCATCCAGCTGTGCCCATCCTAAACCAATGCCAGCCTTTCTAACCTCACTATAACTAGTGTGGAAGTTCGCCGACACATTTCGGGGTCGACACAAAGAAGGCCTTGGGCCCAGACAACATTAGCCTTCATATCCTCAAGCGCTGCGCCTCTCAGCTAGAAAACGCCCCTTGTTTACTATCTTTCAGCACTGCCTCACTACTGGAAGGTGGCCCACCCTGGGGAAGGCTGCCAGAGTGGTGGCAATACATAAGAAAGGAAAAAGAACTGACCCCAAGAACTATAGGCCCATGTCCCTTTTATCAGTTCTTGGCAAGACACTGGAAGCTATAATTGCCGACAAGATATCGTCTTTCTTCACATCACACCACCTTCTTAACATCAAGCAATTGGCTTCCGAGCAAACAGGTCAGCGGCCGACCTATTGCTCCATCTGTCCACCACATGGCAAAGCGTCTTGACCAAAGAAAGGACACATACGTCATTCCCCTTGACATTGCAGGAGCATTTGACAGGGAGTGGCATCACGGCCTCATCACCAAACTGAACATTTTTGGGTGTCCGCGGTCATCTGCTGCTCCTACTACAAGACTACCTGCGGGACAGATTTCTTAGAATGGTGGTGACGGTCAAACCTCAGAGGAACACCCGATCTTTGCCAGCGTCCCACAGGGCAGGTGCTCGGCCCTCTCGTTGGAATGTATTCTTCAATGACTTGCTCCAGCTCATCCCAGAGGCACATGCATATGCCGATGACTGAAACCTTATATTCCCCTGCGACATTGGTGATCACCGCACGACTGTCGCTCACATAAATCAGGTCCTCCAAACCGTCATCTCATGGGGTCGTCGATGGCAAGTGGATCTCGCCCCAGAGAAAACCCAGGCGATGCTCATCTCCGACGACAACGTCCTCCTGATACTCCCATCCCTACCCTCTTACTGGGTGGGAGGCCGGTGCCCCTGCAGACGTCCATCTCCATACTTGGGGTGGAAGTGAATAGCGTCCTGACCTTCACCGACCACATCCGAACCATTGCAAGGAAAGCCGCCTGGAAAACTTAGCTGTGTCCGGCGTGTCTCACACCTTCTTGACTCCCAGGGATCACCACCTTATATGCAGCTCAAGTCCGCTCCCTTTATGGGAGTACGCCCCTCTCACGTGGTCTTCCTGCTCCCCTTCGTACCTGAGCCTTTCTTGACAAGGTACAGGCCCTAGCCCAACGGTTAATACGTCTGAAGGCTCTGCAGGACCAGCTTCTCCCTCCTCTGCAACCCTTGCAGCAGCGTCGCGACGTAGCAGGTCTGTGCGTCGTTTACAAGATACACAAGCAGCACGTCCCGCACCTGGCTGCTCTCCGACAGCCCTGGGCAAGACCACACGGCCACACCACACGAACTGCTGCTACCAGGGACCATCAACTGATGGTCCTTTTGCCAGGACGGAGACCTCTCTGCGTTCCTTCCTTCCGCGCTACACAGAATGTGGAACCGAATGGTACAGCAGACACAGCTTCACTTACTCGTCACTCCAGGACCTTCAAGAGTGCTGTGAACGCTGGATAAAGCCAGCCATAGTATAAGGTACCTACCTATAACCTGTAAACCCTGCTTAAGTTCAACTATGTCTATATATATATTAGTAGTACTGAAAAATAAAATGGAAAACTAGAATAGTAACACATGTACATGTAAAACTCATTTAGTAGTGAGATAGTGAATTAGAGAAATAGATAATTTAGAATAGTAACCCATGTATGAATGTTAAGCTAGGAATAATTTACACATTCTTAAAGTCAAAGATAGTTCTCAGTAGTCCAGCCGAAGCTCCTGACTGTAAAACCTATAAGAATAAAGGTAAAAAAAAAAAAAAAAAAAAAATAGAGAGAGAGAGAGAGAGAGAGGAGAGAGAGAGAGAAGAGAGAAGAGAGAGAGAGAGAGAGAGAGGAGAGAGAGAGGAGAAGGAGGAGAGAGGAGAGATGAGAGAGAGGAGAAGAGAGAGAGAGAGAGAGAAGAGAGAGAGAGAGAGAGACCGACCATGAAAAAGATAAAAAACAACTCTATAAAGACGCTATTTAGTCAGATAAAAAAACGGGTTCATTAATATCTCAACATTTCCTCTCATCGCCTTCCATACAATAGTTGAGCTGCAGGAAAAATCAGGTAAAGTGACGGCCTTGGGAATCTGGTTTTCGTAATCTAGAATCTCTCATACCATCCTTCATCCAACTTCATTACCCTTAATAATATGTCGTTGCGACTCATCCGGCATGAACTCTGATGAATATGTTACCGCAAAAGTATCGCTCGTAAATTAATCAATGCTCTCCCATTTGCATTAATAGATTCATTTTATTTGGCATTAATTAAGACACGGTGGGCGGTGCTGGATGGCTGATAAAGTCCATCATGGCTTCATTAGGCGCCGCGCTGAAGACCTGAGGCCCCGTGAAGCTCTTCTGAAGGTGGTTCGTGTACGTCAAGGGGTGGCAGTGGCTCGGAAAGGGACTAACTGACTAATAAGAGACTAAGGGAACTAAGGGACTTGACACGACCCCGAAAACTACTGACGTGTGTGTCTTTATCTATTGATGTATTGACAGGATTGAGTAAAGCTCGTAAAGTCTTGTCTTTTGATACCATACACTAATATTTCTTCTTTCATATATGGTTATTTTCGTACTGGCGCTCTTATGAAGGTGGAAGGTTTTCGTCTAAGTCCTTCAAGGGCTTCAAGGGATAAGTAGCCTGAAACGACCACAGATACTACTGACGTATGTGTCTACCTATTTGGGTATTGACAAGGCTGCTTATATATCTCTATAAGTGACATTGGGTATTAACAGGATTGAGTCAAGCTCGGAATGTCTTGTCTTTTAATAACAAATTGGATAGCTGTCTTTATATTTATGTTATTTTCTTTATATTTATGTGCGGCGTGAAGCTTTTCTGACGGTGGTTCGTATACGTCAAAGGGCATCAGTGGCTCGCAAGGGATAAGTGACCTGACACGACCACGAATACTACTATAAATAGCGTGTATAATATAAAGTAATATGATATAATACTCTAAATATAATACTATCAATATAATACTTTATAACGTGTCTTTACTTATTTGTGTATAAATAAGATGCAGTCAAGCTCGTAATATCTCTTCTTTTAATAGTAAATAGTAATGTTTTCCTTTATATTTATGGATATTTACTTAGTTGTAGTATAGAGTGCTTGAGGAATACTCGTATGTTCCTTTTTTGTATCTAATAATATATAATTAGATATATATATATATATATATATATATAATATATATATAATATATAGTTATATATATATATATATATATATATATATATATATATATATATATAATATATATATATATATTATATATATATATTATATATAAATATATATATATATATATATATTTTTTTTTTGTGTGTGTGTGTGTGTGTGTGTGTATGTTTGCAAAACAATGTATCAAAACACATCGTGAATTATTAATAAAAGTTCAGAGTTTCCCTCCTTGAATCATGCTCTGCCACTTCCTACCCCAACTCACTACGTCATCCCTCACATACTATCACTATCCCCTTCTGATGAGTGACGAGGATTTCCCAGGTGTGACCGTATCATGACGAGCCGCTAAAAACACCTGGGTTGAGGCCCATTGGTTGAGGAAAAGGTCCTGTCCATTAGTGCCTATATACCTGTTGTGTGTGTGTGTGTGTGTGTGTGGTGTGTGTGTGTGTGTGTGTGTGTGTGTGTGTGNGGGTAGTTTGGGGGCTTTTTGCTTAGGAAGGTTGATGTGTGTGTGTTGGCGGAGAAGCAGACTGTGTGATGCGTGGCTTGTTTTGACTGGTGGCGTTTGGGGAAGGACGGGGCGGGCGGTGTGACTGGGCCCAATGACTGATTAGGTGGCTGGGGCTGGCGGGCTTATTAACTGACTTGCTGTATGGAATATCTAGAGTGTCAGGAGTGACTTTTGCTTGAATGACGGGACTCAATGAATAAATTCAGCAGAAAAAATGTTCTGTGCCCCATGGATGACTTGGCGGACTGAATACATAGACTGGGAATGAAGACAGAAGCTAATGGAACCATACCAGCGGGACAGTGTTGATAATAACCCGAGGAGCATACTGCTGTATATACACACAAGGCCTGGTTTAATTTTTACTCAGTAGGAGGGAAAGGTGACAAAATGAAACATGTATAGGTGAGTAGATGCTGTGGTAAGCGAGAGGGAGGAGGTGGAAGAGTACAAACGGCAGGCAGGTGGGTGAAGCAAGGAGGGAATTAAAGGTTTTGTTACCCTTATCTGTGTGATGTTACAGGTAACTGGGGTCAACCCAAGAAAGAATACTTACAACTGTTGGCGACACAGTAGGGGTTGATTGCCTCTGAAGTGTAGAGTTGATGGGTAGGCGTATACCGTCCTAGCCAGACACTTCAGATGGTAGTTGAATAAAAGTGGTCGAGCGGTTGTTTTATAGAGGCTTGTTAGTATAAAGTACCAGAATAATAATTTACAAGATATATATACATATCTGTATACTGTGAGATTTATACATTAATAATGTCACGCTGTTCGTTAAGTAACGGCCAATGAAACTAATGTCTAACAGACAGAGCCGGGAACAATTAAAGTCATGACAAGGTACTCCACACCCCCAGGTGTGGGATACACACAGACACACAGGGAGGTGTCGTGAGTAGGAGCGCAAGGTAACACGTCTCCTGGTGATCTCTGTGTTCTGTGTGTCCCCTCTCCGGCCAGTTGCTGCATATAAGGAACGCTGCCGGAACTGGCAGGTTCCGGTGGACATGTCTCTCAGGCCTGTTGCACTCTCATAAGCGTCATCATCCTTGGGCAGAGCGCTGAGATGACACACACACAACTTGTGCGTGCAGTCCGGAGCCAGGGGCGAGGTGTGTCTACGTGTTGCATCAAGACACCGGGTTGACTGTTCACGTCATTCTTATGGGCCATGGCGTGATACTTCGTCAACATAACCTCATCAAAAGGTGTCAGCACTCAGCATCCGCTAGGCGACACTCAGACACTCGGACATCCTGTCTTAGTATAGATTAACACATAAATATATAACCAGTACGCTAATATCGCTCTCCCCTTATAACAATGCGTCCTCGCATTGTATAAAGACATGTATA
Source organism: Chionoecetes opilio (assembly GCA_016584305.1). NCBI lineage: Eukaryota > Metazoa > Arthropoda > Malacostraca > Decapoda > Majidae > Chionoecetes > Chionoecetes opilio. The sequence continues at coordinate 8,462 of JACEEZ010007327.1, read as the reverse complement.
CCTAGCTGGTGCTACATCGTTGTGTATCTATACCGATTCTCAGTGTTGCCAATCCTTACAAATACCTATATAAGGTGAGGGTTTACATGATAACATTGCAAAGAGGAATGTTTGGTGTAACAGGAGTAATGATATAAGGACAATGCACTTAAGGTCATCAATAAACTGGTAAAATACTTTACAACAGAATCTAAACATGAGTTATGAGAATAAAAATGAACTCAAAGTCTGTTAGTAATGTGTTAATATCCCTGCAAATATTAAGAAGTGCGTTTGCCAAAACTCTACCGCGTAGTCACTTAATAACACGAAGTGTGGAGTGTAGATAAAACACAGCAGTGCCTTGAGAACGTGACTAATCACACTGGCAGTTATATTTATTTCATTCATTTATTATTTATATTTTAAGACCTGCTTCTTTAAACTTAAGGAGTAGATGCGGCTTGTAATGCCAATAAAAACTGACTCCGGGTCGGTACTAAAAATTATCACCACATTAAGATATGCATATGTATTATTTGCATACCAAATAAAAGTTGATAGGAACAGATTTCAGCTCAAATAGTATTATAACTCAATCAAAAATGTTGTGCTGGGAGTGCAAAAAAAAAATGGCAGTAACTTCCCTTGACATTGGCATTTGCTGCTTTTAAGAGTTTATTAATTTTATTTATTTATATTATTTTGTTATTTATGAACCTATTATTTACGGAGTACGGTATCTCAGGTAATAAAAATATAGACTCCGGGTATGTAATATAAATGTTCACGTTAAGATATGGATGTATGTTATTTCATTGCATATCAGAGAGTAATAAATATATTTAATCATTCTCTAAGAAGTGATAAGAGCTGCCTTCAGCTAGAATAGTATTCTAAACAATAAAATGTGCATAAAGAGTGTCAATGGCAGTAATTAATATATTTTGACACGAGTGCCTGTAGCACTTGGCTGCTAAATTAATAGTTTTTGTGTTATAATATCCTTACATAGACAAAAATATTTCCTGGCAGATAAACATGGCGAAATAGCACTAATGGCCTGAGGAAGAATCTTCGGCAGGGGCAAACAAATACTACCTGCAACGGATGTGTTAGCAATAGACTTCGAGTTAGTAGAGGAGATAATCTGAGGTGCAGTAAGGTTATTCTATGTTACAAACGGAGGTACTCGGAGGTGATTACATTTATCCCTCAATTCAAGAGTTAATTCCTCAAACAAAAGGTTAACTTCCCTGTACTGTCATTTCCTGCTTCCTCAGAGACTAGAAGTACATCTACTATACTAAACATACTAGCAAATAATTCACTCACATTCTAACTTTTGTTTAGGAGTCAATAAACTCATAAGTAAAACTTTAATTAAGTTAACTAATATCTCCCATCTCCAGGCTTTTAAGGCAATTGAAGAAGGAGAGTTGAATATAGTTATATTACATATAAGGGAAGCTAACAAATTATTAAGAATTACAAAAGTTATGAAATATTAGCGGTATGCATATTTAAAACATCTATAGAAAAATAACTGACACATTAATTACTTGAAATTCTTTCACATGGCTATCTAAGCAAAAAAAAATGTGAAAATACATATCTCACCACTAAGTGTTATTTTTGTAAACGAGTGGCGTTTTAAAAGTATGTCTCTTGTAAGGTCAACTAGATGTTGTATACTCACTAACATTGTGTTAGAGTCAGCACAGGCAAGTTCTTCCGTACTGATGAATCAGAAGGGCTTCCTCCAAGAGATACCAATGCAGAAGCCAGATCAGCAAGAGTGGGGGGAAGCAGGTGTCGGCTGGGGCGTTGTGATAACCTCGTAAGAAGTCGGGGCCTCTTCCGTACACACGATAACAGCGTCCTCGTCCGCGTTCTTCCACGCGTCCTCGTCCTTGTCCTCGTGGAGATACGCGTCCTTGTCCTCGCGGTGTTCTCGTCGCTGAATCTCGGAGGCAATGTAGGCTGGATTCTCTATACTGGGGAGTTATTAATTGATAACTCTGTTTATTGTGGTTTGAGTAATGATATGAACTAGATCTTTAAGAGGAGATGCTGAATCGTGGAAAAAATCACGAAGGCCAGGCTTGTCTGACACAGCTTTAAAAAATTGTGTCTCTTTCTGTCTCTCTGTTATTATAGACCAATTTCAATATTGCCAAGCTTTAGTAAAGTTTTTGAAAAAGTAATGGTAATGAGATTAATGGGTTACCTCTCAAAACACTCAATTTTAACTCCAACTCAACATGGATTCCGTCCCCAGTTTTCCACTGAATTAGCAGTCTACCATATCTGTCAGAACATTTACAATGCACTGGACAATAAAATGCTACAAATAACAGTTTTTTGTGACCTCACAAAAGCATTTGACACAATTTCTCACACAATCTTATTACACAAATTATCTATCTATGGAATACGTGTAGTGCTCACAACTGGTTTCAAAGTTATTTAAGTCATAGAAAGCAATATACATCATATAATAATACATCATCTCCTATAATGACATCACATGTGAGTACCCCATGGTTCAATTCTTGGTCCTGTGCTTTTTTTAATATACATAAATGACATCATTCGTAGCAGTAATAAACTTGAATTCATACTTTTCGCTGATGATACCACAATCTTCATTCAGGCCACAATCTTGAAAATATTACAATTACATTGAATGAAGAATTAAATAAAGTTTCAAATTGGATTAAGAGCAACAAATTAACTTTAAATATTAATAAAACCTGCTTTATGGTTTCCAGTCCCCTTATGACTCAGCCAGTACACATACAAATAAAGATAAATAGTCTATCATTACATGAGGTTTTCGAATTAAAATTTCTAGGGATATATATAGATAGTAAGTTTGAAATGGAAAGAACATATTGATATGGTGAAATCTAGGATATCGTTATACACAGGCATACTTTACAGACTAAGGCACTATTGAATGTAAAAGTTACTACAAGTTTATTTTACCCTAATATATCCACATCTCTTATATTGTTGATCTTTATGGGGAGGTGCCTATAAAACCTTCATTGACAGCCTCTTTATTAGTCAGAAAAAGTTGTTACGTGTTATGTTCTTTAAAAATCGTTATGACCATACCATCAGTATTTTCCGAGACTTCAAGTTATTAAAGCTTCCAGATATCATACTCCTGCAAACCAATCTTTTTGTACATAAATCCATACACTCTTTAACCTTTAGACCTTGGCTTTAGAGCAATACCCTACAATGTAACCCGAAGACCACATGATTTTACGTATACCATTGTGCAGGAACATCACATGCACAGCAGAGTATCTTGTCAAGAGGAACTAAAAGCTGGAACAACTTACCAGAACATTTTACTACTGATGAAAACTTAGAATCTTTCAAACGTAACTTGATAAAGAGCATGCTTGACAAATACAATGAAAATTTATAACTCTTTACAACCATAAATGTCATATTGTGTTGTTGTGGTTTTTTTTATGGTTATTAAGATTTTTTTTTTTCTTATGCATTTAAAATGATTGGTTTACTATTGTTAACTTCCATATTATCATCCATAAAATGTTATATTTTCAAAATGGCCTGACCAGTCCCTTGCTATGTATTATTTATTATAGCTTTCAGGTCCTATAAAAGCTTCGGCTTATTGGACCTGGCTTTATCACTATATGTAATATGTTCTATGTACAAACTACATGGCCAATAATATATCAATATCAATATCTGTCTACGTCAGACTCAATGTTGTTCCACAATCTATCGCTCACCTCACGTGTATTAATTGTTCATTATTTTACTGTACTGTTTTATACTATTGGTTGTTCGTATCCCAAGCTGTTCATCATTTATGTTAGCCTTTAAGTAACCTTTATGTTACGGGTAACGATGTCACAGCTATTAAGATATCCCAACGCTTGCCAGCATTTATGTTACCCTTATCTGTGTGATGTTACAGGTATCTGGGGTCAACCAAGTAAGATTACTTACAACTGTTGGTGACACAGTAGGGATTGACTGCCTCAGAAGTGTAGAGTTTGATGGGTAGGCGTATACCGTCCTAGCTAGACACTTCAGATGTAGTTGAATAAAAGTGGTCAAGCGGTTGTTTTATAAAGGCTTGTTAATATAAATAGTACCAGAACAATAATTTACAAGATATATATACATATCTGTACACTGTGAGATTTATACATTAATAATGTCACGCTGTTCGTTAAGTAACGGCCAATGAAACTAATGTCTAACAGACAGAGCCGGGAACAATTAAAGTCGTGACAAGGTACTCCACACCCCCAGGTTTGGGGTACACACAGACACACAGGGAGGTGTCGTGAGTAGGAGCGCAAGGTAACACGTCTCCTGGTGATCTCTGTGTGCTGTGTGTCCCCTCTCCGGCCAGTTTGCTGCATATAAGGAACACTGCCGAATTAGCAGGTTCCGTGGACATGTCTCTCAGGCCTGTTGCACTCTCGTACGCGTCATCATCTTGGGCAGAGCGCTGAGATGACACACACACACAACTTGTGCGTGCAGTCCGGAGCCAGGGCGAGGTTGTGTCTACGTGTTGCATCAAGACACCGGGTTGAATGTCCACTGTCATTCTTATGGGCCATGGCGTGATACTTCGTCAACATAACCTCATCAAAAGGTGTCAGCACTCAGCATCCGCTAGGCGACACTCAGCCGTACCGAGAGTCATGACGGTAGGCGGTAGAACGACGAACGGCAGACCTTCGCTTACCATAAGACGTATAAAAAACCCTGTAATTTTGGAACGAAGAGCAGGACGCGGTGGCGGTCAAGGTTGAAGACACGGCTATCCCCGTGTCTTCGCCGCAACCTTCGATGAATTTTTATTACATTCCTAATCTGGAGGATTAAGAGATATGTTAAAATATTTCTTGCCAATATGTATTAAGTATAAGTATAAGATTATTAGGTATTACATATGCGGCAATAAGTGATTTTAGTGATAATAATTAAGGAGGTTTCAGGATAGAGGGGTGGCTAGTGGCTTGAAGCCGTCGCCATCATGAAGGTCGCTGCCAGAACCCGCCAGGACGGTTCTCTTACCGCATATGTTCACATGAGCGGTAGAGAAACTTACGTATACACGCCTCTACTGTTAATTAACTTCATTAAATATATATTTCACCAACTTCATAGCCGATCGCAACGTTTCTGTTGATGTTTTTGATGAGTATAGGGCAAATTCGTATTATACACTATTTTAGTCGTACGGCTGGCTACGCAATTTGAAGCAGCACTGTTGCCACTATATTGTCGCAGGCGCGAGATCTCAACCAACCTCCGATGTCGACTCTCGGTAACAAATGGAAGGTTTGCCGTTCGTCGCTACCTCGCTGTTCGTCCCTCTACCGCCTTCAACTCTCGGTACGGGCCTCAGACACTCGGACATCCTGTCTTAGTATAGATTAACACATAAATATATAACCAGTACGCTAATAGTTTCTCCCCTCCGTCGGTAATCACAGGACGTGGGTGAGAGAGGGACAGTTTCAAAGAGCGTGTTGGTGGCAGAAGGGAGCGAGGGGTCTTGCATAATACGCTCCACATATATGGCCTCCCTAATATCCGCGCGCGTAAACCTCGCTCGTCACATCCATGTTACTTTTTTATCCATTTTATTTGTATGAATTTCCATCCACTGCCAATTCGTCGGGTAGCGCGGCGTTTTATGGTGTGATATGAAGAGTTTTATGTGGTATTTTTAGCACCAACTCTGTCCTGTGTCGAGTCCCGAGGGAAGGCGAGTGGTGGTTCGTGTGTGCTGCAGGGTGCGGCCAGTGTGGTGCCGCGGGGAATTGCACTGCCTCGTCTGTCTGCGTGTATCGTGGTCTAAATTTGAGCTATTTCGGTTGATGACAAACTGTTGATGTGGTTACTCATCAGTCATCACATCACAGTCGTGCCCCACCGATGAGCCCAGGCGAACGTTCACATAATGTTCGTGGAATTCATGATCCCATCACGCACAGTCACACACACACACACACACTACATGTGGTGTGGTTTCGCTCAGCCTCATGGTTTTTACTGCGCGGCAGGTTGTGGTGTTGTGAGAGCGTGGTGTGAGGCGCGGTGGCTTACAGTACATCTGCAGGAGAATATTAGATTGTAAGCGGTTCAGGCTAAGTATGTGTGGGTAGCAGGCACTGGGAGAATATATTATATTCTGCGGAATTAGGGCGGGAGGAGGTGTGTGTGGCTAGTGTATATAATTATTAGGAACTCATCAGATTAGGGAGAGGGTTTGGGAAGAGCAGGGTCCAGTCGGCAGCGCTGTGGTGTCAGCTGGTGCTTTGACTCATAACGTTGTCCATTGCATTATTTGAGGAGGTTGTTGAGAGATTTAAAAGATAAAGCAGTGAATAAAATAGTGAGGGGTAGAGGGAGGAGACTGGAAGCCGTAATGCAGGAGTGAAGGAATGGAACAGCTCAGTTTATGTGCATGAGATTGAGATACACAGTGTTGTGCGTCCTGCGGAACTGAGTGACTTGAGGGCAGAACAAGATTAAGCTTGATGAGCCCTGTAGGTCGCCTTGAAAAACAGACTCGTTTTTTTTAAGCAAAACATCTCCATCATGAGTTTCTGGGGTAGCGACGTCCTGCATCACGCCGCTGCTGGCAAGTGCCACACAACACCTCACACTCTGTTTGCGCTGATCTACCACCATTTACTGTGCTGCAGGTATATGTTTATTGGTGTTGGTGTTCAGTGATTTGCCAGAGTTTGCTTGCGCTTAACATGGCCTGCCACAATGCCGGCTGCGTCGTCTAGTTGAGTTAGTTTAACAGCCTCGTCTAGTTAGTTAACAGCGTTGTCTAGTTAGTTAACAGCGTCGTCTGGTTGACAGCGTCGTCTAGTTAATTGACAACGTCGTCCAGTTAGTTAGTTGGCTGTGTTGTCTTGTCAGCTGGCAGAGTTACGTTGCATTCGCAGTTTCGCACCACTAAGACCAAGGATACTAGTTAACAACATAACAACATAAGAAAATAAGGAAGCTACAAGAGGCCGTGAGACCTACATGTGACAGTTCCAGTTACTTAATATTACCTACTTCCACCTTTCAACCCATCCATGAAATTGTCTAACCCCCTTTTAAAACTCCCTATTGACTCTGCAAAAACTAGTGAAGACCGAGTCCATTCCAATCATTAACCACCATTCACTGTGCTGCAGATATGTGTTTTATTGTGATAGGGTTATATATTTATGGGTGTAGGTGTAATAACCGTAAACTTATGTTGTAGCTACCTTCTGTTAGGTTGCGCTGAAATTAGAAACATTTAGAGTGATTATGTTTCATTACGATTATACTAAATTAAGGGTGCACTTGAGTTAGGTTTTTTCACGTTATTAATCCATAAAAATAACCTTAATTTATCATATTTGTAAAAAACAGCGCGATGGATGAACACTAACCCTTTTAAAACCAACCTCCATGCAGCTCTTCCATGTACTTTTCACACTGAAATATCGTTTCGCATTAAAAGCTTGCGCCACCTCGCCGCCGTCAGCCTGAGTCAGCGTGGTTTTCACCACGCCGGCACGCCACATCCGCAACCTCAACCTCGCAAAAGCTGAATATCACTCAACTTTCTTTCACTGCCAAATGCTTCGGTGCCTCAAAGCTACGCTCTTTCACACTTGAGAGAGAGAGAGAGAGAGAGAGAGAGAGAGAGAGAGAGAGAGAGAGAGAGAGAGAGAGAGAGAGAGAGGAGAGAGAGAGAGAGAGAGAGAGAGAGAGAGAGAGAGAGAGAGAGAGAGAGAGAGAGAGAGAGAGAGAGAAAAAGAAGAAAAATTTATTTTTTCAAGAAAAAGAAGAAAAATGCAAAATGCAATGACTGAGGCCAAAAACTACCGTCCCGTGTCCCTGCTGCCGGTGCTCAGTAAGGTTCTGGAAACTAGCTTTTGTGGCTTCGAGAGTCACTGAGCACCTTGAGAGGCACCACCTGCTCAACACTAATCAGTTTGGATTCAGGCCGGGCAGGTCAGCTGCAGACCTGCATCTGCTGTTATCCACGGAATGGAGTGCAGCCCTGGACCAAGGTAAGACCACTGCTGTCGTGGGCTCTCGACATTGAGGGGGCTTTCGACAGGGTGTGGCACGCAGCCCTCATCACAAAGCTACGCGCTGCAGGTGTGGACGGCCGCTCCTTCAACTCTTCAGCGACTACTGAGAGCGAGGCAATAAAGGTGGTAGTTATGGGCAGGAGTCGAGTTGCAGCCCATCAGAGCAGGTGTCCCCCAGGGAAGCTGCCTCGCCCCCCTGCTCTGGAATATTTATATTAATGATCACCTGAATTTAATCCCCAGCTCAAGGGCCTATGCCGATGATCTCACCCTGACCACGAGCTACGGCCCAGGGGAGGAGACTGCCACTGCGCCCAGATGAACACGACGCTGGAGCCCATCGTGGCTGGGCAAAAAAGTGGGGTAAATGCC
>JACEEZ010007326.1:0-45903 GCA_016584305.1 Chionoecetes opilio | reverse complement strand
GTGGATCTTCCATCCAGTCATACTGGAATTCAGAAATACTGTTAGGATTCTGTCGACATTATGTTGTCTGTTAGCTCATCGTATAACCAATAACGGTTAGGGTGTTCCAGATCTAACAATAATCATGCGGACCGAGGGCATTCTGTATCAATAAGGATAATGCGGATCTACTATAGTCATAAGTATCCTCTTTCTCTCTCCAATCCTCTGAAACAACTTGCTACTGGGAAAGGGAAAAACTGTCAACCTTCCCTATGCTCTTCGATACTTGTAAATCCCCGGAGGTTTCAGTATTTGATATCTCTCGGTTTTATTAAATTATCTCATTGGTCTCCTAAATTCCTGCTCCTCCTCCTGATTTTTCAAAAAATAAACTCAACCGTTTCTTTCGTCTTTGCTAATTCTTGTTCTAGCTACCTCATCCACTTGAATCGCTAGCATTGTTTGGGACGGGTTTCGCCTCTCTCGTTTGTGTTATTCCTTCCTCCTTCTTAAGCTCTCTAACAATTGCGTTCTTTGGATGTGAAATCCTCCAAATCCTTTACTGAAAAACCCATTAAATCCTCCCATTCCCCAAAAAAAAAAAATACTTACCGTAAATTTAAAAAAAAAATATCTTCCCTGGATTTTCTTAACTTAGTGTTGGGCTTCACGGTGGCTATTAAACTCACGACAGCCCTCTGAAGTTGGCTTACTTGCTGGGGCGTCCTTCCAAGGCCTTCAAACATTATTTACGCATTTTTATGTCCTAATTACGGTTGGGGTGGACCCGGCCTCCTAACGCCTGCACTGCCAGCCCATGCCTGATAGTTGTGGTCTATTACATTTACTATCTTCCTCATATATTAAAACCCTCCTCGTCCTACCCGAAATGCACCCCGTCATACCTAAGCCGTGTGCCATACGGGTTTGGCGTTCCGTTTAAAGCTTAATTTCCTATACTGCGTAGTTCCTTTATTTAATTTATGTTTATTGCCTGCTTCTTTTATCATAATTTTCTGTTCTACTCTTCCTAGCGTAATGGTTATGTTATGATCCTATGTTTCTATCACACACATCTTATCCACATCGGCACGTTGCCTGCAAGCAATTTTTTTCTACTACTTTCCTAATATTTTCCACTATTGCTTCCACCTACTGTGCCTTTTTTAATATCATTACTGCCTAACCATAGTATGACTAACTCAAATTCTTTCAGTAATACTCGTTGACGTCTGTCATTACAAGAAGGTTCTAGCCTTGCCTCCCGGCGCTCTTTTTTGTAAACTTCTACTGTTTACGTTAGGCTTCATCCACCTCCACTAGTCTGAGGGATCGGCTAGTCTACTAACGCGTCTATATACAGGATATTGACACTGTGTACTTGGCCACTTAGCAAAAATAAGTAAACTGAACAAGGAGTTATTTGGATCGTGGGTATTAAGCGGAAACCATCGAATGGATCCACCGCTCCACCATTATGTAGTGGTCTTTTGACATCTACACCGTTGTCACCATTATATAGTGCCCCACCTTGGGAGGTACTCTACAGTCCTGGTTACTCCGCTTCACCACCCACCATTAAGTGGGAAAAAAATATATGAATGAACATAAATATAAAGATTTAAGAAAAATATGTAGGTATGGTTGGGAAAACTGGAATGACAACGCGTTAATATATTTCTAATTATAATATATTTAATAACTCTTTACTGGTCTCCACTTGGTTAATATTATACATTCACAAGTTATTCTTAATATTAAGTCTTCTTCCCTCCCTCGCGATAAGCACGCGAAAATGCTCAAGTCGTTATCCTAATTATAGTTTACTATCTTTGGTAACTTCGTTGCACTGTCACCACATTAACGATACGCACATGTAATGCTAAGTCGTTATTCCTAGTTCTAGTTTACATCTATCTGGTTAACTTAGTCGCATGTTAACACTTAACGATACGCACATGTAATGCTCAAGTCGTCTTCCTAATATAATGTATACGTAGTTACCACTTCCAACGTTCCCTTTCATTATTTTCTATGTCCTTTTTTGTTTCTCTTTGTCCCTCACACGGCTGGCTTGACATCCCGTGTTGTGGTTGCCCCCTCTGCTAATTTGTGAGCGCTTGGCCCCTGGTCCGCCAAACGCATCACCTTACCTTGGGACCCTAAGTAATACACTTTATTAGTCCTGGTCAACCAAAAGGAATCACCAGGGAAGGCATGTCTACATCTCTAGTTAACAAACATTTCATAACATACCTTACCAAGGGCGAGAATATCACCTCCCCACAGGCGACTTGAACTTCAAATGAACGTCGAGCTGCTTCTAAAATTATCCTAACCTAGAATCCACCGTTCTCACTTTCGTTTCGCTACCGTGTCTAATCACTCGGCTTAAATATAAGCCTAACCAGTGTTCAGGAATGAGGCCGTGGAGGAAAATTCCTCGTTAGCTTTATTGATACTTATGTGTTATTTCATCTCTTCCCCTATTAATGTAAAATTTCTCGCGTTAAAATATGAGACAAACAAAAAATATACCTATATAGCTACTGGGTTTCCCAGGCAGCATCAATGAACCCAGTGGTGCTTTAGCTTTATCTACCTTTAGGCCCAAGCAGTGACATACATTTCATAATGATTATTGTCAAAATGCAGGATATGCATATTATTGGGGGATTCTGCATATACATTTGCAAACGGGGAGCATGGTTCTTAAAGGATTATGGTACATTGACAGGTCCTCAGATTAATATAACAAAATACTCTCAAAAACTAGGGTGTAGTTGAAAATTCTTTTGCATTCCTAAAAGAACAGATTTCAATGTTCTTGAAACTAGGAGTAGAATTGGAAACATGACAGACATAAACTGTAGCATGTTGTACTGTTCATAATGTGGCCCTTATGTTCTTCCTGATGGCTGGTTGTTCCCCCCGCAACTACTGGCTGCTGACATACAAACACAAACCCTGTAGCACACGAACACCTTTAAACCCTTCTGCTTAGCAAAGAGAGATGCAATATGCTACATGCTAACACAAACGAACTTTATGAAAGTCATGCTGCAATCTGTTGTCTTCCCTGTAACCAGATAACTGGTCCACTTGCCCCTGTCATTGGTCAATCATCCTTCACCACTTCATCTCACTCTCCCACCTTTGTCTCTTTAGTACCACACAGTATTGTATTAAATTAAATAACTGCAATTCATTTATAATAATTATCATAAACGCAGTAATTAGCTTTCTTTAGTATATGTCTATGTGTGTACACAAAAGTGAGTTATAATATGATACTGGATACCATGTTGGGTAATATCTAACAAGATGCCATGCTTTGAACTTAACAGCAATATTGGTATGCAACCATGTTAAGCTGAATAGCTTGATGAAATATTAAAAAACCCATTTCAAAAATTTTTTGATTAAGTAGTATATTTGCTTATTTGTATATGTCCACCTGAGATATAATCTTAAAATTTGTAAATATTTGATTAGTTTTTTGCCTAACAATTTCTCTACCGGTGAAACATAATGTTGTACCTAGCTTCCCATTCTTATAAATATAGAGATTCGCGGCAGTAAGAAATAGGCATACAAATAATGTTCATCACAGCAAATATTGGGGGAAACGGTGGCCGAGTGTTAGCGTTTGGAAGTGGCAAGCTCGGGGTACGAGTTCAAATCCCACCAGAAAATTCAATAATCTTTTGGAAAACGTTGAGTGGCCTAAGAACATTCACACATGCTGCCATTAACTCTACCTTTGAGGGATTGCGAGTTGCATCGCGGAGGACAACGGGTGTGCGGCATGAACCTATAATTCCAGGCCGTCCACTTATAACAATCCTGCCTGCGCCCACACGGGGCCAGGGCCAACCATCACAGCCTCAAATGTACCCTTCAGGGCCTCCACCCCACCCATGGAGGTTGGTCAATGCCTACAGCCACTGTATGATGTATTGTAATCATAAAAATAAATTAAATATACATGTAAAGCTATCAGCACATTCATGAGATATTTGTTTTTAAAATACATGTTAAACGCGAAACATAACAGAAATTTTACATACCATTATGCTTATTTTTTAGTAAGATAAGTTTGTATTGCGTTACAATAAGCCTGAGGCCGTCCCTGGCTTAAACAAATTTATCGGGAAATATACCCGACATAATTATTTAGATTAGATAACCTAACTTAATAATATATTACATCAATACTTGCATTAGGAAATGTTTGTCGGTAACCATGGTTAACAAAATTGTTAATGTTAATAATAAATATTACTATTTATGAACATGGAAGAAACACCCCCAAAGTTGGCACTTTACGTTACAATAAAGCCTGAGCCATCACTAATTTTGAAATGCTAACCAACGTAATTTAAATATAAGTAAAATATAACACTAAATTAATCCAGCCTAACTCCAGATAACTTATTAATAACTTAAAAAATAACTAACCTAAATATAACCACCAAAATTACTCAGCCTAAATTATTACTAGCTTAAACACTAACAAAAATTACAATCAATTAATTCCAGCCTAAATTATTAATACTTAAACTAACTAAATATAACTGATGTCTGGCACATTCCCTTTTTAAGGTATTAAATCAATCGATAATATATCACGAAATAATATAAACCTAAACCCCCGGGAGTGGCGTCCGTAGGCTGTGGGCCGAAGGCGACGTGCCCCCCGCCGTATGCCCAATGATTGATGTAACGTATTACTACTTTACAATAATACTAAAAAATAGAAATATTGTGCATAACCATCGTTACCAACCATGAAATGTATTGAACCTGAATGTAATCTTCATACCAATTTCATCATTCCTGATTTAATGCAGTAAAATGATAGCCATTCTATCGAGTATATCAAAACAATATGCTGTCACTTTTTGCCATCCAGTCACTCGTTTTAAATGATCCGCATTCAAAATATAAATTCCCCGAGCTTTAAAAACGCTCCTGAGCGACAAGGCAGACGACGGACCACGGCTCGGTGACGTGACATTAGGAAAGCCTCCCAGGCCGGCCCTGATACAAATACCGTAGACTCAGAAACATTATAGTTACTTGAAGAATTTGGGTTTTCCTTAATATATATTTTTTGCAATTTGGATATACGTAATGCATCCTGAATGGGGTGCAGCAAGAAAGCTGTGCCTTTCCGAGAGTTAGCCTCATTTCCAAGCTATACGGCGAATATATATGTGTGCAGACGTGTGGAGCACAGGGAGTAGCCTGCGGGTGTCAGATTGTCTGGCTCAGCTTTGACCAATCTGCCACACACCGCTCGCTACTCCTCGCCGCTCCACACGTCTGCACCCATATATCTTCGCTGTATAGCTTGAAATGAATGCTAAGGCTCTCGGGGAAAAGGCACAGCTTTCTTGACTGCACCCATAAGGATGCATGTATATGACCAAATTGCAAAAAAAAAAAATATATAATCAGAAACACCCCAAAATTCCTTCAAGTACTAAATGTTTTTCTGAGTCTACATGTATTTGTATCAGGGGCCCCCCGGACTGGGAGGCTGCCTAAATGTTACGGTCACCAGCAAGTTTACCGCCCTGGGCTGAAATATGGCTGCTGTTGTTTTTCCTGCGCTTTTTTACAAAAGACATGGTTTTAGGGGAAATAAGGCGTGGAAAATGAATATTTGTTGTGGATTAGGTATTTTGATAAAGATGAAAGAGAACATTAAACATAATATGCAATGGAAAAAAGGGTCTGCGCGGATTACCTCTTAAAACAAAAAACTTAAAACACTACTACTACTACTGCTCCTCCATTTTTTTTGCTTTTACCCTTTTTTGGGGGCTCTTCGGCTTGAGCTTCACGCTACACGGTTTTCTAAAAAAACCAAAACAAAAACGAATATATCACGAGAACGTGACATGTACGGGACTAAACGAACTCAGTCATTTTTACCCCCGTTAGATCTTCGTTCGAACTGAACCAAAAGTATTTACGTCTATTTTCTTTTTAGATCGATAGTTTAGTGGATAATGCCAAAAACAAATGAGGCCAAAAATTTAGAGTGAATTTTGCAGTAAGAAAAAAAAAATAGTGAATTTTTTATTTACATATTACGTAAAAAACAATAAAGTAAATTGTGGTATAATGCCGATTTAAATACTTGTTACTTTATGGTAATTTTCCCAGGAGTGATAAATATTATGGCGATTGAATAAGTTTTGTATGCATTTATCGGGTGTAAATAAGCTTACAGCGGGGAAGAAATTACTTTTGGAATCAAATATCGGCAAAAAAAAAAAAGACCGATTCGTGAATTTGCCATCAGTAGAATCCACCATAAACCGAGTTTCATCCCCAATTGGGGATATATTTATTTCCCCAAAAATCTGGCCAGGTTACACCCAGGACATTATTTTTGAAAATAAAATTTTCATTAATATCACCAGTAACCAAAACGTCGGAAGGACAAATTAGTATAGAACACATAAAAAGGAATGCAGATCATAGGGCGAGCTAGTGGTATGCAATGCGGAAGTAAAATGCATGCATAAAATGATGAAGCAGCCACAAATCAAAGTTTTTTTTTAAAAAACTAAAAAAAAAAACGATATATCTCGAGAGGTTGAAATGTTAGGACCTTACAGTATGTGCCATTGAATATATCTGTCGAATGGGACAAAAAGTGTTTAACGCATTTTTCTTTTTAAGACCAAATAGTTTAGTCGGAAAAAGCCAAAAAAACTAATTAGGCCAAAAATAGGAATTTTGTAGACCAGAAATTATGATTTTGTTATTTACATATATAGTACAAATGATTTATGTAATAAAATATGTTCTAAGACGGTGTAAATATTGTTATCTTATATAATTTCCCAATAACGGAATATGTGGCTCAGGGTATAAAAAACGTAACGTAAATTTCTACTAAACTCCATTATTTAAACCGATTATGTCGCTAGAGGGTTTGTATTTGACTGCCAAAAAGATAATAAATCCAAAGTTTCTCAGATATCGTTAACGGTCATTGGGTCGACAAATGTTGAATAAACTCGTCATAAAAATGAAAAAAACCGTAAAATTCCTACACGGGCACCCCGCGAACTATTAAGAGTCACAAAGCATTGCATGAAGATTTCAGCACGGTCTCAGATCTTAACACCGGGCAAAAACAACCATACGTAGCTGTTTAAGAATTGAGACGTGCTGGCGCACGTCCTAGTCTTAAACCTAGTACAGAAAAAAAAAGCATATCTAACTTGTTTAAGATCTGAGACGTGCTGCGCCCGGTCTCAGATCTTTAAACCGGGTCAGAAAAAAGCCTACCTAGCTGGTTTTAAGATCTGCGAGTGCCTGACACGTCTCAGATTCTTTTTAAAACCAGGGTCAGGAAGCCATACATAGCTTGCTTAAGATTAAAACACTTGTAATGTAAATTGTAGAACAAATATATAGCCTTCAAACTCCTTTTTATAAGCTTAAGGTAGTTTAAAATAGCATTTTCTAACGAAAACATCTATACACCAATTATGCAATCTCTCTATCAAAAAAAGGGGCTTGAATAATCGTTCAATTTTCGACATTTTTTTAGCCTTACAAAAATATATTAAAACACTTGAAAAAAACGTGTTTTTAAACTTAAGATTAAAATTGATACGTAAAATTTGTTCATGATAAATACAATTTAGCTATCAATTTCGTAAAATGTAGTTGTAGGCAAATATCAAAAAGCTATTTAGTACAGATATAAGAGGGATATACTTGAATTGTAGAGAAAACTAATTCTTTACAGATAACTAGCTCAAAATCATTGAAGGAACTAAATTTTATGGGTATATAGCAATGTGATAAGTTAAAAAAACTACTTGTATAAATATCAATAACCACTACAGGTTATAAGAAATCTATGAAAAAACGCTTGCCAATATACCGTTATTATGACAATAAATAACCGCCTACTCCTCTATTTATTGCGTGACTGATAAATATCTAAATATTTAGAGAAAACACTACATTATATGGGTATATAAGCAATATGATAAGGGAAAACTACTTGTTATATTACAATAACCACCTACAGTTTACAAGAAAATATGAAAAACACTTGCAAATATACCGTTAAATCAAAATATAAAAAACCTCTTATCTTCTATTTATTAGCTTAAGCAACTAATGTAAAGCTACTAAATTGTGCAAATTATTCTAAAAAAAAAAGATTGTAAACCTCAATTTCAAGGAGAAAAGATATATTTCACCGACAAATAGCTAAAATCATTTAAAAACAAAAAATTTGAGGGTATTAAAGCATTATCCATAAGGTATATTCTGTATTTTATATATAACACCACAATTTACAAGAAACTATGAAAATAACACTTGAAATATACAATTGTATCACATATATAGCCCCTCAAAACTCCTTTTATAACTTACAGAGTTTAAAAAGCAGTTGCTAACGAAACACAGCTATAAATTACCACATTATGAGGTTTCGCTATTCAAAAAAAGGGGCGGAATAATTTTTTTAAATTTCGACCATGTTAGCCTTCAAAAATAATTAAATCACTAGCAAAAACGTTGTTTTAGGAGTAAAATTGATACTTTAAATTTCATGACCAAAGACATAATTTTTAGGCTTTAATTTTGTAAAAATGTAGTTGTAGGCAAAATATTCAAAAAGCGTATTTAGCTTACAGATAAAAAAGAATAACTTCAATTTGTAGCAAGAAAAAAAAATCTTCACTGATAAACTAGCAAAATTCATTGAAAACCACATTTATGGGTATATAGCATATGACAAGTAAAACTACTTGTATATATAATATTAATACACAGTATACAAGAGAAACTATGAAAAAGTTTGCAATTTCCGTTATATCCAATAAATAACCGCTTACTCTTCTTTTATTAGCTCTTATGTAATGTAGCTACTTATAGGTGTTGCAAAATTATTTAAAAAAGAGGATTGTATTACTTCAATTTGTAGGAAAAAAAAAAAAAAAAAGAATATTTAAACGATAATGCTAAAACATGAAAGAAAACAACATTTTGAGGGTATAAAGCATTATCATAAAGTAAATTCTATTATTTATGATATAATACTACAATTTACTAGAAAACTATGCAAAAACAACTTGTTAATCAATTACAAATGTAGCACAATATATATATTGGCCCAAACTCTTATATAGCTTACAGTAGTTTAAAATAGAATTTTCTAACACCGAAAAACATCTATAATACAAAATTATGAGTTCTCTATCAAACAAAGGGGCTGAATAAATTTGTCCATTTTCGACATTTTTAAGCCCTTTCAAAAATACATTAAAAAACTTGAAAAATGCTGTTTTTATGATTTTAAAATTGATATTTAAATTTCATGATTAAATACAATTTTAGCTATTAATTTTTTAAATGTAGTTTTGTAGCAAAATATCAAAAGCTATTTAGCTACAGAAATAGAGGGATTATACTTAATGTGTGGACGCAAAAAAAACTCTTCACATATAACTAGCTAAAATCATGAAAAAACACTACTTTATGGGTTATTAGCAAGCAATGTTGATAAGTAAAACTACTGTATACATACATAACATAATGTTTACAAGAAAATTATGAAAAAACGCTTGCAATATACCGTTATATGACAATAAATACCCTCCTACTCTCTATGATTCTCACTGATACTAGCTAAAATCATCGAAAAAACACAACATTTTATGGGTCTTATAGCAATATGATAAGGTTATTTAAAACTACTTGTCTATAAATACAATAACACTACAGTTTACAAGAAACTATGAAAAAAAAACTTGCAATATACCGTTATACCACAATAATTAACTCCTTACTCCTCTATTTATTCTTCGTGATAACTAGCTAAAATCATCGGAAAACACAACCATTTTAATGGGTATATAGCAATTATGATAAGTAAAACTACTTGTATAACTTACAATAACATACAGTTTTTACAAGAAACTATGAAAAACGCTTGCAATATACCGTTATACCACAATAATAAAACCTCTACTCCTCTATTATTCTTCACTGATTAACTAGCTAAAATCATCGAAAACACAACATTTTATGGGTAATAGCAATGTGGATAAGTTAAAAAACTACTTGTATAAATACAATAACACTACAGTTACAAGAAACTATGAAAAACGCTTGCAATATACCGTTATTTACACAATAAATAACCTCTTAATCCTCTAATTTATTCTTCTACTGATACTAGCTAAAATCATCGAAAACACAACATTATATGGGTATATAGCAAATGTTGGGAATTAGTTCACACTATGGTATATATATATACAATAAAACACTACAGTTTACAAAGAAACTATTGAAAAAAACGCTTGAATATTACGTATATCACAATATAAATAACCTCATAACTCCTCTATTTATTAATTAATGTAATGTAAGCTAATTACAAGGTGCAAATTATTCTTAAGGGGAAAATGATTGTTATACTTCAATTTTGTAGGAAAAAAAGCTATTTATTAACCGATAAATAGTAAAACTATTTGAAAAAGAACACATTTCGAAGGTATAAAGCATTTACATACCGGTAAATTCCTTTTATTTATGATATAACACTAAAATTGACAAGAAACTATGAAAAAAATTTATAATATTTTACAATTATCACAAATTCTCTCTCTCTCGACTATGAAGAAACATCTGACGCTCACTTCCCTTTCTCTTTCTTAGCTCAAGCGATACATACAGTTTGGGTGTTAGATATCCCACAAGGCACTATGCTACTGTTATCCTCATGATATACTCTACTCAGCTATAGCTTATACAGAACTCTATCCTCTACTCTCTCTCTCAGCACTTATAACTCTCGTATCCATCTCTCTCTATCTCCACGCTGTCACCGCGCTCTTATCTCTATCTGAGCCTCTTTACCTCTCTCTCTCATCTCATCGCTCTCTCGCTCGAGCGCCTCTCCTCTCTCTCTCTCTCGCTCTCCTCTCTCTCTCTCCTCTTCTATCTCTCTCTCTCTCTCTATCTCTATAGAGACTCTCTCTCCTCTCTCTATCTCTATCTATAGATATGCTATATAGGCTCTATATCTCCATCCTCTCTCTCTAGATCCTCTCTCTCTGCTATCTATCTATGTGCTGTATCTCTCTCTATTGCTGTCGCTCCCTCACTCCCTCACTCTCCTCCCTCCTCTATCTCTCTCTCTCTCCTCTCTCTCGTTACGCGATCTCTCTCTCTCTCTCTCTCTCTCTTCTCTCTCTCTCTCTATATAGCTGATATCTCATCTCTCTCTCTCTCTCGATCACGCAACTAGGATGCTCGCTCTCTCTCTCTCTATCTCTATCCTCTCTATCTCTTCATCTATCTCTTCGTCTCTCGCTCATCTCTTGTCTATCTCTCTCTCGCTCTCTCTCTCTCACGCCTCTCTCTCTCTCTCTCGATCTCTCTCCCCTCGCTCTCTCTCTCTCTCTCTCATCTCTCTCGCTCTCTCTCCTGCTCTTTCTCTCTCTCTCTCCTATCTCTCTCTCTCTCTCTCTCTCTCTCTCCTCTGTCTCTCTCTCTCTCTCTCTCCTCTCTCTCTCATCTCTCTCTCTCTCCTGCTCTCTCTCTCTCTTTCTATCTCTCTCTCTCCCTCTCTCTCTCTCTCTTTATGTGCCCTACTCTTGTCATCTTACACAGTCGTGTTGTGTATGTACAGGTTTACACACACACGCCACCCACACACGCACGCACGCACGAACGCCGCACGCACGCACGCACGCAAGCTATGGCAGTGAAGGTTAGAAGTTATTGTGATAAGTAGGCCAAAAAGTTAATAAAAAAAGATTTTGAAATATGTTAATACGTGTGCATTGACTATATTCTCTCGAATGGACAAAAAGTTTAACGAATTTTCTTTTAGATCCAAAGTTAGTCGGAAAAGCGCCAAAAAAATAATTAGTCCAAAAATAGGAATTTGTACCAGAAATAATTTGTTATTTACATATTACGTACAAATGTTCGAATAAATGTATAAGACGGTGTAAATAATTGTTATTCAATAATTCCCAATAGAATTTGTGGACCGGTAAAAACGTAACGAAATTTCCTACTATAACTCCCAAACATGTCTAGGGTTTGTATTTGACTGGCAAAAAACATAATCCAAAGTTTCTCAGAATTGTAACGGTCATTGGGCGACAATGTGATAATCTCATAAACTGAAAACCGTAAAAATTCATACCGCAACCGCACTATAAGTTACAAGATTGCATGAGTTTCAGCACGTCTCAGATCTTAAACCTGGGTCAAAAACCATACTAGCTGGTTTAAGATCTGAGACGTGCTGCACACGTCTCAGATCTTAAACCAGGGTCAGGAAAGCCATACATAGCTTGCTTAAGATAAAACACTTGTAATGTACAATTGTAGCACAATATATAGCCTCAAACTCCTTTTATAAGCTTAAGGTAGTTTAAAATAGCATTTTCTAACGAAAACATCTATAATACCACATTATGAATCTCTCTATCAAAAAAGGGGCTGAATAATGTCAAATTTCGACATTTGTTACCCTTTCAAAAATACATTAAATCACTAGCAAAAAGTTGTTTTTAGGGGTAAAATTGATACTTAAATTTCATGACAAATACATTTTTTAGCTTTTTAAATTTTTTAAAATGTAGTTGTAGCAAAAATCAAAAGCTATTTGCTACAGATAAAAAAGAAAATACTTCAATTTTTGAAGAAAAAAAAATCTTCACTGTAAATAGGGAAAATTCATTGAATACCCTACATTTTTTTGGGGATTAGCAATATGACAAGTAAAACTACTTGTTTTATAAAATAATCTACAGTATACAAGAAACTATGAAAAAATTTTTCAATATCCGTTATATCACAAAAAATAACCGCTTACTCTTTCTATTTATTAGCTTAATGTAATGTAGTACTTTTAGGGCAAATTATTCTAAAAAGAGGTTGTTATTCAATTTGTAGGAAAAAAAGATATATTTAACCGATAACTAGCTAAAAAACATTGAAAGAAAAAATTTTAGGGGATAAAGCTTATAAAAGTAAATTCCTATTATTTTGATATAATACACAATTTTTCAAGAAAATATGCAAAACACTTGTAATATACAATTGTAGCACAAAATATTTGGCCCCAAACTCCTTATAAAGTTACAGTAGTTTAAAAAAGCATTTTTTAACGAAACATCTATAACCACATTTTGGGTTTTCTATCAAAAAAAAGGGGGTGAATAATGCCCTTTTCGACATTTTTTAGCCCCTTTAAAAATACATTAAAACACTTTTAAAAAATCTGTTTTTAATTTTAAAAAATTTTATTTAAATTTTATGATAAATACATATTTTTAGCTATTAATTTTTTTGTAGTTGTAGCAAAAATCAAAAGCATTTAGCTACGAAAAGGGATAACTTTAATTTGTGGGGAAAAAAAACTCTTCACATAAACTAGCTAAAATCATTGAAAAAACCCAATTTATGGGATATAGCAATTATAAGTAAAACTACTTGTATAAAAACAAAACACTACTGTTTACAAAAAACTATGAAAAACGCTTGCAATTACCGTTTATTTACAAAAAATAACCTCCTACTCCTCTATTTATTCTTCACTGATAACTAGCAAATCATCGAAAACACAACTTTTATGGTATTAGCAATATGATAATAAAATACTTGTATAAATACAATAACACTACAGTTTACAAAAACATGAAAAAAGCTTTCAATTACCCCTTTAACCAAATAATTAACCCCCACTCCTCTATTTTTTTCTTCGCTGATAAATACTAAAATCATCGAAAAACAACTTTTATGGGATATAGCAATATGATAATAAAACTACTTTATAAAAACAATAACACTACAGTTTACAAGAACTATGAAAAACGCTTGCAAATACCGTTATACCCCAATAAAATAAACCCCTTTTTCCCCTTTTATTTTTCCTGATAACCCAGCTAAAAACATCGAAAACACAACATTTTTGGGTATATAGCAAGGGATAAATAAAATACTTGTATAAATTTTCAATAACAATACAGTTTTCAAAAACTATGAAAAAAAGCTTGCAATATACCGTTATACCACAATAAAAAAACCTCTTTCTCCCTATTTTTTCTTCATGATAACTACTAAAAAACATCGAAAACAAACATTTTATGGGTTTTTATAGCAAAATGATTAGTAAACTACTTGTATATATATATCATAAACTACAGTTTTCAAGAAAATATGAAAAAGCTTCAATATACCGTTTATACAATAAATAACCTCATACTCCCCATTTTTTTAGCTTAATGTAATGTAAACTACTTACAGGTGCAAATTTTCTAAGAAAAAGATTGATACTTCAATTTTAAAAAAAAGTTATTTTCCCCTAACAGCTAAAAAAATTTAAAAAAACCATTTCGAAGGTAAAAAAAGCATTATCATAAGGGAAATTCCTTTTATTTTTGATATAAACACTAAAATTTACAAGAAACTATGAAAAAAATTTATAAAAATACAATGTATCACAAAAATTTTCTCCCCTTCTCTCTCTCTCTTTCCCCCTCCCCCCCCCTCTCCGGTCTCTTCTCTCTTCTCTTCCCTCTTTCTCTCTTTTCTCTCCCTCTCCCCCTCCTCTTCCCCTCTTCCCCTCCCTCTCTCCCCTCCTCTCTCCCTCTCTCTCTCTCTCCCCCCCTCCCCTCTCTCTTTTCTCTCTCTCTCTCTCTCTCCTCCCCTCTCTCTCCTCTCTTTCCTCTCTCTCTCTCTCCCTTCTCTCTCTCTCCTCCTCTCTCCCCTCTCTCTCCCCTCTCTCTCTCTCCCTCCCCCTCTCTCTCTCTCTCCTCTTCTCTTCCTCTCCCCTTCTCTCTCTCTCTCTCTCCCTTTTCTCTCTCCCCTCTCTCTCTCTCTCCTCCTCCTCCATCCCTCCCCTTTTTCCCCTTTCTCCCTTTCTCCCCCCCCCTTTTCCCCTCCCCCCCCCCTCCCCCTTTCCTCTCCCTTTTCCTTTTTTTCCCCTCCCCCCCTTCCCCCCTCCCTTTTCCCTCCCCCTCCCCAAAATTTTCCCCTTTCCTCCCCCCTTCCCCCCCCCCCTTTCCTCTCCTTTTTTCCCTTTTTTTCCCCCCCCTTTCCCCCTTTCCTCTTTTTCCCTTTCCCTTCCCCCCCCCTTTTTTTTTCCCCCCCCCCCTTTTTTTTTTCCCGCCCCTTTTCCCCTTTTTTTTGTTTTCCCCCCCCTTTTCCCCCTTTTTTTCCCTCCCCTCTCCCCCCTTTTTTTTCCCCCCTTGGGCCCCTTCCCCCCCCCCCTTTTCCCCCCCTTTTTTCCCCCTCTCCTCCCCCCTTTCCCTTTTTCCCCCCCCCCTTTTTTCCCCCCCCTTTTTCCCCCCCCCCCCCCTTTCCCCTTTTTCCCCTTCCCCCTCGTTTTTTTTTTTTCCCCTCCTTTCCCCCTTTTAAAGTCCCTACCTTTTCCCCAAGGGGGTTTTTTCAGGAAAAACCCCGGGGAAAACCCCCGGGGGCCCCCAAAAAGCCCCACGCCCAAGAAACCCGCATTGCTAAAAGGTTAAAAAGGGTTTTTTATGGTGGATTAATTGGAGAAAATTTTATAATTTTATATAAATTTTTTTTGGACTTTTAAAGGGGGGAAAAAATTTTTGGGGGGTTTTGGGGGAAAAAAAAACCTTTTTTTCCCGATTTTTTTAGGTTTTTTTTGGAACGGGTTTTTAAAAAAAGGCCCCTTTTCAAAGGAATCATTTTCACCCCCTGAACCCTTTTTCCTTGTTGCCCCCCGGGCCCCCCTTTTCCTCGCCCCCCCCCACCTTTCACCTCAACCATTTGTTATTCCCTTTCCCTTTACTTCCCCCCTTTTTTCCCCTTTTTTTTCTTTTTTTGGGTTTTTTTTTTTAAATTTTTTTTTCACCCGTTGGGTGGGATTAGCAGTTATATCAGCAATTTTTCAAATTACAAAGTGATGGATTTTTAGATTCCGTCTGTAAAATTTTTAATTTTTAAAAAAAAAAAAAAAAAAAATTTTTTTTAAAAATTTTAAAAAAAATTTTTTACTTAAATAAACTTAATTGGGTTTTTATTTTTATGGTAAGCATTTTTTCGTTTTTTTTTTTTTAAAAAATTTTATTACATTCTATTTTTCCCTTTTTTTTATATCCCAAAAATTAGTTTCAAATTTCCTACCGTTTTTTTTTTTTCGGGCGACCGACGTAGGGGGACACCAGTAATAAACACTAAGGGCGTTTTTATTGTGGTGGCCATTTTGGGTGATTTTTTTGTCTTTTTTTTTCATTTATAGCCATACAATCCCACAGTGAAGACAAAAAATGACACAGCTCTCCAGATAGCCCTTTCTAACTTTCCTGAAATCATGCATGTAGAAATGTAAGTATAACGCCACCACACGTCTGTAAAGAGAAGAAGAGTTGTCCTGGCGACTGTACTGTTATTTGTGGACGACAAAATCCATAACATTTATATATGTCCTGTGCTCTTTTATTTGTGCAAATCGAGATGTAGGAAAATCACAGATATGCTGTAAAATGGCGATGAGGATGTGTTTTAAATAGGAAATACATTAAACAGTGATCAATTTAGGGTGCAACGTAGTGGACGCTAGTGGACGCGTTAGTACACCAACAGGACATAGCGTCCACTAGCGTTACACCCAAATTGATCAGGTTAATGATTCTTAAAACACAAACCCATCGCTTGCTACAGCAAAAATGAAATTTGTTTGCATACGTACCAACCCCACGATAAGCCAACCGTAGTGTTTGGGCACGTATCTGCAAAATATGCAGAATGTTTTGACAATATATATATATATATAATATATATATATATATATATATTATATATAGTATATATATTATATATATATATATATATATATATATATTATATATATAATATATATATATATATATATATATATATATATATATATAATATATATATATATTTTTTTTTTTTTTTTACATATGTGCGTGGAAATGATCTCAGTAATAATTGTGTATAATGACGGTGTAAATAATTGCTATTCT
Organism: Chionoecetes opilio; assembly: GCA_016584305.1. NCBI lineage: Eukaryota > Metazoa > Arthropoda > Malacostraca > Decapoda > Majidae > Chionoecetes > Chionoecetes opilio. The sequence goes on along the minus strand of JACEEZ010007326.1, from coordinate 28,888 downwards.
ATGTAATTTCCCTAGTGATGAATATTTGTGGATATATAATCATGTTTGTATGCATTTATTGTGATAAATAAGCTTACAGAGGGACAAAAATACGTTTAGAAGCAAATATCGGAAAACGAAGACCAGATTCGTGATCGGCACTATAAACTCAATTACATCGAAATCGGGAGATATTTATTTACACCCAAGATCTGCAGGCTAAGGGCCCATGAAATTATTTTGAAAATCACATTTGCATCAATATCTCAGTAACTATAAACGTAAGGACAAAACGGTATAGAACATATAAGATGAATCTCTTGACGGCCGTCCCAGTGGTAGACACGGAAGTAAAAATCATGCATACATGAGGCCACAAATCAATGTTTTCGAAAATATTAAAAAAACGATACAACTCGAGAACGTGACAAGTTAGCACTAAACGGATTGTTCTATTCAGTACATCTCGTCAAACTGGACAGAATTTTTTTTATAACATATTTCTTTTTAGGTCAATAGTTTCGTCGGAAAATGCCAAAAAACACAATAATGCCAAAATGTTGAGGAATTTTGCAGCCAGCAAGTATGATATTTTATATCTACATATAAGGCCTCTTCCATTTGTGCCCAAGTTGCAGGACCCAGTTCTTTCAGTTCAGGGTTGGGTTCTGGGTTCAGGGTTGGGTTCGCGTGTAACAAATGGAACGCAAAAACCCCGTTTTTTGTTTACAAACAAACCAAGATGGCAAGGCAAGAGGAAGGAGAGATTATTCCTGCCGTGTCTGGGGCTATTCTCGCAATGATGGACGATTCTAGTGATGAAGAGGAAGATATTATGTACCAGTTCCATCCACTGCTGGCATCTTTGGCAGATATGATGAGGTATTGTGTGAGGTATGAGGTAAAATGGTACCAAATTAAGCATGGCGATAGTTTACATCATATCACCCAGTCTGTGACTGTGAATGGTTGGCTTTGATTAGAACATATATGTAGCACGAATACCTCTAGAAGTACAACATATGTGTATAGGGGAGGCCATGTGATCGAAGTTGTAATGTGCAGAAATAGGTAACTACCTGGAACTCTCCGTCGTCGTCAGCGAGTATGTCAATAAATGATCCCCTTGGCGTGTGTTCCTATTTTCGGCGACAGTTCTAGTTCTTAATCGTGATAATGCAGTACCCAATATATACATTTAATCAGCTTCTACCCGTGTTTCTGCATTCAGGGATAAAAACAATAGGGTACATTGGTACTTTCAACCACTAATTGAGTACGAGGTCAAAAATACTCTTTTCAGCTGTATTTTGATGTGTTAATATTGATGATCAATTTAAGAATGGTGGGAAATGCATCATTTTTCAGTTATCCCCTCCCTCCATAACAAACTGAATTTGATAACTGAATTTTGGATAACTGAAAAATTATGCATTTTCAACGATTTCGGATATGACACTTTACTACTTTAACACTTTATTATGTTTGCCTTTTAACAGTATCTTACAATTATTGTAACAGCGTATGGTGTGGTAAACAGTCCTTTGCAAGCAAAAAAATTTTTAAATCAATTTTTTTACCATTCTGAACACCAAATTACTGGTTTAAAGTACCAAAATATTTTAAAAGGTTTCACGTTAGGCTTGAAGTTACAATGTGATCATTTAGATTTTTATAAACTTTTAGACCTTTATATTTTATACAACTAAAAAAATAGAATTTAAAAGCTAAATTATGATATTGATAGTTCTTAAGAATTTCCCAAAACCCTGTTTTATTTCAATTACCTCATTGTTCACTATTATTTTTAACTCAGGGTGATGTATTTTAGTCAAATATGCATGATGTTGCCAACCCGCATTCCCTTCTTTCAAGTGTTTTATGTAATGGTTTTAAAAATTCCTACCTTCTTTATATTCAAAATTATAATACATCGAATTTTAAATCCCTCTTCTTGGGGCATATATGTTCGTTTGTGTGTGGTTGTGCTTCGTTCTGTTGTCTTTTTTTATATCATTTTTTTTTTTTTCATTCTAGAATCCTTTGGGAAAAACGCACAAAACCCAAACATTCATGAAGCTTCTGGATTCCATGGGATCTTTCATTCTTCCAAAGCACATAAGATTGTCAAGACCTGGCCTTCGATTACTTGTTGTAGCCTCCTCCAAGATCAAAAAGATGAACCATATAGAGGGGGAAAAAAGAAGAAATTTCTCACAGAGAGTGTATATTAATTACAATATGGTAACTGGCTAATAAGGACCACCCTTGCGGCTGCTCTCCCTCCCGTTCAGCATATCCATGAGTAGTGCCATTAGAATTTTTTATAAAAACATTTCCAAGATCTGCAACATTTCAAAAGATATAATTAAGTGGCCCACATATTTGCAAGAGACAGAAAGTGACTTCAGGAACATAGCTGGTTTTCCTGGAGTACTTGGAGCCTTTGATGGCACACATATAAGAATTTCCCTCCTGCTGAACACCAATGATTACCTAAATAGAAACATGACACACAGCATGATTTTGTCAGCTGTGTAGTGTAATGTATGTAGTGGTCATTTTGAACCATCTCCCACCGTTGTCAACCATTATGTAGTGCCCACCTTGGGAGTGTTACTCTAACATTTCCTGGTTACTCCGCTGCCACCACCCACATTAAGGGGGAAAAATATATGAATGAACAAAAATAAAAGATTTAAGAAAATATGAAAAGTATTTGGTTTGGGAAACTGAATGAAACGCGTTAATATATTTCTAATTATAATATATTTAACTCTTTACTGTCTCACTTGGTAATTATTTATACATTCACAATTTTATCTTAATATTAAGTTTTCCTTCCCTCCTAGCATACGCACGCGAAATGCTCAAGTCGTTATCCTAATAATATTTTTACTATCTTTGGTAACTCGGTTGCACTGCACCACATTAACGATACGCACATGTAATGCTCAAGTCGTCATCCTAATCTAGTTTCTATCTCTGGTAACTTCAGTCGCACTGTTACCACTTTAACGATACGCACATGTAATGCTCAAGTCGTTATCCTAATAAAAGGGTTATACGTAGTCTATCCCACTTCCAACGTTTCCCTCTCACTTTTTTTTCTATTTCCTTTTTTCTCTTTGTCCTAAACACGGCTGGCTGTGACATGTTGTGGTTGCCCCCTCTGCAAATTTGTGAGCGCTTGGCCCCCTGGTCCGCCAACAGGCATCCTACCTTGGGACCCTAAGTAATACACTTATTAGTCCTGGTCAAAAAAAGGAATCACCAGTAAGGCATGTCAAATCTCTAGTTAACAAACATTTCCATAACATACCTTTCCCAAGGGCGAGAATATCATCTCCCACGGCGACTTAACTCAATGAACGTCGAGCTGCTTCTAAAAGTATTCCTAACCTAGAATTCCCCGTTCTCACCTCGTTTCGCTACTGGTCTAATTACTACTGCTTAAAATATAAGCCAAAACCTGTGATTCAGGAATGAGGCGGGAGGAAAATTCCTCGTTAGCTTATTGATACTTATGTGTTATTTCATCTTTCCCCTATTAATGTAATTTTTCTCGCGTTACATAGTTTTCTTCCCCCCAAAAAAAAAAATTTCCTTATGCCTCAGTCCTTCATCAAGCATCCTACCGGATATCTACAAAAAATAAAAAATAAATTATCATATACATCACACATAATTCATATAAATTTTCTTAGGATCTTCTATCACTTACAAACAAATATTCTCCATCCTCATTTTCCAATTCTTCCAACAAATTTACACCAAATGGTTTGTATGTATTCTTAACTTATCACTTTCCTCACCAAAGAGTAGATTTGACCAGTTTGGGAATACTCCACTTAAATGTGATGACTCTACTACCTTGAATGAGACCTTCTCATTCCTCTCTTATTTTGTTAGGGCCGAAACCCTATAGAGCCCCGCAAACTGACTCGTCCCTCTAGTCTGGGAATGGTCAATTTCCATTTTACCCCACTAATCCTAGGCTTTAGTGCTTGGGAGAAATCACGACTGGATCTACTCCATACCCTCAGTTCTGGGATAAGGTCACCTCCTGTAGGCATACATTTCCGCGTCTTATCACCATCAGCAAAGCTCAGAGCCAAGCACATCCTCGGGCCCTTACGACTACCTAGCGGGTTTAGTGTTCAGTGCAAACTGTGTACACCCTCTAAAGCAAAAATAAAATGTTTTAAACCACTACAAGTCGGTCTAGGGGACCTTCCTCAAAATCTCTCTTTCACTAGAGAAAGGGGGTGAACGTTAATCTCCTTCTCTCTAGAGGTTAACACTTATCGCCTGTCACAACATTGTTCTAAGTACCCTTCCTCACTGGTCTCCTCTCTCTAGGTGGGGGTTGCTCAAGTTCTTCTTCTACAACTACTATCTCTGCTGGTTCCAACGCCAGCCATCTTGTCCTACATATCGCTTAATTTGTTCGGCCGCGCGCTGTACATGTTTGCCGTCAAATATATTTTCTAATACATATGAACCTCCATCTCTCAATACTTCCACCACTTTGTATGGTCCCAACCACTTAACTGAAAGTTTTTATTGGTGCCCGTCTCAAAACGTTCTTTTTTTTACCCACGCCAATTCGTTTTTTTCCAACCTTTCATTTTCCTTTTCACATTAGCTTTCTCCCGCCATTTTCTACCTCTCTCCAAATTTGTTCTTTTGATTATTTCGTGTGCCACTGTTGTTTATCCTCTGAGTCAATTTGTGGTAATTTCACACTAATCAACCTTGGAGCGTATCGGGAAAAAAAAAAGCATAGAAAGGTTGGGTACCCATTGTCTCATGCACTGCACTATTTAATACTTCTTTGAGTTTCTAAGAGAAAATTTGGGCCACCTATGAGGAAAACCCCTTCCCACAGGTTTGAGAGAATTGTTTTCATTGTTCGGTGCATCCTTTCTGAGATACTATTACCTTGTGGATGGTAAAGGCGGGGTGAATCCTAATTGTATCTCACATGATCACACAACTCTTTGAATTTGGGTTTGTGACGTAAACTCCTTAGCATTATCCAATAACAAGGTATGTGGTGCTCCAAAATAAAATGACATATTCCCTAAAATTTCTTACATACTTCGTCGGTCATCCTAGTCCTTTTAATTTAAAAAAAAGGTAGTAAACCTACTATAATGATCTATTATGGTTAATAAAATAGCGGTATCCGTGGGCTCCCTTTCCCCATGTCTGTTATGTCTATGCTTATCCTCTCTAGAGGTTTTACTTACTGATGGTATTCTTTGCCATTGTTGTTGGAGTCCACGACTACCCTTATGCTTTTGGCATGTCAAACAGTTCCTCACATTTCTTTCACATCCGTTTTCAGGTTGGGCCAATAAAAATAGCCTTCTGCTTTACTTATTGATTTCCCCCTGCCTAAATGACCCGATTCTTTATTGTGAAAAATTTAAATTTCCCAAAACGCTTTGCTTCATTCACTAGGTAAAACCAATAAATAGTGTATACTGTTTATCGAACTGTGGTTTAGGGTTTAAATAAAATTCCTCCTTCTATTACGAAATTTATCTAAGTATTTCTGGGGTATTTAAGGATCTCTGGGTTTTTTCTCCTTCTAGATTTCTCTAAAACACTTCTCTCCATTCTTACGGTCCTCTCGTTGCATTTCTTTTAAATTCTTCTTTAGTTTTTTCCTAACCACCCCTCTCTTTTGCTTGAAATCGAATGATTCTTACTGGTCTACTAAGTTGGTCTTCTACAGTGTTCTTTTTCCCTGCTTTAAAAACTACTCTATCTGATACCTATAGTCTCTCATCTCTAGGATCCATCTGTTCATTCCTAGGTGACCCTTTGGGTTTGTTGTTTAAAGACTGACACTACGGTTGGTGGTCCCGTTCTTTATGATCACCTTGGTTCCCCACAGGAATGAGAAAAAGTCTGCAGGCTAAAAACTATTCCAAAGGGCTTCCCTAATCTGTTGCTGAGTATCGCGTCTCAACTGGTTTAATTTCTTTGAAAAAATAAGAGATTTTCTTGGGCTTGCCCTCTCATATACTGCAATCAGTAACTGCTCCTACTGGTTTGGGTAGCTGTATCCACACAATGGTTTATTAATGTTGGCCTTAGTTAAGATGGGAGCACTAGTCAGTTTATCCTTTAATTCTGAAATGCTTCTGGCTTTCCTCTGACCTTGAATGGGTTATCTTTCTTGGTTTAAATAGTGATAGGCACTGCTATTTAGCGAATCCTTCTATGGTACTTCCCCATAGAAACCTTCCATACCAGAAATCTTCTGTTTTCCCTTACATTAGTTGGGGGTTTTATTTTATCTACGGCTTGCCATATTGTCGGGTTGGGTTGGAACCTTCCTTTTCACTAAATGTCCCAGAAAACTTAACTTTTCTTGTCCTATTTTTCATTTGTCAGATTTAATTTGACTCCAAATCTTCAGATGTCCAAAAAAATTTTCGATCCTTTCCAATAATTCTCGTAACTGGGTGCCATCAGGATATGTCATCAATAATTTTTAAGCCATTTTCTTCAGTAAAGGGTTAGTCTGGGCTAATTTGCGAGAGAAAATTGCTGCACTGCAAGTTAATCCAAAGGGAAATCTTTTGATTATAAAGGATATCCTTCATGAAGTTGTTAGATCTTTACTACTTTCATCTAACAGTATTGATAATACGCATCTTTCATATCTAGGGTGCATAGTATTCATAGCCCGTACCGATTTACTAACTCTTCAAATTTTGGTAGGGGTGTATATCAGTGGCTAAATGTTGATTCAACCTTTCTATTAGACTAGACAATCCTTTTTTTCCCCATTCGGCTTGTAACCAGTACTTATAGGACTTAAACCACGCAGCTGTGGAATTTTCTATTATGTCTTCTCTTCCATTTCTCTCAACATTTTAGCTATTAGTTCTTTAGCTTTCTCCCGGATACCTATATGTAACTCCCTCATGGTTTGGATTAAAACTGAAATGACGGGTTCAGTTTTCATGTGCCTAGTTCTCCTCATCTAAGATAATATTCATGGGGGCTCTTTTATCAAGGCGAAAAGATGATCCTTCCCTGTTCACTTAAGTTGTTTTCCAGTCTCCTTTTCTAGAATTGCCTGTATTCGCTCCGGGTCGATACCATTACCCTCGCTACCATCCTATCGGGTAACATTGCGTTTTCTCATCCTAGTGGGGAGACAACGTTTTTCGGGGCCCCCTATTGCTGTTCTTGAATTCTTCTGATTTACTACTCATTTTTGCTAAAATTTTACCAGGAGTACTTCAACTGTCACTACTGTTATTAATTATTGGTAGAAAGATAGTTCTTTCTTTTGTACACCTTGGACGCATACAGGTGCTAATTTTGCACTTGTTTTTTTGTGTCCCCGAAAGGTGTTCCCTCTAACCCCCGTCCCTGACAATTCTACCATTGAGTTTTTTTCTGTTTTTATGTCACCTTTTTTGTTTGTAAACCTTATATGACAGCTGTTTATGCAACTCCTCTTCGGACTGTTCACTCTTAACTGCTCTGATGGTACCGTATCGGGTTTAACAAAATTTAAGGGATAAGTTAGCTAGCCCACATGACTTTCTTTTGTTTGTAATTGATAAGTTTTTCTTCTATCCTATTTGTTCATCCCTAAACAGGGCTTGGTGGATAAAATACTGATCTGAACAGCTTAACATCAAACCCCTTCTATTTTCTATCTATTCCTAAGGGTATTTTTACTCTTACTTGACCAAGGATTCTCAACTCCTTGCCCGTTTAAAAACCCGGTTAAACTAGGGGTGTTACTGTGGGTTTTTATTTAAGTTGTAAATCTAAAACTGCACTCTTTTTATAATGGAAATTCGCTTCCTGTGTCTAATAAAACTTTCCCTGACGTATCTTAAAAGGCAGGGTTATTGGGGGTTATGTTTAACTAGTCACCGGAAGATCCTTCCTCCCCGGAAATTTGGGTTCCCCTTCTACATCCTATTCTCCCGCAATCGAAACAAGCGTTGCTATTTTTCTTCCTTCGCAGGGGCTGCGGCTGAGTTGTTGTTTATTCTAATAAAAGGGCAAAACATCTTGAAACCCTTCTCCAAGCTAAACTCGACGGGTTTGGTTTGTTACATACTTTCAAGGGTTGTAAAATTTTCCCTTCCCATCCCTTCCATCGTGCACGCAGTTCTCTAACCTCTTTACTGACTAGCCGCAGTTTCCGTGACTGTTCCTGTGTGTTGGGGGGGACTACTCGGGAAGCGGGTTTATTTCTGACCTGTCGTGGGGGGTTTACCGCGAACATTTTGTGGTGTCTCTTCCGATGGCAAGCCCCCCTCCGGTCTCCACTCTCTCTATAATTTTTTTTTGAGGGGTTTTTTTCATTTCCTAAAAAATTCTAATTTCTCTTTACTGTGACTTGGCAACCTCGCTAGTTTTTTTTTTTTAATGATTTTATCCCACGGGGAAAATTTTTCGTGGGTATTTTGACTTGACTTCCGTATGGCGATTTTGCTTTTTAGTTTTTTTTTGCAAAGTCTGTGGTCTTCCATCCATCATACTTTGGGCTTCAGAAATCTGTTAAGGATTCTGTCGACATTTGTCTGTTTTGTCATCGTAAACCAATAAGTTAGGGTTCCAAAGATCTAAAATATGCTGACCGAGGGCATTCTTATAATAAGGGCTAATTTGGGGGGATCTCTCTAGTCATAAATATCCCTTTCTCTCCTCCAAAACCTCTGAAAAACTTGCACCTGGGAAAGGAAACTGTCAACCTTCCCTCTGCTTTGATACCTTGTAAAAAACCCCGAGGTTCATATTTGTTTATCCTCGGGGTTTTTTTAATTACTCATTGGTCTCCAAACTTCCTTTCTCCTCCTCCTTTTTTTTTCAAAAAATAAATCAACCGTTTCTTTCGTCTTTTCTACTTCTTGTTCTATGCTCATCCACTTTAATCCCCCCTCGATTGTTTGGGGAGGGTTTTTCGCCTCTCTGGTTTTTTACTCCTTCCTCCCTTTTTTAAATCCTACCAATTTTCCTTTTGGAAATCCTCCAAATCCTTTTCTAAAAAAACCCCTTAAATCCTCCTCCCAAAAAAAAAATTACTTTTACCGTAAATTTAAAAAAAAATATCTTTTCCCCGATTTTCTTAAATGTGTTGGGGGTTTCCCCGGTGGTATTAAACTCACGACAGCCCTTGAAGTTTCTTACTTTCTGGGGGGGTCTTCCCAAACCTCAACACTTTTTTACGCATTTTTTTGTCCTAATTTACGGTGGGTGACCCGGCCCTCCTAACGCCTGCCTCCGCCCATGCCTGATAGTTTGTCCTATTAATTTTTTAGCTTCTCATATATAAAACCCCCGCTCGTCCCACCGAAAATGCACCCCGTCATACGCTAAGCCGTGTGCATGGGTTTGGCGTTAAAGCTTTTAATTTTCCTATACTGCGTTAGTTCTTTATTTAATTTATTGTTTATTGCCCTGCTTATTTTATCATAATTTTCTTGTTCTACTCTCCTAGCGTAATGGTCTGTTATGATCCTATGTTCTATCATACAAATCCTTATCTCACATCGGCACGTTGCCTGCAATGTTTCTACTACTTTCCTAATATTTTCCACTATTGCTTCCACCTTACTGTTGCCTTTAATATCATTACTGCCTAACCATAGGATGACTAACTCAAATTCTTTCTGTAATACTCCGTTGAGTCTGTCATCTACAAGGAAGGTTCTAGCCTTGCCTCCCGGCGCTCTGTAAACTTCTACTGTTACGTTAGGCTCATCCACCTCCACAGTCTGAGGGATCTGGCTATGTCCTACTAACGCTACTCTATACATGGATATGACACTGTGTACTGGCACTTGGCAAAAAAAACTAACTAACAAGGCGTTAGTTGGCTCGTGGGTACGCGAATACCATCGAATGGATCCAAACCGCTGTCACCATTATGTAGTGGTCATTTTGACCATCTACACCGTTGTCACCATTATGTAGTGCCCACCTTGGGAGTGTACTCTACAGTCCTGGTTACTCCGCTGCCACCACCCACATTAAGTGGGAAAAATATATGAATGAACAAAAATAAAAGATTTAAGAAAATATGTAAGTACTGGTTGGAAACTGAATGACAACGCATTAATATATTTCTAATTATAATATATTTAACTCTTTACTGTCTCACTTGGTAATTATTATACATTCACAAGTTATCTTAATATTAAGTCTTCCTTCCCTCCTAGCGATACGCACGCGAAATGCTCAAGTCGTTATCCTAATATAGTTTACTATCTTTGGTAACTTCGGTTGCACTGTCACCACATTAACGATACGCACATGTAATGCTCAAGTCGTCATCCTAATCTAGTTTATTATCTCTGGTAAGCTTCAGTTCGCACTGTTACCAAATTTAACGATACGCATGCGTAATGCTCAAGTCGTCATCCTAATATAGTTTACTATCTCTGGTAACTTCAGTCGCACTGTTACCCCTTAACGATACGCACATGTAATGCTCAAGTCGTTATCCTAATATAATGTATATGTAGTCTATCCCCCTTCCAACGTTTCCCTCTCACTATTTTCTATTTCCTTCTTTCTCCTTGTCCTCACACGGCTGGCTGTGACATGTTGTAGTTGCCCCTCTGCTAATTTGTGAGCGCTTGGCCCCCTGGTCCGCCAACAGCAAACCTACCTTGGGACCCTAAGTAATACACTTTATTAGTCCTGGTCAACAAAAGGAATCACCAGTAAGTCATGTCTACATCTCTAGTTAACAAAAAATTTCATAACATACCTTACCAAGGGCGAGAATATCACCTCCCCACAGGCGACTTAACTCAATGAAAAGTCGAGCTGCTTCTAAAATTATCCTAACCTAGAATCCCGTTCTCACCTCGTTTCGCTACGTGTCTAATTACTACTGGCTTAAAAATATAAGCCTAACCAGTGATTCAGGAATGAGGCGTGGAGGAAAATTCCTCGTTAGCTTATTGATACTTATGTGTTTTCATCTCTTCCCCTATTAATGTAATTTCTCGCGTTACACTTAGAATTACATGTTCTTTCACCTGTATTTTGGTGTATTTGGCCGCTGGAGCCGCCACAGTAGGTTTGGGCAGGATTAAATGTCTTATTACTCGTTATTATACAACTTCGTGATTATGGTGTGATGTTATATACACGTGTCATTTATCTATATCAATGTAGCACGTGTTTCACCTTAAATAAGGGTGATTTAAAGATGTTATGATGAGGCGCGACTGGCGGGGCAGAGTGATGGAGAAAAATTCTTGCCACGGGGCCGCTCCATGACACGAATATTCACTATTTCAATCCACATACACACCTTCTACCACCAAAACACTAGCAACACAGGCTCCTTACTTATATATCTTACTATCTCAATCAATCATTGGGGGCATACGCCGGGGGGCGTGTCGCCTCGCCCACCCTACGACGCCACTCCTGGGGGTCACCACGCGCGAGTTCCCATGCAGGCTCCTTTCCCATACCAAGCAACTCTCGACAAGAAACATCAACTTGCCCCAGCCACGAGCCTTGAAGGCGCCCCCTTGGCCTCCTCCACGCCGGATTGTCTCTTACAGATACGTACAACCCGATGGGAAGGATCGGTTTTAGGCTAGCGTGCCACATGCCCATATAGCCGAAGTTGGCGCTGACGGACTATGCAGGTAATAGGCCTCGATTCAGTCTCACGGTGCAATCGCTGATTTGACACGTAATCATCCCAGCGATACCCCATGATTCTGCGAAGACACTTATTACCAAAGGCATTGATTCGTCTCTTCAAGTCACTATTTAGTGTCCATGTCTCACAACCATAGAGTAGGACAGGGATCACAAGCGACTTGAAGATCCGGATCTTTGTCCTCCTGCACAGGTACCGACAACGCCAAATACTCCCGCTGAGCGAGTCCATAACACCGTGGGCTATGCCAATCCGCCGTAAGACTTCTTGACGTGACCCGCCGTCATTATGGACTGCGCTACCAAGGTATATAAAACTTTCCAAGATCTCAATGTCCTCGCCACACGCATGAACAGACTGTACTGCTTCATCTAGTAAGTCTCCAAACACCTGGACCTTGGTCTTGAGCCAGGAGACCTCAAGTCCCAAAGGCTTTGCCTCCTCGTGATATCTTACTATCTGATACATTAAAACTCCTTAAAACGCAAGCATTCCAAATAAAACGAGAATTAGTTTGAGATGACGGGGACAAGGCGGAGAGAGGCAGTCTGGCATGCCATTCTTGCCCGGAAATATGTCTCGCTGATTTGTGATTGGTCGAGAAGTTTTAAAAACAGTTTATCCTTAGCTGGTGACTAATGAGCTTGATGACATCATTTATGTTTTATGTTTAATTAATGTGCAGTTATGTTATTTTATGTGCTATTTTCTCTTTCAGAATGGTTTTTCTACAGAAACAGTAGTACAGTGTGGTAATATAGACGCTGTGTGTTTGTTGTTTGCTATATATATATATATATATATATATATAGTATATACGGGCAGGAAATTTTCTCTGAGACAGATCTCGTTAAAAGTGATAGCTAGTTCAGCGTTTATAATCTTTTTAAAGATATTTTCTCTTTGTCTTAAGAGTGTCTTATTCTCTTTTGTAATCACTTTTATGACTTCGCCGTAGCTTGTCATTTTTGCTGTACAGCAAAACATATTTTATCTACAGCAAAAATTACAAGCTACGGCGAAGTCATAAAAGTGATTACAAAAGAGAATAAGACACTCTTAAAGTAATCGTCCAGACCATTTCATCATTCCTGATTTAATGCAATCAAATCATAGCCATTAACGAGTATATCAAAAATACGTCGTCACTTTTTGTATCCAGTCAGCCGTTTTTAAATAATCCGCAATCAAAATCTGCAAATTCCCCGAGTTCTCAAAACACTCTCAAGATTTGCAGACGCTCAGGCTCAGGCTCCGTGACGCAGCATCAGGGAGGCTCCTCTTCCCGCGCTTGATCAGAGGCACGTAAACACAGAGATAAATATAGTACTTGAAGATATTTGGGTGTTTCTGATAGATTTTTTTTGCTATATGCCACATGCATGCATCCTTTATGGGTGCAGCATGCTTCCTTCCCACACACACGCCTGCACACCGACACCCTTCCCACACACACGCCTGCACACACGCCTCCTTCCCACACACACGCTTGCATACACGCCTCCTTCCCACACACACGCCTGCACACACGCCTCCGTCCCACACACACGCCTGCACACCGACACCCTTCCCACACTCACCCTGCACACACGCCTCCGTCCCACACACACGCCTTCACACCGACACCTTCCCACACTCACGCCTGCACACACGCCTCCGTCCCACACACACACGCCTGCACACCGACACCCTTCCACACACACGCCTGCACACACGCCTCCTTCCCCAACACGCCTGCACACACGCTTCCTTCCTACACACACGCCTGCACACCGACACCCTTCCCACACACACGCCTGCACACACACCTCCTTCCCACACACACGCTTGCATACACGCCTCCTTCCCACACACACGCCTGCACACACGCCTCCTTCCCACACACACGCCTGCAGACACGCCTCCTTCCCACACACACGCCTGCACACCGACACCCTTCCCACACAGACACGTGCACACACGCCTCCTTCCCACACACACGCCTGCACACAGCCTCCTTCCCACACACACGCCTGCACACCGACACCCTTCCACACACATGCCTGCACACACGCCTCCTTCCCACACACTCGTCTGCACACCGACACCCTTCTTACACACACGCCTCCTTCCCACACACACGCCTGCACACACGCCTCCTTCCCACACACACGCCCTCCACACACGTGTGTGTGTTGTGTTGTATGTGTGTTGTGTGTGCAGGAAGGGTGTTGGTGCGCAGGCGTGTGTGTGGGAAGGAGGCGTGTGTGCAGGCGTGTGTGTGGGAAGAGTGTCGGTCACAGCGACAGATTCACTGTCTGACACCGAAGTACAATCGCTCATCATAACATTTTCCGACAGGTGTCAGACAGTGTCTGCGGGCATCCCTGTTCTGACGTCATCAATAACAGTCATAGCCCTGTTGGAGGGAAGATTTTTTTTTTTTGGGACGCTTTTTACAAAAATAGTGTTTTACGGAAATAAGGCCTGGAAATCAATTATTTATGGTGGATTAGGTGTTTTGAATGTACATTCAACATAATTAGGCAAAAAAAAAATGGGTCTGGACGATTACTTTAAGACAAAGAGAAAATATCTTTAAAAAGATAATAAACGCTGAACTAGCTATCACTTTTAACGATATATATATATATATATATATATATATATATATATATATATATATATATATATTATATATATATATATATATATATATATATATTAGAAATATATATATATATATAAATATATATATATATATATATATATATATATTATTATATATATATATTAGGGAGGTCCCGAAGATACGAGCAGTTGGCATACTCTTAAAGCGAAATTCGTATAACGAAACAACATAACTAATGGTAAAATATAGGTTTGGTTCAGGACCCATCAATTTAAAAAAGAAAGAAAAAAAAAGATATGTTTTCAAGCTAAATAAACTATAGCAAACACAACAAACACACAGCGTCTATATTACCCACACTGTACTACCTATTCTGTAGAAAAAAGCATTCTGAAAGAGAAAATAGCACACAAAATAACATAACTGCACATTAATTAAACATTAAACATGCATAACAAGCAAAAAATACGTTGTAACGTATGGGACGCACGTGATACAAGAGAAGGTAGTGTAGCGGTTCCAAGGTTGGGGCCCCACACCTGCTAATTACCCCTAAAGGTCAGGCCGCGCCATATGCTTAATTACCCTTCAGGTCACGCCTTGCTAGGGGTGACCTGACTGCGGTCCCAAGGTTGGGGCCGCAAACCTGCTAATTACCCTTAAATGTCAGGCCGCACCATATGCTTAATTACCCTTCAGGTTACGGATTGCTAGGAGTGACCTCACTGGGGTCAACCAAATCCCCCTTTGTCCAGCCCGGGAGTGGCAGGGTGAGCATTTTGAACTTGATAATTTTACTCACCCCAGTTTGAATGTCGTATCATTGGATTTTCGATCTCGTATATTGAAAATAGACCCTAATTTACACATCTCGTATCATCGGATTCTCGTATACCGAATGCTCGTATAACGGGACCTCCCTGTACTAACCAGCAAAGAAAATGGACCTGAGACTCTCAGATGAACTTTCGTTCAATTCTTCCTCAATATTCTTTTGAAAATGCTTTTTTTAAGACTGAATATCACTTATCTAGTCTAACATATCCCTCCATAGACATCAGATTGACCCTGGAAAGTGCTCAACTTTCAAAAATGTATGTGGTGCCCACAGCGCCCCCCACCCCCCCGACCCCCAGTTACAGACCCTCCAAACTTTTTTGTTTGCCCCCCTACATTTACCTTGGCCCCGTCAGTTTTTTTGTGCTAGAAACGCCACTGGTCGTAGACACTTTTTAATGAGGATTTGGCTTTAGTTTGGAGTTTAAAACGTGGGGTTAGGTTAGGTTAGTGAGTCAAAAGGTGGGTTACGGTTAGGTTAGTTTAATTTTCAGGTTATATAATGGACGAGAACTTCGCGGTCGTTTTCAGAGACACCGACTAATTTTTCATGGCCTATAATAGGTGCTTTTTTCTAATGGAGATGTTTTATTTTCCGGAAACCCATTAAAAACAAAAACAAAAATAATCACAGAATTTTATGCATGGTTAAGGTTGGTTAGGTTAGGTATCCTTAGTGGTTAAGGTTAGGTTAGGTTTCATTAAAACCTATAAGGTTAGGTTAGTTATACTTTGTGGTTAAGTAGTTAGTTTCATTAAACCTATAAGGGTTTGTATCTTAGTGGTTGGGTTAGGTATTTTTCATAAAACCTATAAGGTTAGGTTGGTATCCTTAGTGGTAAGTGTTTTATTTTCATAAACCTATAAGTTAGGTAGGTACCTTAGTGGTTAAGTAGGTTAGTTTTTAAACCATAGGTTAGGTTGGTTAGGTTTAGGTACCTTAGTGGTTAGGTTAGGTTAGGTTTCATTAAAACCTATAAGGTTAGGTTAGGTATCCTTAGTGGCTAAGGTTAGGTTAGGTTTCATTAAAACCTATAAGGTTAGGTTAGTTATACTTTATGGTTAAGGTTAGGTTAGGTTTCATTAAAACCTATAAGGTTAGGTTAGGTATCCTTAGTGGTTAAGGTTAGGTTAGGTTTCATTAAAACCTATAAGGTTAGGTTAGGTATACTTTGTGGTTAAGGTTAGGTTAGTTTTCATTAAAACCTATAAGGTTAGGTTTGGTATGTTCTATTCAATTACTTCCCTGTTATCTGAGACCCTGACTAATTTCTCCCGGCCAAGTTTTAGTGTTTTTTTCTGATGGAGATCAGTGTTTTTAATGGAAACGACGACCATAAAATTCGGTGACGAATTATTATTATTTATTTTTAGATATGGGTCTCCGGAAAATAAAACTATCTCCATTAGAAAACGCACCTATTGTAGGCCAGGAAAAAGTAGTCAGTGTCTCTGAAAACGACCGCGAAGTTCTCGTCCATTATTACCAATTTTCATATCTCCTATAGAGTCAGATCTATACACTCCTTCCTATTAAAAATATTTTATATCTCCGCAAGTAGTGATTTGCGACGGAAGCTCATAAAGAATGTTTCTTAGAATCCAATAAGGTGAACAGAAACCACACTCCCAATTGTGTAGGGAATTTTGGTCCTAGTGTAAAAATTTACCCTTTTGTGTTATCCTCGGAGCGGTGTGTGCAGAGAGTGCAGTTACCACCTAAACACGCTGGGTGGTTAAGTCACTGAACGTTTAGTTGTCATCATAAGCAGTATTTCTAACCCACAACAGCCACTCCACATGAACAATAACACAAGGGGGGTCTGGGGGGGGGGGCAAAAAACCCCAGTTATGTTAGGAGAGTATTGGTTGAAACTGCATATTTACCGTCAGAGCCGCCCCGCCACCACCAGCATGGCAGCCATAATGGGGCCTCCTTCCCTCCCACTCAACACCATAACACCACCACCTGAAATACCCCCTAATGCCACCTGCCCGCCCCACACATTGTTCCACAGGCGTCATGACATCCCAGACACACGCCACACAAAGTATTATCCTGTAGAGTGTAGTACCTCACAAGCGGGCGTCATCCATAAACACACACGCAGTAACAAAGGATACACAGTCACACACAGCCTTGTATCTACTACCTACCTCTACCCACACACTCTACAGGCACTCTTAATACGTTACGTGTTACTACACATACAAGAAAAACAAATAATTTAAGTCGTTTTCTTTTAAAACCGTATATCCCGTCACAATAACTCATAGCTCTAGCCATCTCCGTCAAACCACAGCGCCGGTAGGGCCGGGTGCATGTGCGAAGTCTATTGCTATACGGGCAGCGGAAATTTGGAACCAATCAGCGCGCTGTAGGCGGGGTGTGGGGGGCTTATCAGACGTCCACACACAATATTTAGGTAACGCTTTTTTGTGGGCACATATTGTGCGTGTGATATTATTTTGTAGAGAGAGGTTAAAGAGTATAGATATAAATTTTATTGCTGTTAANCAAAAAAATTCACAGAATTTAGATGGTTAAGGTTGGTTAGGTTAGGTATCCTTAGTGGTTAAGGTTAGGTTAGGTTTCATTAAAACCTATAAGGTTAGGTTAGGTATCCTTAGTGGTTAAGGTTAGGTTAGGTTTCATTAAAACCTATAAGGTTAGGTTAGTTATACTTTGTGGTTAAGGTTAGGTTAGGTTTCATTAAAACCTATAAGGTTAGGTTAGGTATCCTTAGTGGTTAAGGTTAGGTTAGTTTTCATTAAACTATAAGGTTAGGTTAGGTATCCTTAGGTTAAGGTTAGTAGGTTCATAAACAGGTTAGGTTAGGTATCCTTGTGGTTAAGGTTAGGTTAGGTTTCATTAAAACCAAGGTTAGGTTAGGTATCCTTAGTGGCTAAGGTTAGGTTAGGTTTCATTAAAACCTATAAGGTTAGGTTTGTTATACTTTATGGTTAAGGTTAGGTTAGGTTTCATTAAAACCTATAAGGTTAAGTTAGGTATCCTTAGTGGTTAAGGTTAGGTTAGGTTTCATTAAAACCTATAAGGTTAGGTTAGGTATACTCTGTGGTTAAGGTTAGGTTAGTTTTCATTAAAACCTATAAGGTAGGTTTGGTATGTTCTATTCAATTACTTCCCTGTTATCTGAGACCCTGACTAATTTCTCCCGGCCAAGTTTTAGTGTTTTTTTCTGATGGAGATCAGTGTTTTTAATGGAAACGACGACCATAAAATTCGGTGACGAATTATTATTATTTATTTTTAGATATGGGTCTCCGGAAAATAAAACTATCTCCATTAGAAAACGCACCTATTGTAGGCCAGGAAAAAGTAGTCAGTGTCTCTGAAAACGACCGCGAAGTTCTCGTCCATTATTACCAATTTTCATATCTCCTATAGAGTCAGATCTATACACTCCTTCCTATTAAAAATATTTTATATCTCCGCAAGTAGTGATTTGCGACGGAAGCTCATAGAGAATGTTTCTTAGAATCCAATAAGGTGAACAGAAACCACACTCCCAATTGTGTAGGGAATTTCGGTCCTGGTGTAAAAATTTACCTTTTTGTGTTATCCTCGGAGCGGTGTGTGCAGAGAGTGCAGTTACCACCTAAACACGCTGGGTGGTTAAGTCACTGAACGTTTAGTTGTCATCATAAGCAGTATTTCTAACCCACAACAGCCACTCCACATGAACAATAACACAAGGGGGGTCTGGGGGGGGGCAAAAAACCCCAGTTATGTTAGGAGAGTATTG
Organism: Chionoecetes opilio; assembly: GCA_016584305.1. Lineage (NCBI taxonomy): Eukaryota > Metazoa > Arthropoda > Malacostraca > Decapoda > Majidae > Chionoecetes > Chionoecetes opilio. The sequence continues at coordinate 10,014 of JACEEZ010007326.1, read as the reverse complement.
GTTGAAACTGCATATTTACCGTCAGAGCCGCCCCGCCACCACCAGCATGGCAGCCATAATGGGGCCTCCTTCCCTCCCACTCAACACCATAACACCACCACCTGAAATACCCCCTAATGCCACCTGCCCGCCCCACACATTGTTCCACAGGCGTCATGACATCCCAGACACACGCCACACAAAGTACTATCCTGTAGAGTGTAGTACCTCACAAGCGGGCGTCATCCATAAACACACACGCAGTAACAAAGGATACACAGTCACACACAGCCTTGTATCTACTACCTACCTCTACCCACACACTCTACAGGCACTCCTAATACGTTACGTGTTACTACACATACAAGAAAAACTAATAATTTAAGTCGTTTTACCGTATATATCCGCACAAACTCAGCTCACATCTCCGTCACAACTCACACTGCTGCGATATGGGCCCCGGGTAGCATATTGCCGAAGTCTATTGCTATACGGGATCAGGGGAAATTGGAACCAATCAGCGCGCGGTGAGGGCGGGGGTGTGGGAGGGGCTTATACCGAGACCACCGAGAGACAAGGCCTGGTGGATCGCCCGTGACGTCACACCATAAGGATACCACCCGCTCCTCTCCCCGTACAAGTTTACCTAACTAATATAATGTGTATCAGTATAAAAGATATACTGTTATCTTCGGAAATGTTTGTTCTATAATATTATCAAATAAAAAACAGTAAAACACGCAAAGAAAATGCCATTATGAGACTTTCAAGAAATATGCATTAACTTAAACTCTTCGCCATTTAATATTTTGCACGCAAACATTTTAAATGGAGAATATCAATAGAAGCGGAGTTTAATTAGCTTTCCATTGATATATTTCGTTTAGTGATAAATGAATTAGCGGCATGCATAAATTAGCGTTAACTAAATATAAAAAATCATGAAACCGGGTAATTTCCTACCTAATATATGTTTATCAGTATAAAATATATACTGTTATCTTCGGAAATGTTTGTTCTATAATATTATCAAATAAAAAACCGTAAAACACACTAAAGAAATGCCATTCTGAGACTTTCAAGATATATGCATGAACTTAAACTTTTCGCCATTTAATATTTTGTAAAAAACCTTTTTACATGGAGAATATCAATAGAAGCGGAATTTAATTAGCTTTCCATTGATATATTTCCTTTTCTGATAATTGAATTAGAACCATGCATAAATTAGCGTTAACTAAATAAATAACATCATGAAATCGGGTAATTTACTCGATTTCATGATGTTATTTATTTAGTTAACGCTAATTTATGCATAGTTCTAATTCATTTATCAGAAAAGGAAGTATATCAATGGAGAGCTAATTAAATTCCGCTTCTATTGATATTCTCCATGTAAATAACAATTCACAAAATATTAAATGGCGAAAAGTTTAAGTTCATGCATATATCTTTAAAGTCTCATAATGGCATTTCTTTAGTGTGTTTTACGGTTTTTTATTTGATAATATTATAGAACAAACCTTTCCAAAGATAACAGTATATATTTTATATTGATAAACATATATTAGGTAGGAAATTACCGGATTTCATGATTTTTTATATTTAGTTAACGCTAATTTATGCATGCCACTAATTAATTTATCATTAAACGAAATATATCAATGGAAAGCTAATTAAACTCCGCTTCTATTGATATTCTCCATTTAAAATGTTTGCGAGCAAAATATTAAATGGCGAAGAGTTTAAGTTAATGCATATTTCTTGAAAGTCTCATAATGGCATTTTCTTTGTGTGTTTTACTGTTTTTTATTTGATAATATTATAGAACAAACATTTCCGAAGATAACAGTATATCTTTTATACTGATACACATTATATTAGGTGGGTAAACTTGTACGGGGAGCGGAGCGGGTGGTACCCTTATGGTGTGACGTCACGGGCGATCCACCAGGCCTTATCATCTCGGTGGCCACGCTTATACTCAGACGTCCACACACAATATTTACGGGTAACTTGCTATTTTTGTGGGCACATATTGTGCGTGACTGTATTTAAATAATATATTTGTAGAGAGAGAGAGAGAGAGAGAGAGAGAGAGTATAAGATGAATTTATTAAATATTATAATTGCATGCTGTATAATTAAGACAGAGAGAGAGGAGAGGAGAGAGAGAGAGAGCGAACAGACAACAACAGCAACAGACAGTTCGGCTTCCGCCCTAACAGGTCTGCCAACGACATCCTTCTCCTTATGTCCACCTTATGGCACCAATCCCTGGACAGAGGACGCGACACTCTCGTCATCGCCTTGGACATCGCCGGAGCTTTTGATAGGGTGTGGCACTCCGGTCTCATCACCAAACTCCGCAGCATGGGAGTGACTGGCGGCCTTCTCCACCTCCTTCACGACTACCTGCGAAACAGATCTCTCAGCGTGGCGGTGAACAGACACACTTCGGAAGAACACCCGATTGGAGCTGGTGTCCGACAAGGCAGTGTTCTTGGACCCCTATTATGGAATGTGTTTTTTAACGACCTCCTGATGCTCACCCCGGAGGCACACGCCTACGCGGATGACTGCACCCTCACATTCCCCTGTGACAGTACTGACCACCGCACTACTGTCGCCCTCGTCAACCAAGTGTTGGAGACCATCACGTCATGGGGACGACGGTGGCAGGTTGATCTCGCCCAGGACAAAACACAGGTCATGCTGATCTCCCGGCGACATCACCCCCCAGCCACCCCTATCCCACCCATTCTTCTGGACGGGAAGGTGTTGCCCTTGCAGCCGACGGTCAACATTCTCGGCGTTGAGGTGAACAGCACCCTCTCCTTCACCAGCCACGTCAGGAAGACAGCCTCTAAGGCCGCAGGCAGGTTGAACTGCGTCAGGCGCATCTCCCACCTCCTTGACGCTCGGGGTGTCACAACCCTTTATGCGGCCCAAGTCCGCTCCTTCATGGAGTACGCCCCCCTGACTTGGTCATCCTGCCCCCCCTCGTACCTTGGTCTTCTAGACAAGGTACAAAACCGTGCCCAGCGGCTCATCTCCCTGAAGGCAGCACCAGACATGCAGCTCGCCCCCCTACAGCCCTACAGCACAGGCGAGACGTGGCCGGCCTGTGCGTCACGTACAAAATCCTCAAGCAGGGCGCCCCACACCTCGCTATACTCCGGCAGCCGTGGGCGACAACTCACCCATACTCCACCAGGGACGCCAACAAGAGCGACCAACAACTCATTGTTCCCTTCGCCAGGACAGCGACCTTCTTCCGCTTCTTCCTGCCGCGATACAGCAGGCTGTGGAACCATGTAGTGCGACAGACTGACATGCACCAGGCCGCCACACTCCACATCTTCAAGTGTGCAGTGAATGCCTGGCTGATGCCATCTGGACATAATTAGTCAACTAAATGTGCAGACTAAAGATAGTTATCGGAACCTCACCGGGAACTTTTGGCTGTAAAATTAATATGAAATGTAAAAAAAAAAAAAAAAAAAAAAAAAAAAAAGAGAGAATAGAGAGAGAGAGAGAGGAGGAGAGAGAGAGAGAGAGAGGGGGGGGGTGGAAGCAGTATAAGATTAATTTATAAAATATTATAATTGCATGCTGTATAATTAAGAGAGAGAGAGAGAGAGAGAGGAGAGAGAGAGAGAGGAGAGAGAGCGAGAGAGAGAGAGAGAGAGAGAATGAGAGAGAAGAGAGAGAGAGAGATGAGAGAGAGAGAGAGCGAGAGAGAGAGAGAATGGAGGGAAAGGAAGGAAAGACAGTGAGAAGAATGTGACTTATATGACGGAACATTAGTGGTAGTAGCGCTGATGGATGAATGTTAGGGCCGTACTTTTAAAATCTTTCGCCAGGGCTGGCGAAAGCGTTCGCCAGGCGCTCAGTGATTCTTACTTTTAAACGCCACGAGCGCTCCGCCAGGCGCTGCTCCGCCAGGGCTGGCGAAGGAGAAGTATTGGAATAGCCTGGCGAACGTGAGTTCTGGTGAGACGTCCCTCTCACATTTTGATCAACATTTTTTGCATTCAGTTTATACTTTTTACAATACACTAAAATTTCATAAATGGGAAAAACCTATTGCGACGGAAAAATTGTTATGGCATTTTTTCAGGGAAAAAAGTTTGTATATTTTTTAAAAACCCCTCGGGGCTCCAACGCGCTGACAGCCCCAACACCTCCCCCCCCCCAGGTGAGTGTATTTTGCCTTTTCGTCCAATAATTTTGGTTTTGGGACCTATTGCACAAAAAATGTATCATTTGGATTTTTTGGTGATGGCATCTTTTACTTTGAGCATATCAGAGCCTTCACCCTCTAGAATTTCAGTGAACGTGATTAGATTCATTGGCTCCCCCACAAAATTTTATTTTTTTTGAAAAAGTAGAATTGAATGTGTTTTTTGTAAAATTCGGTTTTTTTGGTGAGGGCGTCTTTACTTGAGCATGTTGACCCCTCGACCCTCTATATTACACGTGAGATGCTTTAATGTGTGCCCCCCGACATTTAAAATAATTTTATTTGTAAATTTTTCATAGCAAATTTCTAAACCTTGGATAGGGTTTTCGTTTACCTTAATAGATTCTGAAAACATTCTCTCATGAGTTTCCGTGCAAATCACTATTTTCGGAGTTTAAAAGTGTTTTTTAGTAGTAGGGAGTGTATGGAAAGGGGGCGTCGTTCTTTCCCAAAGTTTTTTTGACACCAGTAGTTAGTAGCCCAAAAGTTGTTTCGTATCTATAAAACCTGTCTTTCGTACACTCAGCTCAATTGAACTTTATACTAAGTCAAAACGAATCACGTTTCCAAAACTAAAAATCATGTCGAAACACTAAAAAACCCTTTGGTCGAAAACCCCCCTGAACATATGGAATTAAAAAATTTAAACTACCAACCCTATTTAAAGGGGATTTTCGTCCCCCGGTTTTTGTTATTTTTCGTACACTGTTTTTGATTTTGCGTACATACGTGATGTCTTTTCTAACTCAATAGAAAATTTTCAACTCTGAGCTGGTGTACGAAACATAGTTTATATAGCTACAAAACAACTTTTTGGTGTACAATCTATGGTTTTACGAAAATGATATGTGAACAAATTTGACTGCATCCCCTCCCAACACCCCCCTTCTAGGGGAGGTATAACTCACAACCAAACCCATTTTTAAAAACCTAACAAAAGAAACCCCCTTTTTAAAAAGTGTCCGGGGAAAGGGGGAAGAATAGAGGCGATGCGGTCAAAGAGGAAAAAAGGGGGGGTGCACAAAACATTTGTCCTCCCCCCCGAAAAATGGTGTTATATTATATCCCAAAAGTAATTTTTTGCGATGGAACTCATTAAAGAAAAAGTTTCCTTTGAATAAAAAAAGGTAAAAAACCATGCCCCAATTGTTGGGGAATTCGGTCCTGTGAAAAATATTTCCCTTTTATTTTTTTTGGGTTTTAATCGATAAAATTGAAAGTTACAACTTTGTACAATTAAAGGGAAATATCATTTTCATAAATCTCCTTTTGAACAATACCCTACTGAATAACTGGGGGCCCCGGGCCCCCCCCGGACCCCCCCCTAGTTCAAAACCCAAACTTTTTTTCTTTTAAATGCCATTACTTTTTTTGGGGAGAAATTTTGTCAAAATATTTTAAAAAAATTTTTTGAATTCTTTGTACTTATTTTTAGGTGATTTATTTCCTGATTTAAAAATCATTTTACATATATTAAATAAAGTTAGATTATTATAGCATATTTATTTTCCAGTTTATGGACGCATTCTAGTTTTTGGAGGTTAAAAAGTGCTTGATCCACCAAAGCAGAATGGTCAGATTCCAAAGAAAAACGTGAAAGACAGAAAGACAGCCTAATTTTTTCCTGAGCGAGACGGGTTTGGAAATTTAAAATTTGGTTTGGTAATAAAACATCTGAAAACTTTTTCAATTTTTAAATATCACAAAAAAAAAAAAATTGTTTTGGCTTTGTTTGTTAAGGGGTGAATGAGTTTTAAAAATATTAATTCAAATTTTCCCTTTGGAAGTATTATTGCGTAGCTTTTTAGGTTAAGTGGGAACTAATTAAATTTTTAAAAATAAATCTGGAATTTCTGATATGTGTAGCATTTTAGGTTAAGGGTAAAACTATTTAAAATGATTTTTATCACTGCGGATATCTGTAGTGTGTAGCAGGTTAGGTTAAGTGGTAACTATTTTTAATGATTTATATCACCTGGAAGTATCTGAAGTGTTAGCAGGAAAGGTTAAGGGGTGAACGAATTTAATTATTCATATAACACTGAAATATTGTTGTGTGCTGTTAAATGGGGATTTTTTTAAATGATGAAGGGTTTTCTGTTTACCTAAATAATTCTGAAAACATTTTCAATGTTTTTCCGCCCAAACACTACTTTCGGTTTAAATGCTTTTTTTAGGAAAGGAGAGTGTATGGGGAGCAGGTGCGCGTTCGTACCAATTGCTTCGTACCCTAATTGGTAACCAAAAGTTGTTTCATAGTCATAAAAAACCAAGTCTTTTCGTACCACTCGCTCAGAGGAACTAGGCCCCCCAACGACATCACGAAGTACAAAAAAAAATAAAAAATCAAGTACGAAAAACTAAAAAAACCTGGCTACGAAAAACTTTGACGAAACCCCCTGTAACCTATAGGATAGGAAAATTTTAAACCCCCCCTTTAGACTCACTAACCCAACCCTACCTTTAGCTCACTAAATAACCACATTTTTTAAACCCATAATAAGGCAAACCCCCATTAAAAAAAAGATGACTTTAAACGATACTGGGAAATATGATCGATTCGGGATGTTAGGAAGCGGGGATAACTATATTCCAAAATACTTTCTGGAAGATTATCGAATGTTCATTTTAGGTTAAGTGGTGATTGTCTTTAATAATATCGCTAAGTAATGGGGAAATATTGAATTAAATATTGTTGCACGTTAATAAGTATTTACGAATTTAAAAATTAAAATTCAGAACTATCTTTTAATAAATTTCGGAAGTGGGCATAATTTTCGAGGGCGAAACTTTTTTTTCCTGAAAAAGTTTTTTTTGTGTTTTGAAAGAATCTTTTGGGAAAATTTTTTTTTTTGCCCCCGGAAATTAAATGTTTTTTTTACAGGTGGGGGGTGCCCGCCCCGCCCTGCAAACCTTAATTGCCCGCTTCGACTGCCATAGATTGATACTTTTCTTTTTTTTTTTTCTTGATATCTGTTACAAACAAACCCCACCCTTAAAAAATTTTTAACTTTAACAGAGGCCAAAAACAATTTTCTAACAAAAACACCAAAATTTTAAGCCCATAAACAAAAACAAAAATAATTCTAACCTATTTTTGTTTTTGTTTTTTTAAGGTAAATTTCGGGTAGTACATGCCCTTTTTTCCCAAAACCCCCCCCGGGAGGGGGGGCCCAAACCCCCCCAAAACCCTACCCTTATTTTGGGGGTTTGGTTTAAGAAAAAAAATTTCCTCCCCCGGGGTCTAACCGGGACTTTGGGTTTTGGAGCCGATGTAACAAACCCCCGGGGGTACCGTATAAAAATGGTTAAAAACCGGCTTTTGGAAGCCCCCTTTAAAAACCCCTTCTTTGCCCGGGTTAGGGAAAAAACTTTAAATGGGAAATATCAAAAAACTGCCTTGGAGAATGACAATTTATGCCTCGTTAGTTCATGATGAACGAATTTAAATTTTTAATAAACAGTACTGTCTGAAAAAAATTTGCTACAAGAGCAATCACGGAAAATAACTTGGAGTTTTGGGCATTTATGCCTTTTAATTACCTGTGAGGTCAATGACATCCCCTTTTCCCCAGTGGATATAGGGTTTTTCCTAAAGAGCCAGCATCTCACTCTCAGTGGTGTCGACTGAGATGTAAAAAAAACTTTTTCCCCCGCAATTTCAAGCCCATTTCGAGAGTCGGCGAGAATAGGAGACGGTTAGGCTGGCGAAAACTCCTTCCGCCAACCCTTGCGTTCGCAGGGGTTTTGGGGTAAACCCGGTTTAAAAGTAAAGGGTTTCCTAGGCTGGGGTTCGCCTGGGGAGCTCGGGGGCGATGCCGCCCCGGGGGAAGGTTTTTAAAAGTACGGGCCCCTTTGAAAAAAGACGAACATTGGGTCAAAAAATAGTCTTAAAAAAAAAACTTTCTGCCTTCTAATAAGTCACTTTGTTAAAATATTTTTTTTCCAAACCTTTCTCTCTCTCTCTCTCTCTCTCGTTTTTTTTTTTTTTCTCTCTCTCCTCTCCTCTCCTCTCTCTCTCTCTCTCTCTCTCTCTCCCCTCTCCCAAATTGACGGGTTTTTAAGTTGAAACCATTTTTTGGGGCCCCGACAGAAAGGTGCCCCTAAGATAAGATAGGAAAAATCGCCACCCAGGGGAAAAACCCCGGGTAACGGCAAAACCAATCCCAACTCTTGTTACATAACCCGGGTACACATAATAAAACTAAAAAGAAAAAAACGTCTTTTCAACGCCCTGCCATCTGACCAGGCCGGGTGTCCCCAGCCGGGTCGGAGCCATCAAAACCATCCCAAAAATCTTTTCCCGGGGAGAGGGGCTGAAAATTTTGGCGGGGAAAGGGAAGGGGGGGAGGCCGAAGGCCGTGAAACTAGCTCTGTCAGGGACCCAAAAATAGGCTTTTCATACTTCAAAGCCGTCATTTTAGGTCCCTTAGAGCTAGTGCCTAAGCTCCCTTTCCACTTGGAGACGGGGCAAGAAGCCCCCGACCCCCGCGGGGAGGCAAAAGAGCAACTGCACAAGAACAAAACGATACCACTAGTATACTCACCCGAATCAAGCGGAGACGTCAATGGGGGCCCGGCGTCCCCACCCCAGCACCTCCGGACGGAGGGAGTCCCAGGGCACAGAGGGGAAGTCCACGACGGAGTGGGACAGGAAACAAAGCCACGAAGCACGAGGCCGTACTCCACTGTCCCCCTTCCCGTACCCTCTCCAAGGAATGGGTGGGGAGAAGGCCAGAGACGCAGCAACACCCCGGACGTCAGGGGCGCGAGGGGCGTGACCCGGATCCGCCGACTCGATGACGCCCCGGAGCCGGCCGGCAATCCCCTGGTGGTGGGGGGACGACCAGAGACAAGGATCGGGGAAACGGGAAACTGCAGGTCGCACCCCAAATACTTACAGATTACTTTCTGATTCAGAGACGAGAGACGTCCGACGGAGAGAGGTACGGAGAAACTCCAGGCGTGTAGCTTCAGGTGGAAAGAACCTGGCCGGGAGCTCCTCCAACAAAGCGAGGGCCCCTAGAGGAACCGGGGGGGGACACCAGGCCTTCAGTTCGGGGAACACACCCGGGTTTCGCCCGGCCAGAGAGGAGCCACCATGGTCACCTTGCCCCTGTAGGAAAGCAGTTTGTTGCATACCTTCAGGAGGACACTGGTGCAGGGAGGGGGAAACAGGTAAACATGGCCCACCTGTTCCAGTCCCTTTCCCTGAGGGCGTCCGGGCCTCCCGCAGGCCCGTCCGGTCCCCCCTCGTCAAAAAGGCCTGTAGGTTGGGCAGAGCGGCGGGACGCAAAGAGGTCCACCTCCGGAGTGCCCCACCGCCGACAGAGAGCCGCAAAGCGCTCCGGGTGAAGCTGCCACTCTACCGACGACCCTGGAAGCGAGACAGTGCGTCGGCCCACCCCCCATCCCCTCCACTCCCGGCAGGAACCTGGCGGACAGATGAAGGTGGAAACGGGCCGCCAGGCCGAAGATCTGCTCCGAAAGGGACAACAGAAGGGGGGATCTGGAAGTCCTTGGCGGGCGAGACAGTGGGCCGCGACCAAGTTGTCCATCTCGAAGCAGAGAGCCGTCCCATCTGGGATCGGGTTCGATCGGAGGAAGAGAAGAGGGACCAGCACTCCTTGACGTTGATGTGAGTCTGCGCTCCACCCCGGACCACCCGCCGAAACCCTGCCGGCCGTCGGAGGGTTGGTAGCCCCACCCGACGTCCGACATCACGAAGACCGTAGGGGGCGGAGCAGCCACCCCGGTCCACGCGGAGAAACCGCCCTCCACCAACCAGC
>JACEEZ010007325.1:63332-101503 GCA_016584305.1 Chionoecetes opilio | reverse complement strand
CGTTTAATTTTTTGGGGATGGGTTTTTTAAATATTTGGGGGTTTTTGCAGGTGGCGACTCTATTGTTTATCTAGGGTAGTGGGCTATCATTCGTAATATATGGCGCCTGGCACCATTTTTGGGCAGGTGGCGCCCTCTAGTTTTTATCTAGGGTTATTGGGGTTATCATTCGTAATATATGGCGCCTGGCGACATTATTTGCATGTGCGACTCTAGTGTTTATCTACGGTAGTGAGGCTATCTTCGTAATATTTGGCGAGGGGCGACATTATTGCAGGTGGCGACTCTAGTTTTTATCTAGGGTATGAGGCTATCATTCGAAATATAGGGCGCCTGGCTGACTTTATTGTAGGTGGCGCCCTCTATTGTTTATCTACGGTAGTGAGCTATCATTCGAAATATTGGCGCTTGGCGACATTATTGCAGGTGGGGACTCTAGTGTTTCTAGGGTAGTGAGGCTATCATTCGTATATTTGGCGCCTGGCACATTATTGCAGGTGGCGACTCTAGTGTAATACTCTCAGACTTATTTATTGTAATAAAATATGCTAATATTTCTTTACATAGTGTTTCTTGCACGTGTCTCCTACTCAGCAGATACCCCAAAAATAATACCTTATTCCCTATAATCCAAAAAACTTTTTTCTAGCAAAATTTTCATTTGACACCGGAATTCACTTTGGTGGACGAAACTTTTTTTTTTTTTAAAGGTTTTGATGTGTTTTGCATGAATCTTCTAACCGTTTCTGTCGCAAATAATTTTTTTAAGTGATTTGCGGACAAAACATATATTGAAAAACAAAATTCAACGATCAACGCGAACCATATCCCGTAAGAGCCTATAGACGCATTTCACGTGACGTGTTTCACCTGCCCTGGTCAGAGTAGTGTCCAGTCCGGGAACGGAGGGGGTCATGGTGACTGAGTGGTCGACGAACAATAAATACGAACTGGCCCCGTCCCAGTCGTCGTTCCTACATTTCGCTGTGGGTGGATCGAGGTGGGCGGTACTGAATACTGAACTGGTGAGGCGGCCAGGCGAGGTACCAGTCTTGTCAAATATCCTTTATGTCGTCCGCACTTTTTTCCTGTGCTGAGACTGACACCATACCACGCCTGTGATACTATTTAGTCTTATGGTCGGCCTATCATGGTGTTTCATGTCTTATGCCGGCAACCACTAGGAAGCTCCTGGTCGCCGTTCCCCGCTGACTGTAGTGCGGCATGCGCCCGTTCTCCCCACAGCTGGTCCAAGTGGTCCTGGAGTATGTTGTGTCTTGACCGAATCCTTGCAGCTGGGCTGAACCGTTCTAATGACTGACCCGTTCGGCAAAAAGACTGTTGACGCGCTCCCGGGACTGGGAGCCCAGTCCCCAGACGCGGCGGGGACGAGGTGGATGCGCCTCGTGCGAAAGTAACGGGGACTACTAACGCTTTACCTAAGGCGGCGTCGACGGACTATGGCACGGAATTGTTTTCCGTCTAGTATTTTTCAGCAACTTTCTACAAACTAGCAAGTACGGTTTCCTGACTGTGCAGGGAGTCGTCACATCACCGCGGATGCTTTCGCCTGGTGCTCATCACCAGTCGCTGATTCGTACTATTTAAACAACATGGTTCTTTGTGTGGGTGTTGTGGATTAACCTTGTGGTTAAGATTAGGTTAGTTTCATTAAAACCTAGAAGTTAGGTATAGGTTTCATTAAAACCTATAAGGTTAGGTTATGTTTCATTAAAACCTATAAGGTTAGTTAGTTTCATGTAAAACTTAAGGTTTAGGTTCGGTTTTCATAAAACCTATAATGTTAGGTTTGTTTCATTAAAACTATAAGGTTAGGCTTATGTTTCATTAAAACCTAAAGGTTTAGGTTATGTTTCTTAAAACCTATAAGGTTAGGTTATGTTGCATTAAAACCTATAAGGTTAGGTTATGTTTCATTAAAACCTATAAGGTTAGTTATGTTTCATTAAAACCTATAAGGTTAGTTTATGTTTTCATAAAACCTCTAAGGTTAGGTTATGTTTCCTTAAAACCGATAAGGTTAGGTTATGTTTCATTAAAAACCTAAAGGTTTAGGTTATGTTTCTTAAAACCGATAAGGTTAGGTTGGTTTCCCATTAAAATAGATAAGGTTAGGTTATGTTTCATTAAAACCTATAAGGTTAGGTTATTTTCATTAAAATATATAAGTGTTGGTTCTGTTCTTAACAACCTATAAGGTTGGTTATGTTTCATTAAAATATATAAGTTAGGTTTGTTTCGATTAAAACCTATAAGGTTAGGTTATGTTTTTCATTCACAACCTATAAGGTTAGGTTATTTTTCGATTAAAATATAATAGGTTGGTTTATGTTTCATTAAACTATAAGGTTTAGGGTTATGTTTTCATTAATAAAGTGCATAATGCAGGTTTGAGGTTATGTTTCATTAAAACCTATATCTTGTGTAGGGATTGTTCCCTATGCAACCTATGATAGTGGTTAGGTTAGGTTTCTTACAAATATTAGGTTAGGGTTATGTTTCGATTAAACCTATAAGGTTATAGTTATGGTATGTCAGGTCAAACCTATAAGGTTAGGGGTTAGGTTCATATAAAATTAAAGGTTGGTTATGTTATTACATTAGAACCTATACGGTAGGTTTATGTTTTCCTTAAAACCTATAAGGTTAGGTCGTTTCATTAAAACCTATAGGTTAGGTTATGTTTCATAAAACGGCGTATACGGGTGTGGTGTTAGTTTCATTGTGGCGATATATACTTATGGTATGTTTCATAAAACCTATAAGTGTTAGGTTAGTGATTTCTGAAACCGTATAAGCGTTATTAGTTCATTAAAATATAATAAGGTTAGGTGGAAGTGTATTGATGTTTCATTGAAAACCTATAATGGTTTAGGTTAGGTTCATTAAAATAATAAGGTTAGGTTTATGTTTCAGTAAAACCTATAAGGTTAGGTTATGTTTCCTTAAGGCGCGACACTATCGAGGTTGGTTATGTTCAATTAAAAACCTATAAGGTTTTAGGTTATTGTTTCGTTAAAACCTATAAGGTTAGGTTATGTTTCATTAAACCTATAGGTTAGGTTAGTGTTGTTCATTAAAAACCTATAAGGTTTGGTTTGTTCATTAAAACCTATCAAGGTTGAGGTTATTGTTTCATTAAAACTATGAGGGGTGTAGGTGTATGTTTCATTAAAACCTATAAGGTTTAGGTTAGTTTTCATTAAAACTATAAGGTTAGGTTATGTTTCATAAACCTATAAAGGGTTAGGTTATGTTCATTCACACCTATAAGGGTTAGATATTTGTTTCATTAAACCGTATGGAAAGTGAGTTGAGGTTTAAGGATTTCTTCAAAGCTAGTAACCGTTAGGTCTGGTTTATGTTGTCATTCGTAGAAAAACGCTATAAGGGTGTTAGGGTTTAATAGGATTTCATTACCAATCGGGCGTATAAAGTTTAGGTTATGGGGTTTCATTAAAGCCACCTATACGGGTTAGGGGGTTTGATGTTTCATTGAAAAAAAGACCTATACGTTAGGTATGTTTCATTCTAAACCTATAAGAGTTTTAGGTTTATGTTCATTAAATAGACCTCTAAGTTTAGGTTATGTTTCATTAAAACCTATAAGGTTTAGGTTATGTTTCAATTAAAACCTATAAGGTTAGTATGTTTCATTAACCTATACGGTTAGGTTAGGTTTCATTAACCTATAAGGTTCGGTTAGGTTTCATTAAAACCTATAAGGTTAGGTTAGGTTTCATTAAAAACCTATAAGGTTAGGTTAGGTTTGTCATTCAAACCTATAAGTATTAGGTATGTTTCATTAAAACCGATAAGGTTAGGTTAGTTTTTCATTAAAACCTATAGGTTAGGTTAGGTTTCATTAAAACTATAAGGTTATGTATGGTTCATTAAAACCTCTAAGGTTAGTTTCAATTTTCATTTAGAAACCTATAAAGGTTAGGTAGGTTTCATTAAAACCTATAAGGTTAGGGTTCGGTTTCCATTAAAACATAATGGTTTAGGGTTAAGGATATTCTGGGAGGGGGGGGATTAACAATCCTATAAAGTTAGGTTTAGGTGGGGTGTTGTTGTCAAGGAAAACCTATAAGGTTAGGTTTATGGTTTTCATTAAAAACCTATAAGGTGTTAGGTTATGTTTCATTAGAAGCTCGTGATACAGGATTAGGGTTATTTTACATTAAAACCTATAAGGTTAGTTAGGTTTCATAAAACCTATAAGGTTATGGTATGTTTCATTAAAACCTATAAGGTTAGGTTATGTTTTCATTAAAACCTATACGGTTAGGTTTGAGGTTTCATTAAAACCTATAAGGTTAGGTTATGGTTTCATTAAAACCTATAAGGTTTAGGTTATGTTCATTAAACCTATAAGGTTACGTTGCACCTGTTTGTGCTTACAGCGACACCGTCTAAGGTTAATGGGTTACTGATTTTCATTAAACGGCGCGTCATACGGTTAGGTTTGGTCGGGTTCCTTAAACAACCGGTGACAATAAGGGTTGGTTATGTTTCATTAAACCTATAAGGTTAGGTTAGTTTACATTAAAATATATCAGGTTTAGGTGATGATTTCATTAAAACCTTATACGTTAGGAATTATGTTTTCAATTAAAATATATAAGGGTTAGGTTATGTTTCATTAAAACCTATACGGTTAGGTTGTTTCATTAAAATAATAAGGTTAGGTTTATGTTTTCATTAAAACCTATAAATGTTAGTTATGTTTCATTCAAACCTATATAGGTCAGGTTATTTTTCATTAAAATATATAGGAGTTAGGGTTATGTTCCATTAAAACCTATAACGTGTTTAGGTTATGTTCATTAAAATATAATAAGGTTGGTTATGTTTCATTAAAACCTATAAGTTAGTTAGTTTCATTAAAACCTATAAAGGTTAGGTTCGGTATTCATTAAATATAATAAGGTTAGGTTATTTTCATTAAAACCTATAAGGTTAGGTTATGTTTCATTAAAACCTATAAGGGTTAGGTAGGTTTTTCATTAAATATATAAGTTAGGTTATGTTGTCCATTAAAACCTATAAGGTTAGGTTATGTTTCATTAAAACCTATAAGGGTTAGGTAATGTTTCATTAAAACCTATAAGGTTCGGTTATGTTTTCATTAAAATCTTACCTATAAGGTTAGGGTAAGGGTTTCATTAAAATATATAATGTTACTAGGTTATGTTTCATTAAAACCTATAAGGTTAGGGTTGTTTCATTTAAACCTATAAGGGTAGTTAGGTTTCATTACAATCTATAAGTTAGGTTATGTTTCATTAAAACCTAATAAGGTTAGGTTTTAGTTTCATTAAAATATATACAGGTTAGGTATGATTTCATTAAACCTATATGGTTAGGTTATGTTTCATTAAAACCTATAAGTTAGCTTATGTTTCATTAAAACCTAATAAGTTAGGTTATGTTTCAGTTAAAAACCTATAAGCTAGTTTATTTTTCATTAAACCTATAAGGTTTAGGTATGTTTCATTAAATAACCTAAAGGTTAGATTATGTTTCATTAAAACCTATAAGGTTAGGTTAGGTTTCATTTAAACCTATAAAGGTTAGGTTATGTTTTCATTACAACCTATAAGGTTAGGTTAGGTTTTCATTACACCTATAAGGTTAGGGTTATGTTTCATTAAACCTAGAAGGTAGGTTTATGTTTCATTAAAACCTATAAGGTTAGGTTATGTTTCATTAAACCCTATAAGGTTAGGTTCTGGTTTCATTAAAACTATAAGGTTAGGTTATGTTTCCTTAAAACCTTAAGGTTAGGGTTTATGTTATCTTAAACTATAAGTTAGGTTTTAGGTTTTCATTAGAAACCTTATAAGGTTAGGTTTGTATTCATTAAAACTATGAAGGTTTAGGTTATGTTTCCACATTAAACCCTATATAGGGTTGGTTATGTCATTAAAAACCTATAGGTTAGGTTATGTTTCATTAAACTCTATAAGGTTAGGTTATGTTTCACATCATTAAAACCTATAAGGTTAGGTTCTGGTTCATTAAAACCTATAAGGTTAGGTTAGGTTTCATTAAACCTATAAGGTTAGGTTAGGTTTCATTATAAAACCTATAAGGTTAGGTTAGGTTTCATTCAATGCCATGAGATATAGGGTAGGTTTAGGTTTCATTAAAACCTATAGGTTAGTTTATGTTTCATTAACACCTATAAGGTTAGGTTGAGGTTTCATTAAACCTATCGGTTAGGTTTAGGTTTCATTAAAACGCTATAATGATTAGGTTATTGTTTTTTCATTAAAACCATAAGGTTAGGCTTATGGTTCACATTAAACTATAAGGTTAGTTATGGTTTCATTAAAACCTATAAGGTTAGGTTTTAGGTTTCATTAAAACCTATAAGGTTAAGGGTTAGGTTGTTCATTAAAACCATAAGGTTAGGTTAGGTTTTCATTAAACCTATAAGGTTAGGTTTATGTTTTCATTAAAACCTATAAGGTTAGGTTAATGTTCATAAAACCTATAAGGTTAGGTTTATTTTTCAATTAAAACCTATAAGGTCGGTTAGGTTTTATTAAAACCTATACGGTTAGGGTTATGTTTCATTCAAACCTATAAGGTTAGGTTTAAGTTTCTTAAAACCTATAAGGTTAGGTTAGGTTTCATTAAAACCTATAAGGATTAGGTTATGTTTGCATTAAAACCTATAAGGTTTAGTTATGTTTCATCTAAAACCTATAAGTTTAGGTATGTTTCATTTAAAACCTATAAGGTTAGGTTATGTTTCATTAAAACCTATAGGTTGGTTATGTTTCATTAAAAACCTATAAGGTTAGTTTATGTTTCATTAAACCTATAGGTTAGGTTAGGTTTCATTAAATATATAAGGTTTAGGTTATTTCATTAAAACCTATAAGGTTAGTGTTATGTTTCATTAAATATATAAGGTTAGGTTATGTTTTTCATTAAAACCTATAAGGTTAGGTTTATGTTCATTAAAATAAATAAGGTTAGGTTATGTTTCATTCAAACCTATAAGGTTAGGTTATGTTTCATTAAAACTCTATAAGGTTGGTTATGTTTTCATTAAAATATATAAGGTTGGTTATGTTCATAAACCTATAGGTTAGGTTATGTTTCATTAAATATATAAGGTTTAGGTTATGTTTCCATTAAAACCTATAAGGTTAGTATGTTTGCATTAAAACCTATAAGGTTAGGTTAGGTTTCATTAAATATATAGTTAGGTTATGTTTTCATTTAAAACCTATAAGGTTAGGTTTATGTTTTCATTAAAACCTATAAGGTTTAGGTTTAGGTTTTCATTAAAAATATGTAAGGTTAGGTTTGTTTTTTCATTACAACCTATAAGGTTAGGTTATGTTTCATTAAAACCTATAAGGTTAGGTATATGTGTCACTTAAAAACCCTATAAGTTAGGTTATGTTTCATTAAACCTATAAGGTTAGGTTAGGTTTCTTAAAAATATATAGGTTAGGTATGTTTTCATTAAAACTTACGGTTTAGGTATGTTTCATTAAACCTATAGGTTAGTTGGTTTCATTAAAATATATAAGTTAGGTTATGTTTCATTAAAGACCTATAAAGGTTTAGTTTGGTTTTCATTAAAATATCTAAAAGGTTAGGTTATGTTTCTTAAAACCTATAAGGTTTAGGTTATGTTTTCATTAAACCTCTAAGGTTAGGTTTATGTTTTCATTAAAAACCTAATCAAGGTTAGGTTGTTTTCATTAAAACCTCATAAGGTTTAGGTTATGTTTCTTAAAACTATAAGGTTAGGTTATGTTTCATTAACACCTATAGAGGTAGGTTATGTTTCATTAAACCTATAAGGGTTAGGTTTTATGTTTCCATAAAAACCTATAAGGTTAGGTTTATGTTTTTCATTAAAACCTATAGTTAAGGTAGGTTTCATTAAAACTATAAGCGTTTAGGTTATGTTTCATTTAAAACTATAAGGTAGGTTTATTTTTCATTAAAACCTATAAGGTTAGGTTATGGTTTTCATTAAAACCTATAAGGTTAAGAGTTAGGTTTCATTAAACCTATAAGGTTAGGTTTATGTTTCATTAAAAACCTATAAGGTGTAGGTTGGTTTCATTAAAACCTATAAGGTTAGGTTAGGTTTTCCATTAAAACCTTAAGGTTAGGTTATGTTTCATTAAAAACCTATAAGGTTAGGTTATGTTTCATTAAACCTATACGGTTAAGGTTATTTTTCATTAAAACCTATTAGGGTTAGTTTTGTTTCATTAAAACCTTAAGGGTTAGGTTATGTTTCTTAAAACCTATAGGGTGTGAGGTTATGGTTTCATTAAAACCTAATAAGGTTTAGGTTGGTTTTCATTAAAACCTATAAGGTTAGGTTAGGTTTTCATTAAACGCTATAAAGGCTAGGTTAGGTTTCATTAAACTCTATAAGGTTTAGGTTAGGTTTCATTAAAACCTATAGGTTAGGTTATGTTTTCATTAAAACCTTAAGTTAGGTTAGGTTTTCATTAAAACTCTTATAAGGTTAGGTTTAGGTTTTCATTAAACCTACTTAAGGTTAGGTTATGTTTCAATTAAAAACTATAAGGTTAGTATTGGTTTCATTAAAACCTATAAGGTTTATGTAGGTTTCATTAAAACCTATAAGGTTTAGGTGTGTTTTCATTAAAACGCTATAAGGTTAGGTTAGGTTTCATTAAAACTATAAGGTTGGTAGGTTCATTAAACGCTATAAGGTTAGGTTATTTTAATTAAAACCTAAAAAAATTTTAAAAGGAGGTTGTTGTTTTTTGTTTTTGGTTTATGTTTCATTAAAACCTATAAGGTTAGGTTATGTTTCATTAAACCTATAGGTTAGGTTAGGTTTTCAATAAAAACCTATAAGGTTTAGGGTTATGTTTCATTAAAACCTATAGAGGTTGGTTATGTTGTTTTCATTAAAAACCTGATAACATATAGTTAGGTATTTTTTCATTAAAACCTATAAGGTTGGTATGTTTCATTAAAACCTATACGGTTAGGTTTATTTTTTCATTAAAACCTATAAGGTTCGGTTATGTTTCATAAAACCTATAAGTGTTAGGTTATGTTTCATTAAAACCTATAAGGGTTAGGTTATGTTATCATAAAAACCTATAAGGTTAGGTTATGTTTCCTTAAAACCTATAAGGTTAGGTTAGGTTTTCATTAAAACCTATAGGTTAGGTTAGTGGTTTCATTAAACCTATAAGGTTTAGGTTAGGTTTCATTAAACCTATAAGGTTAGGTTAGGTTTTGTCATTAAAACCTCTAAGGTTAAGGTTAGGTTTCATTACAACCTATAAGGTTAGGTTAGGTTTCATTAAACCTATAAGGTTAGGTTAGGTGTTCATTAAACCTAATAAGGTTAGGTTATTTTCATTAAAACCCTATAAGGTTAGGTTAGGTTTCATTAAAACTATAAGGTTCGGTTAGGTTTTTCATTAAAACCTATAGTTAGGTTATGTTTTCATTAAAACCTATAAGGTTATGTTATGTTTTCATTAAACCCTATAAGGTTAGGATTAGGTTTCATTTAAAACCTATAAGGTTAGGGTTATGTTTCATTAAAACCTATAAAAGGTTGGTTATGTTTCATTAAAACGCTATAAGGGTTAGGTTAGGTTTCAGTTAAAACCTATAAGGGTTTAGGTTATGTTTTCATTAAAACCTATAAGGTAGGTTATGTTTCATTAAAACCTATAAGGTTAGGTTAGTTTTCATAAAACCCTTAAGGTTAGGTTTAGGTTTCATTAAAACCTATAAAGGTTAGGTTATGTTTCATTAAAATATATAAGTTATGTTATGTTTCATTAAAATACCTATAAGGGATTAATGTAGGGTTTCATTAAAACCTATGGTTAGGTTAGGTTTCATTAAAACCTATAAAGGTTAGTGTATGTTTCTTAAAATATATAAGCGCTTAGTTTGTTTCATGAAACCTATAGGTTAGGTTATGTTTTCATTAACCTATAAGGTTAGGTTTATGTTTTCATTAAAATATATAAGTTAGGTATGTTTCATTAAACCTATAAGGTTAGTTATGTTTTCATTAAAACCTATCGGTTAGTTATGTTTCATTAAAACCTATAAGGTTAGGTTTATGTTTCATTAAAACCTATAATGTTAGGTTAGTTTCTTAAAACTAAAGGTAGGTTATGTTTCATTAAAACCTATAAGGTTAGCGTTATGTTTCATTAACACCTGAGAGAG
This sequence comes from Chionoecetes opilio, assembly GCA_016584305.1. Lineage (NCBI taxonomy): Eukaryota > Metazoa > Arthropoda > Malacostraca > Decapoda > Majidae > Chionoecetes > Chionoecetes opilio. Next base: position 91,261 of record JACEEZ010007325.1, on the reverse strand, counting down.
GTTAGGGTTATGTTGTCATTAAAACTATAAGGTGTAGGTTCTGTTTCATTAAACCCTATAGGTTAGGTTATGTTCAATTAAATTAAAGACCTATAATGTTAGTTAGGTTTCATTAAAAACCTATAGGTTAGGTTACGGTTTCGATTAAAACCTATAAGGTTGGCGGTTATGTTTTCTTAAAACCTATAAGGTTAGTTATGTTTCATTAAGTAACCTATAGGTTAGGTTATGTTTCCATTAAAACCTATAAGGTTAGTTTATGTTTCATTAAACCTATCAGGTTTGCGGTTATGTTTCTTAAAACCTGATAAGGTTAGGTTTATGTTTCATTACAACCTATAAGGTTAGGTTATGTTTCACCGTTAAACCTATAAGGTTAAGTATAGGGTTTCTTAAAGCCTATAACGGTTGGTTATGTTTTCATAAAACCTGATAGAGGTTTAGGGTTTATGTTTCATAAAACCTATAGAGGTATTAGGTTATGTTCATACACCTATAAGGTTAGGTTCGGTTTCATTAAAACGGCTATAAGGTTTAGGTATGTTTCATTAAAACCTATAGGTTAGGTTATGTTTTCATTAAACCTAATAAGGTTCGGTTCTGTTTCATTACAACATTAAGGTTAGGTTAGGATTTTCATTAAAAAACCTATAAGCGTTAGGTTAGGTTTCATTAAAACTATAAGTTAGGAGTATTGTATGGTTTCATTAAATTATAAGGTTAGGTTTATGTTCATTAAAACCTATAATGTTCAGGTTATGTTTCATTAAAATATATAAGGTTTAGGTTTATGTTTTCATTAAAACCTATAAGTTAGGTATGTTTCATTAACCTATGACAAGGTTAGGTTAAGTTTCATAAAAACCTTAAGTTTAGGTTAGGTTTCATTAAAACCTATAAGGTTAGGTTGTTTCATTAAAACCTATAAGGTTAGGTTGAGGTTCTCATTAAACCATAAGGTTAGGTTTATGTTTCATTAAAACCTATAAGGTTTAGGTTAGGTTTTCATTAAAACACTATAAGGTTTAGGTTAGGTTTCATTAAACACCTATAAGGTTATGTTATGTTTCATTAAAACCTATAAGGTTAGGTAGGTTTCATTAACCTATAGGTTAGGTTAGGTTCATTAAAACCCTATAAGGTTAGGTTGTGTTTCATTAAAACCTATAAAGGTTAGGTTATGTTTCATTAAAACCTATAAGTTAGGTTAGGTTTCATTTTAAAACACTATAGAAGTTCGGTTAATGTTTCATTAAAACCTATAGAGGGTTAGGGATTAGTTTCATTAAACCTATAAGGTTAGGTTATAATGGATGTCATTTAAAACCTATAAGGTTTAGATTAGGTTCATTAAAACCTATAAGGTTTAGGTTTACATGTTTCATTAAAACCTATTGTTAGGTTTAGGTTTCAGTGTAAAACCTATAGGTTAGGATTAGGGTTTAATTAAAACCTATAAGGTTACGTTATGTTTTATTCACCATTAAAATTATATAAGGTTAGGATCATTTTTTCTTAAAACTACCTAAGCTTTAGGTGAGGTTTCATTAAAACCTATAAGGTTGAGGTTAGGAGGTGTTCATTAAACACCTCTAACGGTTAGGTTTTATGTTTCATTACACTATATAAGGTTAGGGTTTATGTTTTCATTAAAACCTATAAGTGTTAGGTTATGTTTCATTAAAACCTATAAGGGTTAGGTTAATGTTTCATTAAAATAGTATAAAGGTTAGGGTATTGTTTTTCGATAAAACCGTATAAGGTTAGGTTATGTTTCTTAAAACCTAATAAGGTTAGGGTTAATGTTTCATTCAAAACCTATAAGGTTAGGGTTATGTTTCATTACAAACCTATAAGGTTAGGTTTGCTGGTTCATTATAAAACCTATGAGGTTAGGGTTATGTTTCGATTAAAACGCTGGATAGAGGGTTAGGGGGTGTTTGTTTCATTAAAACCTATAAGGTTAGGTTAGGTTCATTAAAACCTATAAGGTATAGGAGTTATGTTTCAATTAAAACCTATAAGGGTAGGTTATGTTGTCATTAAAACCTATAAGTGTTAGGGTTTAAGGTTTCATTCAAACCTAGTAAGGTTTAGGTTAGGTTTCATTAAACCGTATAAGAGTTAGGTTATGTTTGCATAAAAACCTAGAAGGTTAGGATTATGTTTCATTAAAACCTATAAGGTTAGGTTCATGTTTGCCATTAAACCTATAGAGGTTAGTTATGTTTCATTAACACCTTAAGTGTTGGTTATGTTTTCATTAACAACCTAGTAATGGTGTTAGGTTATGTTTTTCAGTAAAACCTATAAGGTTGGGAATATGTTTTCGATTAAAAACCTAGTAGAGGGTAAGTTAGTTTTCATTAAAACCTTAGGTTAGTTATATGTTCATTAAAATACTACTAAGGTTTTTTAAAGGTATGGTTTCATTAAAAACCTATAAGGTTAGTGTGATGTTTCATTAAACCTATAAGGTTAGGTAGGTGTTGCATTAAAACCCAAAGGTTGGAGGTTTTGTTTTCATTAAAACCTATAAAGGTTAGGTTATGTTTCATTAAAACCTATGAAGGTTAGGGTTAGTTTCATTAAAACCATATACAGATTAGGTAGGGTTTTTTTTTTTTTTTTTTTTTTCACTTATAACTCCCTATAAAGGTTAGGGTTTAGGTTTCATATAAATATAGTACGGTTAGGTTATTTTCATTAAAACCTATAATGTTAGGTTATGTTTCATTAAACGCTATAAGGTTAGGTTAGGTTTCATGTAAAACCTATAAGGTTATGGTTGAGGTTTCATTAAAACCTATAAGGTTAGGTGTTAGGTTCATTAAAATATACATAAGGGGGGTTCAGGTTTATGTTCCTTAAAACCGAGTAAGGTTAGTGTTTATGTTTCCATTAAAACCTATAGGTGTAGGTATAGTGTTTCATTAAAACCTATAATCGGTTGGTTAGGTTTCATTCAAAACCTATAAGGATTAGGTTAGGTTTCATTAAAATATATAAGGGTTAGGGTTAGGATTTTCTTACTAATATATAAGTTAGGTTATGTTTCATTAAAACCTATAGAGTTTATGGTTATGTTTCATTAAAAACCTATCAAGGGTTAGTGGTTTGTTTCATTACCTATGGTTAGGTTAGGTGTTCATTAAAACCTATAATGTTAGGAGTTATGTTCATTAAAACCTATAAGGTTATTATGTTTCATTAAAACCTATAAGAGGTTAGGTTGTTTCCTTAAAACCTATAAGGTTAGGTAGGTTTCATTAAAACCTATATGGTTAGGTATATGTTTCATTAAAACCTATAAGGTTATGGTTATGGTTTTCCATTAAAACCTATAAGGTTCGGTCTTTATGTTTCATTAAAACCTATAAGGTTAGGTTAGGTTTTTATTTTTTTCTTTTATTTTTTTTCTTATCGCAAAATAAAACATCTCCATTACAACCGGACGCACCTATTATTGTCGGCCAAGAAAAAATAGTCTTTGTCTTGAAAACGCACCGCGCAACTCTGGTCCATTATTACCGTGGTCCATTATTTACCCGAACGGCTATAATACGTGCCTTGTATAATGCATTAAGTTGTAGTAGAACAATTTCTTCGATGACTGTGTAAAAAAAAATAAGCTGAAAAGGCTTGGTGGACCCGCCAACTTCAGTGCGGATTATGCACCTCAAAACATAGTTCACCAGGAAAAATAGAAAATGTAGGTACTTATACTTTGTATTGCCGTTGTCCCTTCTTTGAGCTGTGTGCTTTCCTGTGCCTGTTATGTTCTGTATATTTGTGTGCAATGTAATTTTTCTAAATTCAGATAAGTGAGTTAGTTTTGGTTATTTAGGGAGCATTCATATGGATTCCTTCACACAACCACTGTGATGTCAGGGTTGTGGGTGAGGGTGATACCCATTGTAGCAAAGCGTTTCCCACCACTCTTAAACATGTCCTGCGATTCTTAACTCCCACTGTGTGTCCAGGTCTGTCCTAGTATGGTGTGAGGTCACTCTTTCTAGTAAAATCTTTTCCCCTCCTGTAAAGCCTTCATAATTCTTAACACTTACTGGAGTTGTGTCAGGGTGATGTGTGGTGAGGTTCACTCTTTGTAGTAAATCTTTTTCCCACACTCTAGGCTTCTTGATTCTTTAAACACCAGAATGTGTGTCAGGGTGTGTGTTCGGTGGGGGGTTGACTCTTTTGTAGTAACATCTTTTCCACACACTCTAACAGTATTTTAACTGTTCTTATAACACGCACTGTGTGTGCGGGTGTGTCTGGTAGAAGGTTCAGAACGGGTATAAAACCTTTTCCCACACTCTAAGGCATTCATGGTTCTTACACCACTACTGTGTGTCCGGGTGTGTCTGTGAGGTCCAGTCTTATTAGTAAATCTTTTCCACACCTAAACATTCCTAATTCCTTACACACTGTGTGTCCATGGGGTGTGGTGAGGTCACTCTTTGTAGTAAATCTTTTCCCACTATCTAGGCCTTCATGATTCTTACACCACTGTGTGTCCGGGTGTGTTTGGTGAGACTGAACTCTTTCTAGAAAATCTTGTCCCATTACGCTAAACATTCATAATTCTTAACACCACTGTGTGTCAGGGTGGTGGTCGGGGGGTGAGTTGACTCTTTGTAGTAAATCTTTTCAATCGAGTCCATGCGAGAGCGTTGCTTGTTATATAGAACCGCCGCTTTTAATGTATCTACATGTAATAGTCACTTGAATATTTTTTAATACTTTTAAACGTATTGAATTATACTTTGCAAAAACTTACTGATTTATATCCGCATAGCTTTAAAGTACTCACTAATGGATTTTGGATTTGACTAATAAGTTGACTTCACTTTCCATATCAGACGATCACCGAGCGACTGACCTCAGACTGACTGATTCAGACGGACTAACTAGTCAGAGCGATAAAAACCTATCAGAGGCGATAAAAAGACTAGTCGGCGCGAGGAAAAAACCAACGGAGATTGACTAGCTAGAACGGAAAAAGTGCTAGTGTGACGCCGCCTTAACATAACAGCAGGCCTTTTACACTAAACATAAGCTATAACCTAACCTAAACCTTTACCAGCACCGACACGCCCCCCCCAAAAAAAACTGTGATTGCAACAGAAACGGTTACCAGATTATTAAAAACCCATCAAATACACCAAAAAAAATAGTCACAGTTCCTTTTACAGACGTGAATAATAGAGGGCAAATGTGCAGCATGTGCCTATCAGTCAGCCACACACCATAAGTCAGTGCCCAGGACAGTACGAAATAAATGACACTACATGATCACCACATATATCGTATTACGGTCATGTTCGCCCTCACACGTCAAATTCGCCCACAGTGTAAGGTCAATTCGCCCACGTGTAAGAGAGTCAATTCGTCCACTCTAGAATCAATTCGCCCACACGATGCCATGTAACTATATCTTCCTCTGGCAGAAATGGAATGACCACCAGTTAACCTTGGCGAATGGACGGTAAATTTCTATGTTTGCCCATACTGCTTCCCCATTCCTCCCCCAAACATTTTGTGGTGACCCACTGTGGGGAATGCGGGGTGTTTTCGGGTGGGAATCGAAATTCATGCGTTCGGTACACACACGTAATTAAAGAGTTGTGTAGGGGGGTAAATACCTTATTAAGATCTAGGTAATTTCCTTATATGAGAGAAAATTGCAAACAAAAATCAACCTAACCTAACCAAAATAACCTGCCCTAGCAGGAGACTTTACCCACCGATACCTAACCGTAACCAAATCTAACCTAAGCTCACCTAACCCAACCAAATCAAATCTAAACCTAACCTAACCAAATCTACCTAAACTACCCAAATTCTAACGACCCTAACCTAACCTAAGAACACATCTGAACCAGACACCTCCTAGCGTGGGGGGTTGGGAGGTTTTCTCGACACACTAAACAAATCTAACCTAACTCTCCTAGCTCCTAGGCTCCATAGTGTAGGGCGAAATGCTCCAGAATGTGGCGAATTGACCTGTGGGCGAAATGACTCCATGGTGTGGCGAAATGGCATGTGGGCGAAATGACCTGACACCCTAATCAAAAAAGTGAAATTTTTGGATTAAAATAAATCAAAACTTTTTGCTACTTTTTCGGGACCGGGATATGTTGTTTACATATATAATATATTGACGCGGACTGGATGTATTTGATCTCCCCGCGCAACAAACACCCTAATAATTTTAGGGAAGAGCCACGCAGGCCCCATCCTGGCTATATTTTCGGGTTTTTGACAATGCTACCCTTTCGGGTCCGTGTTGTTAGTGTTTATTTTAACCCTTTATAATAACCTTGAGTATTCCCTCAAAATTTTAAAACACTTGCTAAATTGTGTTTACTACTTTGGGGATAGTGTTTTTTCAATTTTTGCGTTTTTATTATTTCAGCTCCTACCACTTGTTGTTTTTTTTGTCGCAGAAAAACAAACAAGCCCAAAAAGGTCTTCGTGCCAAACGGGGGCTTGGAAAGCAAAAACACGTAAAAAATCTACCCCGTTTCAGCGTTGTTTTTGCTTTGTAGCTGAAGTATATAAAGGTTTCAATTTCCCACTTTTTTTTCGAGCGACGCACGGCGGGGGAATCAACAAAACATAGGTAATGGGGACCCTTTGTGTAGCCCCTTTTCACGTTGCCCCTCGATTTTTTTTTTTGTAATGTTTCATTTTTAGGCATTGTTGACCAGATGAGAACAAAAAGAACCCGACCCCGATACCCTTCTAACTTTCCTGTAATCATGGATGCAAGCATTAACGCCACCACACGTCTGTAAATAAAAAAGAAACGTAATCCTGGCGACTTTAGTGTTATCTACGGTACAGCAAGGCAACACTCCAACAACATCATCTGCCAGCTGATCAACCATCTGCCATCGTGACTCGCAACTCGAGGAAGGAAAGATTTTGTTATTGCCCCCCACAGCCACCCAACTAACTTTCCTCCCTTACTGGGCTGGCCTTAGACGCGTGGGAATGATCCGGCTGAGTCCGGTTATGTGTCTAGTCGGGACCAGAAGCAATGAATCCCCTAAGGCCTTGAGCACGGGCTCCTCATACTGGCACATCACCACCACGGCACACACACACACACAGGCACATGCGGAATAACACAACGACATCCTTTCCAGGCTATAATTGTGCTAGGTAACACTACAAACAACCTCACGCCCACCGTGAGACACAACAGCTCCTCCTCCTCATAGGCCCAGCCACTTCTCGGCCGTCGCAGCCCCAAATGTTCCCTCCACTGCAACTGCAGTCACGGTTATGCGCCTTATAACATACCAGAGTCACCACAATCAGCACACTAGGCCACCGGGCGGCGGGAAAAGGCGAAACTGGTTAACCCTCACGGCCCCGCCCCACGCGCGCCCGCCAGACACCAACAGCAACTGCTACCTTTTCATCCAGGCTCAGGGGACAATACCTCCACCCTTCTTGCCTGTGAACCACCCTAGCCCTACCGTAACCCTGTTTCCTGGCGGACGGCGGATCCTACGGGCGGTACCTGCCGGAGATCCTTTTCCAGTCCTATGCCTCGCCCGATTCCCCGCCTCGGCTTCTGGGCCCATACTTATAAAGATTTAGGATTCGTCTTAAGCCGGCCACACACACACCGGCGCGGCCTGTCCGGCCGACGAAAAGGGGCGTGGCTAGAGGCGGCCGGTGTGTGTGTGGGGGTGTTTTTCATCCGGCGGGGCCTGTCGCAGCGGCCGGATGAAAATCAGTCGGCGCTTGAAAATTCCGTCCGGCGCGGCCTGCCGCCTGCGTGTGTGTGGGTGCCTTCCGGCGCGGCCCGCCCCTCGCTCGGCCAGATAATGACTAATTGTACCAGTAATAATTGTATTTATGATAATATAGGTATTATATATGACGTATTATATATAGTATGACGAATTATATATAGGTATTATATATGGCTGCACATGCAGCCATCACCAACAAGTCATTTTCGGACAGCGGATTCATGTTGTCACCACGGTGGTCCGACGTGTACTGTATATTTTCATGAGGCGGCCGGTGTGTGTGTGGGTCTCGTCCGGCGAACGATGCCCCGCCACTTTTTGTCGGCCGGACAGGCCGCGCCGGTGTGTGTGTGGCCGGCTTTAGACTCGCTCGAGTCTTAAATATGGCGGCCGGCGTCCTAAATCATTTCGAGCGCATCCTAAATCGCTAAGAGTCGTCCTAATTTCGAGGTTTGGCTAGGGCAGGGTGTGAGGTGTCCTAGCGAGCAGGGCGGCGGCTAAAGCCGGCCACACACACACCGGCGCGGCCTGTCCGGCCGACGAAAAGGGGCGTGGCTAGAGGCGGCCGGTGTGTGTGTGGGGGTGTTTTTCATCCGGCGGGGCCTGTCGCAGCGGCCGGATGAAAATCAGTCGACGCTTGAAAATTCCGTCCGGCGCGGCCTGCCGCCTGCGTGTGTGTGGGTGCCTTCCGGCGCGGCCCGCCCCTCGCTCGGCCAGATAATGACTAATTGTACCAGTTATAATTGTATTTATAATAATATAGGTATTATATATGACGTATTATATATAGTATGACGTATTATATATAGGTATTATATATGGCTGCACATGCAGCCATCACCAACAAGTCATTTTCGGACAGCGGATTCATGTTGTCATCATGGTGGTCCGACGTGTACTGTATATTTTCATGAGGCGGCCGGTGTGTGTGTGGGTCTCGTCCGGCGAACGATGCCCCGCCACTTTTTGGCGGCCGGACAGGCCGCGCCGGTGTGTGTGTGGCCAGCTTTAGACTCGTCCTAAGACGTAAACATGGAGTGCTCCACCCACTCCTGAGAACTTTTCGTGACAGGATAGATGTACTGCACGAACTTGTTGATACATAACTAACTAATCAAGCGATACCGCTTGGACCGAGAAGGGATTATATATGTGACAGACTAGTGGGAGATGTAATATAAAGCAACACTGAAAAAATACGGCGATCAGTGCATGAAAAGTCACGAGTGTTTTATTATTCACTCTTTGAGGTAGTCATGTTCCTCCTGCCTTGATATCATGTATGTGATCAGTTTGAATTTTCTCCCTGTAATGCCCTTTATTAGGGAAAATAGTAGGAAAATTTTTATTATAAATTCCCGACTATGTTTTGGTCAGTAGTTTTTTTTTTTTCTTTTTGTCTCCGGGTGACTCTTTCGCCCTGCTATCTTTTCCCGGGCCATATTTTTCTCATCATTTGTCTTCCTACGCGCCATTTTGTTTTTTCTTCCTTCTTTTTTCCCCCTTTTCTTCCTTCCTTTTTTTCCCTCCCTTCTCCCTGACATGCCGTATGCGATCAAAATTCTGGAATTTATTCCGCGACCCCGTGAAACAAATTTTCCCATTCTTTTCTTTTTTCCCCCAACCTCTTCTCAGATTTAGACCCCCCCAGAAATTCCTAATGTCTTTAAAAAATACCCCATGTTTCAATCTGTTCGAATGGATATCTTAGTAAAAGATCCGCTAAAAATAAAGCCCCCCCAAAGTTTAAAAAAAACATTTCCCATACCCTCCACTCCTAAATACCCGTTCGGACTTTGACTTACTAAAAAACCATCCTCGGATTTAGATTAAAAGGATATTAAATTCTTCTCATAAAAAGTAACAGGTTTGTATTAGGGACGCCTCTTTTTAGGTTTTCCGGATTTCTTACTTAAAATTTTATTTGGGGGATTATAAGTTTTTCATTTGAGGTAAAACGGCGAGACTTTTCAAACAATTTCCCCCTTTTTTTGGGGGGCGGGCCATGACGCCAAAAACAAACCCCCTCTCCCCCCGGTAAGCGTGGGCCCGCTTCCGTTCCCCCCCCCCTTTTTCCCCCCCCCCCTTTTTTTTTTGTTACTTTTTTAAAAGGAAAAAATTTTATTTTTAAAAAAAGGGGCCCCCTTCCTTAAATTTTTTTAACCCCTTCCCCGCCCCCCCTTTGGTGCATTTTTTCTTTTTTTTTGGGGGGGGGAAAAAAAAATTTTTTTTTTTTTAAAAAAAAAAGGAAAAAAAAAGGGGGAAAAAAAAGGGGGGAAAAAAAAGGAAAGGGGGAAAGAAGGGAGGGGAAAAAAAAAAAAAAGGGGAAAGGGAAAGGGGGGAAAAAGGGAGGGGGAAAAAAAAGGGGGGAAAAAAAAAAAAAAAAAAGAAAAAGGGGGGGGGGGGGGGGGGGAAAAAAAAAAAAAGGAAGGGGGGGGGGGGGGGGGGGGGGAAAAAAAAGGGGGGAAAAGGGGGGGGGGGGGGGGGGGGGGGGGGTTTAAAAAAACCCCCCGGGGGGGCTTTTCCCCCTTTTAACCTTTAAATTTTTTTCCCCTTTAAAAAACCCCCCCAAAAAACCCCCCAAGGGTTTTCTTTTAAAATAAAAAAAAAATTAAAAAAAATTGGGGGATTTTTTCAAATTCCCCCAAAAAAAAAGTTCTTTAACCTAAAACCCCCCATTCCCGGGGGGCCCGGAAGGGGCCCCCCGCCCCGGGGGAAAGTTTAAAAAGGGAAAAAAAAAAATTTGGGGGTTTCCCATTTTATTTTAAATTTAAAAAAGAAGGGCAAAATTTTTAAAAGTTTTAAAAAAGGGGGACCTTTTTAAAAAAAAAATAAAACAAATTTTAAAAAAATTCCCTTTTAAAAATGGGGCCGGGGGTTTTTAAATTTTAAGGTTTTTGTCTACTAATACCTACTTCCATGTGTAATTTATAAATTTAGTGGATGTTACTTAAGGGGTTAGGAAAATTCACTAAATAGGATCCGGGGAGATTTTTATGTTTCCAAAGAGCTTCCTTTCATCACATAGTAAATTTTTCTGTTCAGAGTGAAAGGGGTTATTCTTACATCCGATAGAGTTTTCCGGTTTGTGTTAACCTTTTGTGTTGGATAATTCAAGCAAAAAAAAACTATGTCACTATAAATAAATGGATGAGTTTCAAATATAGTTTTTTGTGTTATTAAAAAACCCGGGTGTTATTCTTTGTTGGACAAAATTCCCCCCCCCCAAAAAGAAGCCTTACTGGGTGAAATTCCCTCCCAAATCACGCTAAAGATCAATCTGATATTAAATTTAATCAAACTGCCCAGGGAGTACTCTATAACTACTCGCCGGGGCTGGGGGCCCAAAAATCCCTTTTTAACCTAAACTTTTTTCCCTTTTCCCCCCTTAAAATACATCCCCCTTTTCAGTACTCCCGCATTTAGACGTGGTCATACTATAATCAATAGTGAAACCATAAAAAATTTAAAATCCTCCATTCAATTTGGGGTTAGTTTTTACAAATCACCCCAAAAAATATCATTCAAGAGGGTTGACCTTAAAAAAATCCCCCATACCAGTTCCCCCCAAATTCGGGGGCAACACATCCCCAAAAAACTTTTTGATGAAAATGGTATCTGTTGAAATAAAACGTTTTTAGAGTAGGTACTTAAAAAAAAAAATTTAAAAATTAAAATAAGCCGTGATTTATTAACCAGGGAACAATATCTATATAACCTATTTCCTTCCCACTGCCGTACTTGATTTTTTTCTTATTTGTTCTTGAAATCTCTGTTAATATCCCAAAACCCCACCTCTAACCTAACTTAACATTTTTTTTGGGTTGAAAAAACTAGATTCTGGTTATAAGTATCAGCATTATTATTGAATTGCGTCAGGGGAAAATAAGGTTTAAAGATCGAGTGAAGAAATCTACCTATAAAATAGGTTAAATTGTCGGGCTCGGGGATAACCTAAACCAAACGGTAAAAAATTCCGCGGAGTTGGCGGTGCCAACCCCCCGGAAAATCGCGCACCATCAAATTTGTTTTTTAACCAAAATAACCAACATAACCTAATAAAAATCTACCCTAAGTTTAAACAAAACCAAAACCCAAACCTTAACATAACCAAATTTTAACCTAACCAAAACCCAAAACGTAACCTACTCAGCAATCGGGTAATAATGGACGAGATTCAGGTCGTTTTCAAGAAAAACCGCTTTTTTTTTCCTGGTCTTAAAATAGGTGCTTTTCTAATGGAGTAGTTTTTTTTTTGCGCAAACCCCAAAAGAAAAAAAAAAAAAAAAATCTACCGAATTTTATGGTACCTTTCCTTTAAAAAACTGTATCTCCATAAAACTCCACTTAAATTTGGGCCCGGGAAAATTAGTCGGTCTTATGGGTTTTAAATGAAACCTAACCTAACCTTTAGGGTTTTTAATAAAACCCAAAACTACCGGGAAAATCTTAAAAACGGGTCCCCACGGTAATTTACCAAATTTTTGGCTCAAACTATTATCTTATTTTGTCTTTAAAACCCATCTGTTTATTTTTAATGAGTGCCGATCCTTACTTTGTCTCATGGCGATTTTAATATCAGCGATCCATAATGTTTTATTTTTTAGTTTTGGTTCGGGTCCCGAAGATCCAGTTGAAAATGCTCGTGCCGAAACGCCGTGTGACAACCCCGCAATTTTTTTTTCCCCCATTTCGGCATCTTTTGGTACAAATACCAAAGATGCCGGAAAAGTGCCCCCTGTTACACGGCCTTTAGGTTAGGTTTTTGGGCAGGCAGGTTAATTTAGGGTTTGGTTAGGTTATGGGGACAGCACAAGGGGCTCGAAAGGGGGCTTTGGTTAGGTCTGCAGGTTTTTTCATCTTTGAATAAAGGGTCAAACTCCTATTTCTTCTTAGGGTAACAAACTTGGGGACATGGGGGAAACCTGGGTTTTTGGGTGGGGGAGCCACACATAAGGGGAAAAATGGCCCCCCCAAAAAAAATCCCTTTAAAATACGGAAAATTTTCCCCAGTTCTGGACTTTATCGGGGAAAAATTTCCCTTTTTATGTGTGCTCCCCCCCCAAAAGAGCAAAATCATAAGGGAAAAATGGGTCCCCCCAAAAATCCCCAAACTAGGGGAAATTTTCCCCATACATAGTTAATGGGGGAATATTTTCCCCCATAAAGTTCATGAACTAGGGAATTTCCCCAGTTTTTGGATTTTTTTTTGGGGGGGCCATATTTCCCTTATGTGTGTGCTTCCCCACCCAAAAAACCCGGTTTCCCACCATGTCCCCAAGCTTGTTGGCTATAACAAGAAGAAGATAGAGGGTGGAGCCTTTGTTCTAAAGATTTACCCCTAAACTTAACCACAAAGTATATTTGACCTAACATTATAGGTTTCATTAAAACCTATAGGACTCTGACAAATCTTTCCCGACCAAGTTTTAGTGCTTTTTCTGATGGAGATAGTGTTTTTAATGGAAATGGTACCATAACATTCGGTGATGATTTTTTTTTTTTTTTAATCTGTGGGTTTGCGCAAAATAAAACTATCTCCGGTAATAATGGACGAGAGTTTCGCGGTCGTTTACAGAGACACCGACTATTTTTTCTTGGCCTACAATAGGTGCTTGCTCTAATGGAGATAGTTTTATTTTGAGCAAAAAAAATAATGAAAAAAAATTAAACTTAACCTAACCTTATACGTTTTAATGAAACCTAACCTAACTGTAAGGGTTCTAATGAAACCTAACCTAACCATATAGGTTTTAATGAAACCTAACCTAACCTTAACCACAAAGTATACATTTAAAAAAAAAAAAAATTATGGGTTTGCGCAAAATAAAACTCTTCATTAGAACAAGCACCTATTGTAGGCCAAGAAAAAATAGTCGGTGTCTGAAAACGACCGTGAAACTCTCGTCCATTATAACCCTATATCCATTCGAAAAAGCACCTATTGTAGGCCAGGAAAATTCGCCGACGAATAAAATAGGAACGTTGGCGAGAATTCTTATCGGCGACAGTTCCAGGTATTGTCTAGTTACTTGGATAATGTATCCCATTAATAATACCCACCCTAAAATGGGTGGGTATTAGATTGGTAGTGGGCTTTCAAAAGTCCTAGGATTCTTACCTACATCATCGTGTAGATTTCTTCATTCTGAGTATTTTGAACCCCATTTCCCATGGTACAATTGAATAATAAAGGCGTTACATGTACGTAATACCGAAAATCTACCGTTATTTCAGCCATAAACTGTTAAGTTAGGTTAAATCAGATTAGGTTAGTTTAGGTTAGAGGTGGGGTTTGGTTTAGTCGTCTAAGCTAACTTAAATCAGACTAGGTTAGGTTAGGTTAGAGGTGGGGTTTGGTTTAGTAACATGATATCAAGAAAAAAATAAAATGATCAATATCAAGACCTATCAAGATATTATCAAGACCTTCACAAATCCCTTCAAATACCTCTAAAACGTAATTATAAAGTGGGAGAATTACCCCCTTTAACATCCCTTACCCCACCTAATGTCCTAAATGACCCCCCAAAATAATACTAACCTAACCGGTTACCGGTCATTTCGTCCACACGTCAATTCGCCGACAAGACATTTCGCCCACATGTAAGAGTCAATTTGCCCACTCTAAAGTCAATTCGCCCACACGATCCATATCACGGAGTCATGTAACTTATATCTTCCGCAGGCAGAAATGGAATGAACCACCAGTAACCTTGTGCGAAATGACTCCATAGCGTGGCGAATTGACCTGTGGGCGAAATGACTCCATGGTGTGGCGAAATGGCATGTGGGCGAAATGACCGGATATATCCAACCTAACCTTATTATAACCTTATCTAACCCTACCAATAACCTCCTAGTGAGACCTAAGGGCAGGAAAGAAATAGAATTCTACCAGTACATGTTATATTGAGGTTATAAGTTTGTAATTTGTTGTGTGGGGACGCGCCATATGATATTTGTTTACATTCTAACTGCATTATGATTGGCTAACAATTTCAAAGGTTGATGAAATCTTTCCTCTGATTGGCCAAGCGACAGTCAGCTGAGTTCCATTCCTCGTGGTCGGAACGGAACGGAACGAACTTGAAGATCGCATCATCGTGAGCTAAGGCGGCGTCACACTAGCAATTTTTAAGTCTGGTTTTTTCAGCAACTTTCTACAAACTAACAATTTTCTGACTGCAAGCCGTCACACACACAGAATCGTTCGCCTGCATCACCAGTCAGCTGTTCGACTGTAAACAAACATGGTTCTTTGTGGTTTGTGGTTTAACCACTTTGTGGTTAAGATTAGGTTATGTTTAATTAAAACCTATAAGGTTAGGTTAGGTTTCATTAAAATCTGGTTAGGTTAGGTTTCATTAAAGCCTATAAGGTAAGGTTAGGTTTTTTTTTTTTTTTTTCTTTGCGCAAAATAAAACTATCTCCATTACAACACGCACCTATTGTAGGCCAAGAACAAATAGTCTTTGTCTCTGAAAACGACCGCGAAACTCGTCCATTATTACCGACGGTTATAATTACGTGCCTTGTAATGCATCATTAAGTTGTAGTAGAACAATTTCTTTCATGACATCGTAAAAAAAAGTAAGCTCGAAGGCTTGTGGAGCCCGCCAACTTCTGCGGATTATGCACCCAAAAACATAGTTACCGAAATAGGAAATTTAGGTACTTATTACTTCTATTGCCGTTTCTTTAGCTGTGCTTTCCTGTGCCTGTATGTTTGTTTTTTGTGCAATGAATTTTCTAAATTCAGATATATATATATATATATATATATATATATTATATATATATATATATATATATATATATATATATATATATATATATATATATATATATATATATATATATATATATATATATATATGAATCCGAGCGGCCCTCCGACTTCAGCTCCTTGTGCGACGGGCCGATATTCCGTGCGCAGTCCAGGTATACAGACAGTCCAGGTATACAGACAGAGGTCTATGCCTTAGGAAAAAAAGGATGCAAGAAAGAAACATGCAAATTATAACAGTTTTTCCATCAGTAAATTTTTCCAGGGTGACTTTCTATACGTCAACATGTTCTTTCTATAGATATTATGATCATTTTCGCTCTACAAGACATAATAGAGCAAGAGGATGCAAGGGAAAACATACAGATTGATCGATTGATTTAATGCCAAAAAGGTGAATGTGCCAGCCATCAGAGGTCATATGGCACTATGGCAAAGCATATCAAGGGTCAGGGTTAAAGAATAATAGTGAAGCGGTGAGGGAAGGGGAAAGAACGGAATGTTACAGCAGGATCAGATGTAGGATGTGGATTTGTTTGTGAGTTAGTGAGTAGTGAGTGAGGGAGTAAGTTGGTGGAGTGTCAGCAAAAAAGTAGCGACAGCAAAAAAGTTCCTTGTCAGCCCCGCCTCGCCCCTCGCTCTGCTTCAAGTCGGGTCTTACGAAAAATTGACTCGGATCTACGTTCTCGGCGACCCGTCCTCCTCCTCCTCCTCCTCCTCCTCCTGCCCGCCTCGAGTCGCTGCCGGATTCCCTCTCCTGTCTGTCTGTCTGTCTGTCACTTTGCCACTCTCAGGGTTCGTCTTAAGGCCGGTTCCCATCAGCCCGCTTGTACGGCCGTCTTACAACAACACCGCTCAACAATGACGTCACCATCATTACCGCTTGAGTGGTATTTGTGGTAACTGGGCACAGTTGGCAACTCCGCTCGAGCGGACACCGCCGAGCGGGAGAGATGACTTGAATTTAACTTTGTACGGAGGCCGTACAGCGGTACGGCGGTGCGGTAGACTTTGTTGTGACGTCATTGTGACGTCTTTGTTGTTGTACGGCGGCCGTACAAGCGGGAAGGTGGGAACCGGGCTTTACAAGGGACATCACAGTTACGTGTCCATACTTTCCCTTCACGACCCTTCCTCTAAGCCCTGAGGGTATTTAGTGTTCATTCTGATGCTAGTGGGAAGGAACATAAGAACATAAGAACACAAGGAAGCTACAAGAGGCCGCGAGACCTACACGTGGTAGTTCCTGTTACTTAACACTACCTACATCCACCTTTCATCCCATCCATGAATTTATCTAGCCTCCTTTTAAAGCTCTCCAATGACTCCGCACTAACTACCTGTCTACTGAGTCCATTCCAATAATTTACCACCCTATTTGTGAACCAGTTTTTCCCTCCAGAGTTTGAGACAATTCTTCCTTGGCCCATAAGTTAGAGGGAGGCAGGAATGCGTGGAACCTCTAAGCTTTCCTTAACAGCCTTTGTGTCTTGCCAAAACGAGATCAGAGTCTCTTACCAGCATTTACGGCCACACTGTAAGGGCCTTGTTATGCTTGCCCGCCGCCATATATTTCCCGCCGCGATTTATATTAGGGGAACCACTTGCCCGGACTATGGCGGACAGACAGCTCCCAGCGGGGTCAGACGGGAGGGCGGTGACGGAACGGCGGACAGGCGTCTCCCGCCCTGCCACATGCGGACAGGGGCGTCTCCCTCTGTTATCCGCTGTCCAGCGTGACGGAGGGACGGACAGGGGCCTTCTGTCCCGCCTCCTGCTGGCTAGTAAGACGGGACTGTGACAAGGCTCCCCCGCCCGCATATTCCCCAACTCTATGCGAATATGTGGTTTCCAAGTAAAGACGCTTGGCTGTAGCTCCGAAACTAACCATAGGACTTTCTCGAAAATATCCTCATTGTGATTTCCATATAAAGTTAACCTTACAGGCCCAGGAAACCTAACCTAACCTAACCATAACCTATCGTAACCTAACCTGACATGTTCAAAAGTCAACACGACATACTGTTCCAGAAAACGGGAATATGCTGCCCACCGCGCTATATTTCCCGCCGCGATTTATATGAAGGGAAGCACTTGTCCGGGGGGCTATGGCGGACCACAGTTCAGGCGGGAGGGGCAGTGACGGAGAGGTGGACAAGCATCTCCCGCCCTGCTACACGCGGACAGGGGCCTCTCGCTCTGTCATCTACAGTTCAGCGTGACGGAGGGACAGGCAGGGAGAGTGGTGACGGAGTGGCGGACAGGCGGTGACGGAATGGCGGACAGGCGGTGACGGAGCGGCGGGCAGGAGCCTTTTGCCCTGTCACACGCGGACAGGGGCCTCTCGCTCTGCCATCCCCTGTCCAGTCTGACAGAGGGACAGGCAGGGAGAGCGGTGACGGAGTGGCGGACAGGCGGTGACGGAATGGCGGACAGGGCCGTCTCCTGCCCTGCCACACGTGGACAGGGATTTCTCGCTCTGTCATCCCCTGTCCAGCGTGACGGAGGGACAGACAGAGAGGCCTTCTGTCCCGCCTGCTGCTGCCTTTATAGTAAGACTGCACTGTGACAAGATTCCCCTGCCCTCCATCCCCTGTATACAAGTAATCTGTCCACCTGATACACACTGTCTTTGAGATCCACAGAACGCTTCACATCAACTCTCAATCTGGAGATGTAATATACCGGTAAAGAAAAGCTTGGTACTCAGGGATAGCGAGCGCCAAGGCTAAGGGAATAGATAAATCTCTCTCTAGGCTCAGAGGCATTGTCGCCTCTGTGGTGCAGTGGCTAGCGTGCCTGGCTACGAATCTGCGGGCCCTGGTTCGATCCCGGGCCAGGGCAAGCCGGTGACCAGCCTACCCAGCTGTTCTTCCTTCCTTTCGGGGTTGATAAATGGGTACCTGGGGTAACCTGGGGAAGGGAACTGTGGTAACCCGGGAGTCACACTAGCCCTGTGTCCCGGGGTAACGGGTCCTCACCCACCACAGGCTCTAAGGGCTAATGCCACGGAGATGAGCACCGCATGCCACGCGCAGCTTAGCGCATGCTCCCATCTTTACCTTTTTTACCTAGGCATTGGCGTGCGCTATACACCCACGCCACTCCCCCCCACCCCCCCACCTCCAGGCAGTGTCCAGTCCCTGATAACTCGCCCGACGGATCCTGCTTAATGTTCATTTTCGTGGCGGAAATTGCCCTGGTTTGGGCTGTCGACGGACATTTTAACATGGAGGGAAGCGCTGTGAGGAGACGAGGAGGCGCAGGAGTCCCCGAGGCCCCGCTGCGTCCTCGTGTCAGCGCCTGTCTCCCGCTGTCATCCACAGGGAACGAACGCCCCTCACCTCCTGACTGCAGCACGTGCAAGAATTTCTACACAGTGGAAGAATCTAAGGGAAACGAAAGGGTGGGCCCCAGGAATACAGGAACTACCTCGTGTGTAGGTCTCACGGCCTCTTGTAGCTTCCTTATTTTCTTATGTTCTTATTTTCTTATGTTCTTATGGGCAAAAGTAACGAAAGGAAATATGGCATTTGGTTTTGCTTCTGCGCCTCCCCTCGCCTTCCCCTCGCTTCCCCTAACTGGACACTTTGCGAGGGGAGGCACAGAATGAAAGTATTTATATATATATATATATATATATATATATATATATATATATATATATATATATATATATATATATATATGCATTTATTTACGTAAGGGGAAGGGGATGTGGCCGCTAATGTCACTGTGGTGTGTCTGTCTTTAAGTTTGCCACAGTCACTCCCTTCCCTTGACCCTGTGTGTGTGTGTGTGTGTATTCATCTAGTTGTCTAGTTGTATTTTACAGGGCCAGAGCAACGCTCGTATGGCCCCGTCGCCATTTCAACATTTATTTTTCTCATTCATCTTTAGTGTTGGCCGAAGCCACCACCCCGGGAGGGGGGTCACAAACCCCCGGCTAACACCCGGTACCCATTCACTGCTGGGTTGACAGGGGCTTGGGTCTTAAGGAAACAGCCCAACTGTTTCCGCTCCTCCCGGGGATTGAACCCGGTACTTCTCGGTTGTGAACCGAGCGTGCTTCCCCTACACTACGGAGTACCCTAGACCCTACACCTAGGAGTACCCTGTGTGTGTGTGTGTGTGTGTGTGTGTGTGCAGGTACATTAGTTCATCACTTTACCATGTGTTCAGTAACCAATTCCAGACGTTTCCTTTGCAGGTAAGACGCTGGTTTGCTGGCCTATTACCTCCCTGCCAGTCTCCCTGTCTGGCTGACTGGCAGGGCCTAAAGCGCCTCTCGACCAAGGGACGCCTCAGCACAAAGCCGCGGCACACGTGAGTAACAGCAATGTTTTGACACACCTTACTCCAGGTAGATGGTACCCAGGCTCACCTTACTCCAGGCTCGACAGACCGTGCCGTCATTATATTCTTGTTTTATATATATTTTTCATTGGGTGAACCCGCCAGGGTGGTGCGGTTGGTAGAATCACGAACTGGTGTTGCAGACTCCCTGCGCCATTCGGTCAGCGGTTCGAGTTCACCAAATTCGTCCTGGCGTGGTGGCGCTTTGTATAGTCAATAACCTTGTAGTTGGTACTTGCAAAGTGTCTAGATAGGATCAAAGTATCTTATCTATCATTGGGCGATGTTGTAATGGCAATAAGCTTACTGACTTACTGACTTAGATGAATGCTTGAGAATACTTGATTATTTTAATTATTACTCATGACTACGTGTACACGCTGCGGACACACACGTAGAAAAGTAGCCTGACAGTATTACTTATCAATATATATAATAAGCTACTTAATGAACCACAACTACAACATTTGTATTACCATGTGGCGTGTCTATGATGTAGATAAGGTGGATAAGTTGTGGATAGGTAATGTGTGATAAGGTGGACGTTACATCACACCTTGGTGCAGTTCTATTTATCTTTAAAGCTGACGCACAGACGATTTTTTTTGTCCCAGAAAACACAGCTGTCTGTGATTGGCTGTGTGTTTAGGGGGAAGTGTTGCAATGTAGGTCGCCTGAGGTCACACTTGCAGGGGGCGACGCCCCCTGCAAGTGTGACCTCACTCCGCAACTACACGCACTGGACGCTGCAATACTGGCCCCATGGTCAGTCTGCTGGCACATTCACTTGCTGCATATAGACTGGTTTATCAGTAAATATGATATACTGTAATCTTCGTAAATGTTTGTTCTATAGTATTATCAAATACAAAACAATAAAACACACTAAAGAAATACCATTACGACTTACGAGCCGCCCGCCCGCCCGCCCGTGTTTTACGTAAATTAAGAAATTCCAAATGACTGTTTTGGTTTCCTTTACATGGTGTTGTAACATCAACGACTTCATCCGTATATGTTGATTTCCAGGCAATGCAGTAAAACATGTTCCTTAATCTACATATCTCAGCAGCATTGTACATTTCACACTTCGTGTCTTTAGAATAGTCAGAGCTCAATTGACGCTAACGCCCTCATTTAGTGGACGAAAGAACTAAAGAGTAACCAGTTAGCCTTTACTACACCTTATTTTGAAGCTTTCCAGTCTTTCTTTAGTATACCGTCTTTGCTGTGGTGTCGCCGCCTCGCTGTTGTGTGGCGACAGCGCAACCCGCGGAGTGCCATGATCGGGTCGCAGCCTGGATCAGAGAGAGGGAAGCAAAGAGTAGCAGACCAGCGCCATCAAGAGTTCTGGCGCCCAATATAGAATACCATTTGGAAGGGGAACTATAAAACAATCTAATTTTCTTTGGGATTATAATATATATGAATATATATATATATATAGCTATATATATATTATAAATATAATATATATATATATATATATATATATATATTATATATTTATATTATATATATTATTATATTAGGGTGTCCCAGTTTTTTGCAGTTCCCAAAGTTGTCGTGCACACGCCCTAATGTGCCCACCCCTGCAAAACATGCCAGCAGGTTAATTTCATTCGCGTTCTTCAATGGGTCAAGGGTTTCCCTCAAACCCTGTGTACTGTTGCTGAACGGCTACTTTAGTTGTTCTAGTAAATAGTATACGTAATACCTATAACTAAATTGTATCTGATTTTTTTTTGGAGGGATATGGCTACAAGACAGCAGGAGACGGTGTAAAATGGTGGGGTGGTGCGAAAATGAACCCTGGAAATGTTGCCATCAACTACCGACAGGGGGAGATGTTCTTATATATTAATCGGTTAGTTTTCATATAGGTCCAAGTAAACAAGGTCGATGAGGGGCTCTCCCCCTCCTAATAAGTCAATGATATTTCGCCATTTTTTCTTCTTCACCGTTGTCAATTAAAATAAAGGGGGGTGCGATTTGCTTTCTGCGAAGAAAAAAATCCATGTTGAGGGGGACACCCTAATATATATATATTATAATATATATAGATATATATATATATATTATATATATATATATATATATATATATATATCTATATATATATTATATATATATATATACTATATATATATATATATATATATATATAATATATATTATTAATATATATATATATATATAATATTATATATATATAGATATAATATATATAATAACAACTCCGGGAGCAACTGGGTAGTAGCGGGGGCGGCGCTGTTACTGCGACGCAATAGGATACCGGTACGGACAGTCACTGGACACTTAGCGGTTCCTGACAGAAAAGGGACAGTTTAAGCCTTGTCTTTTTAAGGAAAAGTAAACGAAAATTGGTAAATACTGAGCTAAAATAAGCAAAACTGAATTAATATATTATAAATTCTCTGAGGCTTTGTGTGTGTGTGATTTGGCTCACGTGGGCCGCCACTGAACGGCCTGCTTATTGTGGCCACTCTGCCCGAACATTTTTCTTTTTTGGGCCCCCCCCCGGGCTCGTGCGTCTATGCTCATGGAGAAGGCTTTTGATATGGTGCTAGGAGATTGTTAAAAACCAGCCTGGTGGGGGACACCAGTGTAATAAGACCTCGCATCAACACCCAAGAGAACTTGTCAGCCACAAGCTGGCAGCCACTGATCAGCTGGCCAGCCTGGCAGGTGGCACGGAGCCGGGATTACACCTGTTCATGTCCGGGGATCAGATACAGGGATCCTGGTCAAGCCGTGTAATGAGGTTCCGGAGTTCTCTATCCACCAATCAGAGCACCGAAAAGAGTCGTAAGCAGGTGACAGAGGCCTGCGGCACGCAGTTGTGGGGCAGCAGGCCAAGACGGGTTCATTCGGGCTCGGCCCACCACCGGGAGACCATGCCTGCTTCAGGGTCAAGAAGGACAGATGGACACCGTTCTAGGGCCAACGTAGAGGCTGTGACACTGTGATGTAGTGCCTGATGAACCAACTGATCAGAAGAGTTACACGATAGTCATTTGGAACTATTTGGTGCATGATGCACTACACAGGACCAGAAGGACACTGCGCTACTTTATTTAAGCAATTATTCGATAAGGGTGCAATATCAAAGTGCAATTTGCATAGTAAGAAATGCTCAAATTGCAAAAAGGATTTTGATTAAATCCTCCCGTCTTAGATTCCATTTTTACATAGGAAATTGGCATGCCAAGTTGAGAAATTTTTGTTGTTGTCTGTACGGTTTTCGTACCCAATGCCTTGTACAGATAACCCTAGCCGGGGGTGATCTGTACAGATCGTACCCCTTGGGAAAATGGTGAATAGTGGCCCTCCACGTTTTCGTACCTGATTCTAAATATTCACCAAGATAACTCTGTACCACAGGTATATTTAGCTACCAATAATTTTCAATTAAATTGTTAACCTGATTTTTAGTGACTATTATTCCCCTAGTAGTACGTTGCACCCCTATCTCACCCTCACCGCTGCACTACCGAGTACCCCGGTGAAAGGTTGTGGCCGTGTTGTCTGCCTGGAGGAGTGTTTCCCTTTGCAGTAAGGTTATTGTACACAGATACACACACACATCCTGCTGTTGGGATATACTAAGATTTTACATTTTTTTTTTTTTACATGTGTGCCTATAGCGCCTGTAGGCAGTGGTGACCAGGCCTCAGATGGCAGGCTCTGGAGGTTCCCTTGAGGGCTGTGATGGTTGGCCCTCGCCCGTGGTGGCGCAGGCAGGATTCTTATAGTGACGCCTGTGATTAGAGGCTACATACATATAATATCTAGCCAGTGCCGCAATAGGAGGCCGTGTGTGGCCGCCCGGTGGTGGTTGACAGCTAGGGTTATAAAGAAGGGGACTTGCAGGGACCTGGCCAGGCAGGGACCGGGCTGGCAGAGACCCTGGACCTGTGTATCCATCCCTGCACAGTGTCACGGCTTCCAAGGGTCACCTGGCCACACCAAGGGTCACCTGGCCACACTAAGGGTCATCTGGCCACACCAAGGGTCACCTGGCCACACCAAGGGTCACCTGGCCACACTAAGGGTCACCTGGCCACACCAAGGGTCACCTGGCCACACACACGGCACACTTCTTATAGGTGCGGCGCGGCAACTGTTTGGTGGCGCCTCGTAATAATACCAGTAATACAAAGGCAGGTTTTTTTCCGTCTATTTTTTTAATGTCTTACAAAATACACAAAAAAGATAAACAAAGGAATTTTTGTTTTGTATAAAGGATGAAGATAAAATTGTTGAACTATTTGTGTGTGTGTGTGTGTGTGTGTGTGTGTGTGTGTGTGTGTGTGTGTGTGTGTGTGTTGCAAACAGTCATTAATTCTGCATGGTTTCTCTCATGACCATTACCTATATGAAACACACACACACACACACACACTAATAATAATAATAATAATAATAATACTTACCAATAATAGTAGCGATAATATGGCAAGGTTGTAAGGCTATCTCTCTCTCTCTCTCTCTCTCTCTCTCTCTCTCTCTCTATCACTCACACTCAAGAAACTAAATATCATTACATATAAACTTTTCCTTAAATACAAAATTGAGATATATGTATATGGAATGCTGAATATTTTTCCTAGTTACTTCATCCATGAGAGATGAGATGATCTTGAGTAGGAGGACAGCGGAGAGAGAGAGAGAGAGAGACATAGAGAGAGAGAGAGAGAGAGAAAGAGAGTGATCGAGATGGAGAGAGAGCCAGGGAAGAAGAGAGAGATGAGAGAGAACAGAGAGAGAGAGAGGAGACGACTGGAGAGAGAGAGAGAGGAGCTCGAGAGGATGAGAGAGAGAGAGAGAATTTCTTTTGCTCTTCACCCATCGAAAAAAAAAAGGGAGAGGAGAGGGATGGACGAGACGGATTGGGTAGGTTGGGGTGGATGAGGACGGAGGCGCGAGAGAGAGAGAGAGGCGGCGACGTTAGAGGGATTCGAGCTAGAGTGAGGAGAGGAGAGTGAGGAGAGCGGAGAGAGGTGACAGAGGAGCGGAGAGATGATCGATGATAGAGAGACGAGAAGTGGAGATCGATGAGACGAGAGGTTGAGAGGCTCAGAGCGACTTGAGGGAGATCGAGAGAGAGAGAGAATTATTTGCTAATCACCCAAGCGAAAAAAAAAAAAAATGAGAGATCTCGGAAGAGAGAGTAGAGAGAGACGAGAGAGAAGATGAGAGAGAGAGAGAGAGATCGAGCGAGAGAGAGAGAGAGAGAGAGAGAGGAGCGAGAGCAGAGAGAGAGAGGAGGAATTTCTTTTGATACTTCACCCATCGAAAAAACAAGAGAGAGAGTAGAGAGAGAGAGAGAGGTCGGGAGTGGGTGACTTACCAGAGATGAGGAGAGGGATGCGGAGAGAGGAGAGGAGAGGAGAGAGGATACGCTGCGGAGGTGAAAGGAATGGAGGGGATGAGTGAGGAGAAAAGAGAGAGGGTGGGATAAACACGACGAGAAGGAGATGAGAGAGACGAGAGAGATAGAAGAGAGAGAGAGCGAGAGAGAGAGAGAGAGAGAGAATTCTTTTGCTACTTACCATCGAAAAAAAAAAAGAGAGAGAGAGAGAGAGAGAGAGAGAGAATCTCTCTAGCACCAAGAATCATCAACATCATTATTTCCATCATCATCATCATCAGTTTTTCATCTTTGCTTTAAGCGTCACCTCTTCCTATCATTTGCATTTTTTCCCTTATTTTTATCGTAATGCCTAACTGTGATAACACACACACACACACACACACCACACACACACACACACACACACACACACACACACACACAACACACATTTACTATCTAAATCTACCTGAGTTTGATGTCTCCATATATAAAATCTCTCTGCTATTGTAACCTGTATATAATTGACTCTCTCTCTCTCTCTCTCTCTCCTATTGTAAACCTGTATATTAATTGACTCTCTCTCTCTCTCTCTCTCTTATTGTAAGACGGTATATAATGACTCTCTCTCTCTCGCTCTCTCTCCTATTGTAACCTTGTATATAACTTGGAACTCTCTCTCTCTCTCTCTCTCTCCTATTGTAACCTGTATATAATTGACTCTCTCTCTCTCTCTCTCTCTCCTATTGTAACCTGTATATAATTGACTCTCTCTCTCTCTCTCTCTCTCCTATTGTAACCTGTATATAATTGACTCTCTCTCTCTCTCTCTCTTCTATTGTAACTGTATTAATTGAATCTCTCTCTCTCTTTCTCTTCCTAGTGTAACCTGTAAATAATTGACTCTCTTCTCTCTCTCTCTCTTTCTCTCTCTCTCTCTATTGTAAACCTGTTATATAACTTTGACTCTCTTCTCTCTCTCTCTCTCTCTTATTGTAACCTGTATATAAATTGACTCGTCTCTCTCTCTCTCTCTTTTCTATCTCTCTCTCTCATATTGTAACCTGCTATATAATTGACTCTCTCTCTCCTCTCTATCTTACTTTCTCTCTCTTCTCTCTCCTATTGTAACCTGTATATAATTTGACTCTCTCTCTCTCCTCTCTCTCCTAGTGTAACGTAATAATTGGACTCTCCTCTTCTCTCTCTTCTCCTATTGTAACCTGTATATAATTGAACTCTCTCTTCTCTTCTCTCTCTATTGTAACCTGTATATATTGGACTCTCTCTCTCTACTCTCTTCCTCATGTAACCTGTATATAATGGACTTCTCCTCTTTCTCTGCGCTCTCTCCTATTGTAACCTGTATATACATTGACTCTCTCTCTCTCCTCTCTCTCCATTGTAACCCTTGTATATAATTGACTCTCGCCTCTTCTCTTTTCTCTCTCTCGCTCTCCTATGTAACCGTATATAAGGCCTCTCTCTCTCTCTCTCTCTTTCCTCTCTCTCTCTCTATTGTAACCTGATATAATTGACTCTCTCTCTCTCTCTCTCTTTTTCTCTCTCTCTCTCCTATTGTAACCTGTATATAATTGACTCTCTCTCTCCTATTGTAACCTGTATATAATTGACTCTCTTTCTTCTCTCTCTCTCTCTCTCTCTCTCTCTCTCTGACTCTCCACACGGTCCTTCTATTAATAAATAATATATTTTCCTGCCTTTCATTCATAATTTCGATTCTTCCTTTTATTAAATCATCAAAAAACTATTCCTCCTCCTCCTCCTCCTCTATAGCCTCCTAAACAAACACAAATCATCCATGGTAATACACGTACAAAACAAACGCACGCACGCACACACACTACACCCCACCACTGCCACCACTCACCACACCACTACCACCACTGTTATCCTCCTCCTCTTCTTCAACCACAGCCTCCTCCTCCTCCTCCTCCTCCTCTTCAGCGTAGTAATCCTCCTCCTCACTCACGGAAGACGCCGGGCTGTCGTCTGCCGTGGGAAGGGTCACGATGGTAGCCTTGATCTGGGTCTTCAGTTTCTTCAGGTTGCGCAGGATGTGGCTGTAGCAAAACCTGCCCCGGATCTCACCAAAGGGGTCCTGGAAATTAAGCTTACGTTTAGTGTGTGTCATTGTGTCTAACCTAACCTAACCTAACCTAACCTAACCTAACCTAACCTAACGGGTCCTGGAAATTAAGCTTACGTTTGGTGTGTGTCACTAGCCCCTTGAGGCCCAGAATGTAATTTTCATTGTAATTTGGGTACCATTAGACGATTTCTAGTGATTATTAGCAAACCATTAGACGATTTCTAGTGATTATTAGCAAACCATTAGACGATTTCTAGTGATTATTAGCAAACCATTAGACGATTTCTAGTGATTATTAGCAATATTGTATAGCTATGACCTGTTTAGTATCCTTGTCCACTAACTAATTTGGTATATTCACTTACTTTTCGTAATTTTATGGCTGACAACAGACCATTTCTTATAGCCAAGGAAAGATCTGGGCATGAAGGGGTTAAACTAGAATGTAGCTACCTTTCTTTTTTACGATAAACACACACACATACACACATACACACACACACAACATACACACACACA
>JACEEZ010007325.1:45002-57326 GCA_016584305.1 Chionoecetes opilio | reverse complement strand
ACAACGCCTCACTATTTGACGCCTACAGCGTCACACAGCACACACACACACACCCACAGGCACTCACTTTTTGACCCTTGCGCCAACACACACACACACAGGCACTCACTTTTTGACCCTACGCACACACACACACACACAGGCACTCACTTTTTGACCCTACGCGCACACGCACACACACACCAGGCACTCACTTTTTGACCCTACGCACACACACACACACACAGGCACTCACTTTTTGACCCTACGCACACACACACACACACACACAGGCACTCACTTTTTCACCCTACGCACACACACACACACACACACAGGCACTCACTTTTTGACCCTACGCGCACACACACACACACACACACACACACAGGCACTCACTTTTTGACCCTACGCGCACATAGGGCCCCGGGCGGACCAGCGCTGTCCCAGTCCGGGGAGGCCAGTGGGTCATAACGCCAGGACTGGGAGGCTGATGCTGACGCTGATGGTGATGATGGTGAAGGTGCTGGGTGTTGATGGGAGGGGTGGGTGGGGTTAGGTCTGTGGTGAGACCCCGGTGTTGTGGTGTTGATGGCACTGCCGGTGGGGTAAGGGGGCTTCTTCCCCCCTCCTACGGCGCCGCTCGCCCCCTTCTGCCCCCCGTCCATGCCCGGGTAAAGACCAGACTCAGTAAGTAGGTTGTTCAGCTCGGAGGAGGAGGACAAACCCGTGGCCTGGGGTTCTAAGGCTGGGGTGGTGGATGGGGTGATGGGGGTGCCGGGGGTGAGGTTCAGGTGTGCCAAGGAGGGGTTCTGGTTCTCTGGGATGCCACCGCCACCACCGCCACCGCCACCGCCACCGCCGGCCTGGGTTCCATTGGCGTTCATTTTCCGCCCAGTTTGTCGGCTTTGATTTTTTGCTTCGTTGTGGCGTCAATTATTTCAAACCTCCAAACTTTTCAAAACTGTTTCGGACCTTTTTTGAGGGATTGAGTTGAAATTTTGTGGGGTTTTCTATGTTATATATACCGTATATTTTTTTGGGTTACCTGTTAGAAGGGAGAAATAACATAATTGTTAGTTAAGAGATGAGAATTTCACCCCTTGAGGCCCAGAGAGTAATTGCCGTTGTAATTTGGGGGCCATTAGACTATTTTCTAGCGACTATAAGCAATATTTTATAGCTATGACCTGTTTAGTATCCTCGTCCACTAACTCATTTGGTATATTCAGTTATACTTTTCGTAATTTTATGACTGAACAACATACGATTTTATGTATCAAAGGAAAGATCTGGGCGTGCAGGGGTTAACTTGTACATATGTAAGGATATTTAAGTAAGGATGGACACACACACACACACACACACACACAACATACACACACACACATACACACACAACACACACAGACAACATACACACACACACACACACATATACACAACACACACACACACACATACACACACAACACACACACACAACATACACACACACACACACACACACATACACACACAACACACACACACACACACACACACACACACACACACATACACACACACACAGGGTTGGGGCACTCTGTAGTGTAAGGGTTAGCACGCTCGGCTCACAACCGAGAAGTCCCGGGTTCGATCCCCGGGCGGAGCGAAGACAGACGGGCGGTCTTCTTACAACCCGAGCCCCTGTCCACCCAGCAGTGAATGGGTACCGGGTGTTAGCCGGGGGTTTGTGACCCGCCCCCGGGGTGCTGGCTTCCCCCAACACTATAAGATGAATGAGAAAAATAAATGTTGATATGGAGACGGGGCCATATGAGCGTTGCTCAGGCCCTGTAAAATACAACTAGATGAATACAACTAGATGAATACACAGACACACACACACACACATATACACAACACATAACACACACACACACACACACACACACACACACAAACACATAACACACACACACACACACACACACACACACACAACACACACACACACCCCAAACACATAACACACACACACACACACACACACACAACACATAACACACACACACACACACACACACAACACCCCACACACACACACACACACACACATATACACAACACACAACACACACACACATATACACAACACACACACACACACACACATATACACAACACATAACACACACACACATATACACAACACATAACACACACACAACACATAACACACACACACACATACACAACACACAACACAAACACACACACACACACACACACACATATACACAACACATAACACACACACAACACACACACACACATATATACACAACACATAACACACACACAACACACACACACACACACACACACACACACATACACACAACACATAACACACACACACAAACACACACAACACACACACACAGTTGGGGTTTGCTTTAGTAACATGTTATAGGTAATGAAAAAAGGTTAATTTTTACACTAAGACTGAAATGGCCTACACAATTGGGAGTGTGGTTTCTGTTCACCTTATTGGATTCTAGGAAATATTCTCTATGAACTTCCGTCACAAATCACTACTTTCTGAGATATAAGATGTTTTTAGTAGGAAGGAGTGTATAGGAGATATGAAAATTAAACTAACCTAACCCCACCTTTAGACTCACTAACCTAACCTAACCTAACCTAGCCTATTCCCACGCTTTTACCTCCTAACTAAAGCCAAATCCTCATTAAAAAGTGTCCGCGGCAAGGGAAGAACAGAGGCGATGCAGGCCACAAGAGGAAGAAGAGTGAGGCGGACGTAAACACTTGTCTCTGGTCTCCCTATAAACAACATGTTATTATCTCCAATAGTAGTGATTTGTGACGGAAGTTCATAGAGAGAATGTTTCCTAGAATCCAATAAGGTGAACGGAAACCACACGCCCAATCGTGTAGGCAATTTCGGTTCTTGCGTAAAATAATACCGAAAAAAATAAAAATTATCAATACGGCAGCGCGAAGCTGAGCAAGGTTTGCGGGGCGGGGCGGGGCGGCTCCCCCCCCCCCACACCTGTAAATAAACATTGATTTCCGACAAAACCGACTGCCAGATTCATGCAAAACACATTAAAACTCAAAATAGAGGGATGACCTAAACCGTAAATGTACCACAAGCAGAAGGGGGAAGGGGGGTGGTAAGCAGGGAGGGCAAGCAGGAAGGGGGAGGAAGGGCAAGCAGGGAGAGGGAGGAAGGGCAAGCAGGGAGAGGGAGGAAGGGCAAGCAGGGAGAGGGAGGAAGGGCAAGCAGGGAGAGGGAGGAAGGGCAAGCAGGGAGAGGAGGAAGGGCAAGCAGGGAGAGGGAGGAAGGGCAAGCAGGGAGAGGGAGGAAGGGCAAGCAGGGAGAGGGAGGAAGGGCAAGCAGGGAGAGGGAGGAAGGGCAAGCAGGGAGAGGGAGGAAGGGCAAGCAGGGAGAGGGAGGGAGGGCAAGCAGGGAGAGGGAGGGAGGGCAAGCAGGGAGAGGGAGGGAGGGCAAGCAGGGAGGGGGAGGAAGGGCAAGCAGGGAGAGGGAGGAAGGGCAAGCAGGGAGAGGGAGGAAGGGCAAGCAGGGAGAGGGAGGAAGGGCAAGCAGGGAGAGGGAGGAAGGGCAAGCAGGGAGAGGGAGGAAGGGCAAGCAGGGAGAGGGAGGAAGAGGCAAATTTAGGCCTATTCAGAACAAAGGAATAGGCTTAGCTACATAAATTTTGATAACTAGACCTTTAACTACGAAAACACACACACACACACAAGCACACACACACACTATACGTACACACA
The DNA here is from genome assembly GCA_016584305.1 of Chionoecetes opilio. NCBI lineage: Eukaryota > Metazoa > Arthropoda > Malacostraca > Decapoda > Majidae > Chionoecetes > Chionoecetes opilio. The sequence goes on along the minus strand of JACEEZ010007325.1, from coordinate 53,546 downwards.
CACCTACATACAGACATACACGCAGGCACATGATAACTAAGACACAGAATGTTATTTCACATTACTTCTTATTATTTCACGTGTGGTTACATCGTATTTCACCGTTCACGTTATAGCTACAGCGTCTTACCTCCTTTACGTTGCCATTGCGTCACTTCGAACCGCCAAATAAAACTAGAAATCACTTCAAATATAGGAAAGAAACAAGTTTGGGGAATGCGAATGTTTTTCCTGGTGCCAATGTCAACAAAGGAGACTTCTTCTTCTTCTTCTTGTGACCTTAGTCGCTTCGGATCGCTTCATAGGTCCTCTGCCACTGCGTCTCTTTCGCTAACAAAACTTGTTAACTCTTCCCCTGTTTATTTCACCACTAGTTGCTATAGGTAGTTCCTCACCCCCTGGGTGTTCGTGGGGGGCTGGTAGGCCGTAATGATCTTGATCTTGATCTTGATGTTACAGGTGGCCTTTTCTTCATAGGCCAGGCCTTTAAACCGGCTGCTCCTGTAGTCTTGTTCTTGTTCTTGTTTTAGGGCTGTAGAGTCTATTGTCTATTTCTCATATACCACATTCTTTCCAAAAACTCTTTCACTGTCTCAATCATCCGTCCACTTGTCTCACCACACAGTCCCAGCAGTAATAACATCCATTCTCTTCCTGTCCTTTCAACCACCTCGTTCATGTCACCTCCCATTTCAGTCAAAACCACCCGCATCATTTCCATTCTCTCCCCGCTATACATCTCACATTCTAGTATCACATGTTCCACTGTTTCATCCTCACCCATGTCACACATCTGGCACACTTTGCTGCCTGACTCGGACCATCTATAGTTCCTTGCATTGACATCTAAGCACTGTGTTCTGGCTTGGAAGAGAAGGTCGCCACCCCGGGTTCCATCATACACACTTTCATACGCTGGTGCCTCTTTCTCCTTATACCATTCTAGTGTTTTCTTTTGCTCCATCTCATTTTTCCACTTACTCAGCCCCACATACTTCACTACTCTATCGATCTCAGTTTTCCACTTTCTCACATCCCACTCAAGGCCTTCTTCATCACCATTCAACATCTTCCATTCAATTACATTCGGTGGAATGAACAAGATATCCTTGATCTTGATCTTGATGTTACAGGTGGCCTTTTCTTCATAGGCCAGGCCTTTAAACCGGCTGCTCCTGTAGTCTTGTTCTTGTTCTTGTTTTAGGGCTGTAGAGTCTATTGTCTATTTCTCATATACCACATTCTTTCCAAAAACTCTTTCACTGTCTCAATCATCCGTCCACTTGTCTCACCACACAGTCCCAGCAGTAATAACATCCATTCTCTTCCTGTCCTTTCAACCACCTCGTTCATGTCACCTCCCATTTCAGTCAAAACCACCCGCATCATTTCCATTCTCTCCCCGCTATACTTCTCACATTCTAGTATCACATGTTCCACTGTTTCATCCTCACCCATGTCACACATCTGGCACACTTTGCTGCCTGACTCGGACCATCTGTAGTTCCTTGCATTTACATCTAAGCACTGTGTTCTGGCTTGGAAGAGAAGGTCGCCACCCCGGGTTCCATCATACACACTTTCATACGCTGGTGCCTCTTTCTCCTTATACCATTCTAGTGTTTTCTTTTGCTCCATCTCATTTTTCCACTTACTCAGCCCCACATACTTCACTACTCTATCGATCTCATTTTCCACTTTCTCAACATCCCACTCAAGGCCTTCTTCATCACCATTCAACATCTTCCATTCAATTACATTCGGTCTTCCATCTATCAGTTGATACATCCACCAAAATCGCAATCCACTTCTTTCTACCATTTTTTGGCATCGCTTCCCCCATTTACTACTACATTCACTCCACAAATAAACTTTTCGTGCCAATCTTGTGTCCTCCATTCGTTCCAGTCTGATCTTATACCTGAGTGTTGCTTTCGAATGTCTCTCCCTAAATGTACTCCATCCCATGTCACCTCTTAAACCTTCAGTCGCTGCATATCTGGGTGCATTCAGTGCCATTCTTGCTACTTTATTTTGTCCCACTTCCAATATCTCTATTTCACTCTCATTCCTTGCAATCACCTCCATACCATACATAATGCTTGGGACAGCCACACTTTTCCACACTTCCCTCAACACATCATACTTGCTTGCCCTCATCCTTGCCACACTCCCAAATCCATGATCTTGATCTTGATTTGGGAGTCACCCAGCGGATGCTGTCAGTGAAGCCTTTGGTCCGGCGTTCTCCCACACACGTAATCTGTTGGGAGAGAAGCAAAAGGGGGAAGCAAAACTAGGGATTTCTTTTTCCCCTCCTTCCTCTCTCTGCATCACATTCATACGGGGTCCCCCATCACTGAGGGGCCCCCTGCCTCTCATGCTCTCTCCTACGTGCTCTCCAAGAGTTCTCCAAGAATTCTTTTACACTCTCAATCACACGACTGTCACTCCTCCCCTCAGCACACAACCCCAGCAGGTACTCCATCTCCACTCTCCTGTCTCTCATCTCTCGCCATTCTTCCACTCCGACCTCTCCTACCACTACCTCCAACATCTTTGTTCTAGCATACTCATACCTTTCACATTCCAGCATCAAGTGCTCCACGGTTTCATCCACTCCTGTCACACACATCTCACACACCTTGCTGCCATCATTCTTCCATCTGTACATACGACTATTTACCTCCAGCGACTTTGTCCTGGCTCTGAAGAGTAGTCCCTCCATAGCCACCATCATAGAACCTTTCATACCGTGGCTGGTCCTTTCTCCTGTACCATTCCAGTGTTGATTTCTCACTCATTCCCCTCAGCCATTCTTCTTTCCCTTCTCTTCCACTCTCCTATTTATTTCCTTTTGCATACAGCCATACTCCCATGTCTCATCACTCCTGTCACAAACATTCCCAATTCACCTGTCCATCTTTCCACTTTTACTGAGTCTTCATCCACTTCCCATACATATTCCAGTCCCAAACCTTGCTTGCCCATTTGCTGTCATCCATTCGTTGCAGTCTAGCTCTGTACCTCAGTCCTGCCTTTGCTATCCTCTCTCTGAACGTGCTCCATCCCATGTCTCCTCTAATCGCTTCCACTGCCACATACCTATTGGCCTCCTAATGCTATTCTGCCTGCTTTGTTCTGTGTTACTTCCAATCTGTCCAACTCCTTCCTAGACCACACCATTGTTTCCAGGCCATACATAATGCTAGGGACTGCCACACCCTTCCATAGTCCTCTCACCACTTCATACTTGTTGGCCCGACATCTTGCCACACTGCCTAGCCTTCCAACCCACTGGTTGGCTCTAGCTAGCCTCTCATGTTTAGTTTTCTCATAGCCTTTATCATCCAACCAAATACCCAGATACTTGTACTCTTTCGTTCTCTTTATTTCATTCCCACCCACCATCCAAATCCTGTCACATCAGAGTCATCCCCATTCACCACCAACACTTGACTCTTCTCCTTACTGAGCCTAACGTTGAAGTCCCTTCCATACTCAGTCACAGCATTCAGCATCTCTTGTAGCTCATTGTGGTTTCACTAAGGATCACCACATCATCTGCATACATCAGTACACTCAACACTTCATCTCCAATTTTCACACCCAGACCTGTACGCCTCACTCTCACTGCCATTTCCTCAACATATAATCCAAAAAGTAGAGGAGAAAGGACACAGCCCTGTCTTACTCCTCTCTTACTATTCACCCATCCAGTCTCGAGGTCACCCATACTGAACTTGGCCTGTGTGTTCTCATACATACTGCTTATTATTTGAACAACCTTCTCACTCATGCCAATCGTCTCCAATACCTTACATAGCATTCTCCTATCCACTCTGTCATACGCTTTCTCAAATATCTAGAAAGGCTAGATATTTCTTCTTCCCTCCTTCCTTGTTCTCTCAATCACTTCATTCACTACAAACATATTGTCCTCACCTCTCCTGTCTTTTCTGAATCCATTCTGCTCTTCACCCATCACCTTATTTCTTTCCACAACTTCACCTAGTCTTTCATTCAGTACACCACAGAAAATCTTACATACCGTGTCACACACCGCTATTGGCCTGTAATTCGTAATCTCCTTCCTACTCTTGTGTCCTCCCTTCTGTATGAGGGTCACTCTACTGTCATTCCAGGCACCAGGCACCCTTTCCTCTCTCCATATATGTCCAAACAACTCATGCATTCCCTCAATTACTCCCTCACCTCCCTCTCTATACAATTCATTCGGGATACCGTCCATTCCAGGTGCCTTTCCATTTTTCAGTTTTCTTACATACCCTTCAATCTCATCCATTCTAATTTCTTCATCCATCATTTCCTCTATTTTCCTCCCTAAGGTGACGTTCCCTAAGTCACTATCAGGCTCATTCACACCTCCAATATCTTTCCAGAAGTCTTCTACAGCTCTGACCATTTCCTTTTACTCCCTTAGTGACCTGCCATTCACCACTAGTTCTTCTACATTTCCTGTATGCTTACTCTCTTCTCCTCTCAAGAGTAAGTTATACCATTCCCTACCTCCTTCCTCACCTTTTTCCCTAAGTTCTCTGATCACTTCACCCAGGCTGGACTTGGGTGTCCTGATCTTGAGCCGTGTTTTTGTCTTCCAAGCACCGTCTTGCTTACCCTAGAGTAGGGTCTCTGTAATAAGAGAGTACCTATGCCTAGGGTACCTTAATATATAGAGTAGTGACAACTCGATTTGTGGGCGCCATCTTAGCGCCAGAACCTCTTCGTTCACCCAAGACCCAAATGTTATATCATGTTATACATGTATAAAGGATATATATGTACTCCGTGGTGTAGGGGAAGCACGCTCGATTCACAACCGAGAAGTCCCGGGTTCGATCCCCGGGCGGAGCGGAAACAGTTGGGCTGTTTCCTTAAAACCCGAGCCCCTGTCCACCCAGCAGTGATTGGGTACCGGGTGTTAACCGGGGGTTTGTAACCCGCCTCCCGGGGTGCTGGCTTCGGCCAACACTATACGCACTAGCAGACAGCTCTCTAGGGGTAGTTTGTGAGAGAGCTGTCTGGTTACAGCGGAGATCCATCTCAGCTGCGTCGATACGACGAAATTATTCAAACATCAAACATATACTGTTATCTTCGGAAATGTTTGTTCCATAAGATTATCACATAAAACACAGTAAAACGCATTCAATAAAGGTCATTATGAGACTCTGAAGAAATATGCATGAACTTAAAATTCACTTAAACTCGTCGTCATGTAAAACTTTGTGTAACAACATAAATTACATGGAAGATATCAATAGAAGCAGAATTGTATTAGCTTTCCATTGATATTTCTCGTTTTCTGATAAATGAATTAGCAGCATGTATAAATTAGCATTAACTAAATAAATAACATCATGAAATCGGGTATTTTTTCCTGATTGATGATGTTATATATTTAGTTAACGCTAATTTATGCACGCTGCTAATTCATTTATCAGAAAACGAAATATATCAATGGAAAGTTTATTCAATTCCGCTTCTATTGATATTCTCCATGTAAAAAGTTTTCTCGCAAAATATTAAATGGCAAAGAGTTTAAGTGAATATTAGTTCATGCATATTTATTGAGAGTCTCATAATGGCCTTTCTTTAGTGTGTTTTACGGTTTTCTATTTGATAATATTATAGAACAAACATTTCCGAAGATAACAGTATATCTTTTATACTGATAAACATATATTTGGTAGGGGAAAATTACCATAAGCTGGCAAACACGGGCGGCAAGTGGCGTTTGTTGGTCCACCAGCTCGCTCCGACGGGCGGCATTTGGCTTGAAGCCGCTAGATCGTGACGTCAGTGCAAGACACCTATAGGACCAGGTGAACAGGATTGTCAACTTCTCTGATTATCTTTAGAGATAAGTTATTTTGTTGGGCAACTATATATTTTCATTTATATAGGACTTAGATCGAGTATTATTATTATTATATTATGATGATTAGTAGTAGTAGTAGTAGTAGTATTCGTAGTGAGTAGACTTTTCTCATCCGTTGTGTAGGTGTGTGTGTGCTGTGTGTGTGTGTGTGTGTGGGGGGGTGGTGTGTGTCGTGTGTGTGCTACACTTTCATGTGAGCTAATCATACATCTCTGTACACACACACACAACACACACACACACATCACACACACACACACACACAACACACACACAACACAACTGTTAATGTATGGGGTATTCGTAGTGTTAGGGGAAGCAATCGACCGATTCACTAAACCGAGCAAGCCCAGTGTGTTCGGAACCCAGGAGCTGGAGCGGAAACAGATGGGCTGTTGCCTTAAAAAACCCGAAGCTCCTGTCCACCAGCAAGTGAATGGGTAACGGGATGTTAGCCGGGGGTTTGGACCCGCCTACCGGGAGTGGTGGCTTCCCCCCAACACTAACCTACTAAAAGGTATTATGATATAAAATTGTTGGATTATGGAGACGGGGCCACACGAGCGTGCTCAGGCCCTGTAAAAAACACAGTAAACTGAATGCAACTCTAGTGAATACACACACACACACACACAAACACACACACACACACACACAAACACACACACACAACACACAGCGAAGAAACTGCCGTATACACAAATTAGACTTGCGTATTTACAAATATTAATGTGTAACGATGTGGGCGGAGCAGTTTGTGTGTGTGTGTGGTGTGTGTGTGCAGCTTGTAGTGGCGCTTGTGGTGTAGTGTCGATGTGTAAATCAACTTCACTCTAGTGCGGTCGATTGTGTGGAGAGGAGAGAGACGTTATATAGGTAGTTATTGCAATATAATATCCTGTGTGTTGTCCTCTCACACATACACAATAATTATCGCGTCATATTTATTATTGATTCATCAATACTATTCACTATTATATTTGTATACTATATATATATATTCTATAGATATATATATACTAATAATATATATATATAGATATATATATATAAATATATATATACAGCCGATTAGATATAAGATATACATTAGATATTTACTTCCTTTTTTTATAAACTAGCAACCGTCCAAAGAAAGGACGGAATGGGAGGCATATTGTAGTAGTGTAGTAGAAGTGAGTTAGTAGTCAGTCATAGTAGAGTAGTAGTAGTGGTAGTGGAGTGGTCATTCGGATAGTGGGTAGTAGTTAGTTCGTAGTAGTAGTGTAGTAGTAGTAGTGCGTAGCGAGTGTATGATACGTCCCCAGTTAGTATTGGTAGTAGTACGTTAGTGTAGTGGTACGTACGGGTATGCGGTAGTAAGTAAAGTAGTTAGTAGTCGTAGTGGTTATTAGTAGTAGTAGTAGTAGTGGTCGCGTAGTTAAGTTCATTACAGTGGGTATATGATTAGTTGAGTAGAGTCTTTCAGTGGTTTTTTTTGTAGTAGTTTATTAAGTGGTAATCAGGTATAGCTTAGTAGTCAAGTCGTTAAGTCAGTAGTAGTGGTGGTAGTAGTAGTGCTGGTAGTTAGAAAGTGTAGAGAGTTCAGTTAGTAGTCACGGTACTGGTAGTAGTAGTGGTAGTTAGTAGTATTAGTTAGTGGTAGTGTGTTAGTAGTAGTGGTCCCTTCTTGTTCCCAGTAGTAGTAGTAGACAGTGGTGTTTTGTATTAGTAAGTCAGTTAGTACTAGTTAGTAGTAGTCTTAGTACACGGTAGTGGTCGGCGGTTTCTGGGGTAGTCTAGTTCAGTGTTTGGAGAGTATTCATGTCAGTGGTCAGTAGTAGGTAGTAGTAGTGGGTGGCAGGAGAAAGAGGCGGCGGAGGAGGAGGAGGGGGTTAGCAACAAAATAAATATAATGACATATAAAAATATAAAGAGAGAGGAGAGAGAAGGAGAGAGTGTCGAGACGAGAGAGCGGAGAGAATCGAGAGAGAGAGAGAGGAAAGAGGAGAGCATAGATGACGTGGCTAGAGAACGCTGATGAGATGAAATCTCTGCGAGAGACGAGGACGAGAGAGAGAGAGAAGGGGGCGTGAAGAGAGAGACACGACAGACAGAGAAACAGAAAGATGTTGAGGAGAGGAGGACACATCATCATTTTACTCTTCCTAGAGAGACGAGAGACGAGAGAGGGAAGAGGAGAGAGAAGACATGAGAGAGAGAACGCATATGTTGTGATGGGAGAGAGTGAGAGGGATGAGGAGAGAGCAGAGAAAAAAAACACGTAATAGATTAATGATTATAATTCAAAATGTTCAAATTATGTTTTCTTTTATGAAGATCACATAGATTTATTGGACCGGTTTGACTGAGAGAGAGAGAGAGAGAGAAGAGGAGAAGAGAGAGAGAATTGACCAGAAGATTGAGCAGAGAGCGAGAAAAGAGCAGAGGTCTGAAGAGCGACAGAGAGACAAAAGAGAGATAGAGTTAGAGGGGGGTGGACGGAGACGAGAGAGGAGACGTAGTTATCTGTAGAGGAGAGGAGACAGGAAATTCAGTCCAGAGAAGCTTTAATCAACACACAAAACTTCACCTCTGTCATACCCATCTGTGTCAAACCCATTACTCGGTGCCATTTGTCCACATTTCCCCACACCACACCA
>JACEEZ010007325.1:35002-40002 GCA_016584305.1 Chionoecetes opilio | reverse complement strand
TCCTTGTAATAAAGTTAGGTTTCATGAAAAAAAAATCCTGCTTTGCTTTTATTTTCATAGCCATAATTATTTTCTTCCATCATCATTATTATCATTATTACCATTATTACCATTATTACTCACAATCTAGAATGATAATAATAAAACAAAATAAATAGATAAATAACTAACTAACGTAAAGCAAAAAAATGTATAGCCTATAAAAATTATTCATTATTTTATACATATTTTTTTCTAAACATCATTACATTAATTTATTAGAATAGGATTTATATATTTTTACTATTATAGAGAATCACAATGTAAGGCAGTCTCTCTCTCTCTCTCTCTCTCTCTCTCTCTCTCTCTCTCTCCCTCTCTCTCTCTCTCTCTCTCTCTCTCTCTCTTTCAGTTACATACATCATTAGCAGACTTACATATCTACCAGCACAATTAAGTCAGCCAGTCAGTCAGTCATTCAGCCAGTCAGCCAGTAAGTCAGTCATACAGTCAGTCATTCAGTAAGTCAGTCAGTTAGTCAGTCAGTCAGTCAGTCAGTCTCAGTCAGTCATTCAGTCATACAGTCAGTCATTCACTCAGTCAGTCATTCAGCCAGTCATTCAGTCAGTCAGTCAGTCAGTCAGTCATTCAGTCAGTCATTCAGCCAGTCAGCCAGTAAGTCAGTCATTCAGTCAGTCAGTCAGTCATTCAGCCAGTCAGCCAGTAAGTCAGTCCTACAGTCAGTCAGTCAGTCATTCAGCCAGTCAGCCAGTAAGTCAGTCCTACAGTCAGTCAGTCAGTCATTCAGCCAGTCAGCCAGTAAGTCAGTCCTACAGTCAGTCAGTCAGTCAGTCAGTCAGTCAGTCACAGAACAATCTTAACACAACTAACTAGTAATGACAGTGTTAGGAGTGACATCATCAATTTTGTCGCCTGTTCCATCTTTCAATTTCACCTCATCATGTTGTTGTTGTTGTTGTTTTGTTGTTGTTGTTGTTGTTGTTGTTGTTGGACATCCATTTTGTCTTCTACAACATGTTCCTTCGAGTTGTCCTTTAGAGGGGGGTGAAGGGGGTCCTGCTGAAAACTAGGGGGTTCCTGGGGCAGAACTTTTGGCGTCGGAGTCACCGGTTCCTTCCCCATGGACTCCAGTTTACTGATAGCAGCATTGATAGCTTTGATGACCCCTTTCCGCTCTTGTCTGACCTCATCACAGCCTTCTGGGTCAACATTATCAAGCTGCAGTAAAGCTCTTGTCAACATCTCATCCAGATACAGAAATTCCTTGTCTCTCTTCGTGCCTTGGAAACCATTGACTTTATCGGTGAGGTCCAACGTGGTTTGGTTCACCTTCTCAATCTGGACCAGTCTTGGATCTCTGGAGGTTTGTTGTGGTGGGGGTTGGTGTGGTGGTGGGGTTGCCTCCTGCTGGGGTGGTGGTGGTGGTGGTGGTGGTGGTGGTGGTGGTGCCTGCTGTGGTAGTGGGGTTGCTGCCTCTTGCTGTGGTGGTGGTGGTGGTGGTGGTGTTGGGGGCTTGGTGTAACATTCCGGCATTGGCATGGGTACGGCATGGGGAATGGGCTGTGTGGGTGGGGTTGTGGGTTGGTGCTGTGCTTGCTGCCTCTTGCTCTGCTTCTGTCTGGGCGTGGGTATGGGCGTGGGTGTGGGTGTGGGTGTGGGTGTGGGTACGGGTGTGGGCTGGGTTGGGGTCCACTGTGGAGCGGGTTTGTAGTCAGGTTCTGCGAGGTCGTCTCTTCCTTCTACAAATATGGGGATGTTTCTCACTATGCTTGATCTTCCTCCGCTGCTACGTGGCTCCGGCGCGTCCTGCGGTGGTGGGAAGAAACCCACGGGAGGCTGTGGGTACTGTTGCTGTGGGTACTGTTGCTGTGGGTACTGCTGTGGATACTGTTGTGGGTACTGCTGCTGTGGGTACTGTTGCTGTGGGTACTGTTGTTGTGGGTACTGCTGTTGTTGTTGTGGTTGTTGTTGTTGTTCCCCGCCTACGAAGGGCCGAGGCACAGTGTTGAATTTAGCAGGGAGAGGCGGGGAGGAGAAGGGGGGGGAGGAGGAGGCCGCGGCTTGAGGGGTTATGCTGATCTTAGACACAAAACGCTGCGGAGTCGGCTGATGCTGTTGTTGTTGTTGCTGCTGCTGTAGTTGTTGCTGTAGTTGTTGCTGTTGTTGTATTTCCGCCATGTCAGGAGGAGCCGAGGCACAGCGCGAGGTCCTGTTGGCACCACCCTCGTTGGCACTGTTCCCGTGCTCAGAGGCATCAACAGCAGACGTGGTCCTCACCGGGCACTGAGTCGACGGTGTGACATCCTTCATACCCTGTGGCTGCGGGGGCGCTGTGGCATGCGAGGGGGGCGGGGGAGCCTCAAATCGGATGGGTATCTCATGGGGTATGGTGGTGGGGGGATCCGCTGGGCCAGGGCAGTGGGGGGTTCCTCGGTCGGGATGGAAGTCACCGGCGTCGTCCTCAGAAGTGCCGCTCATGGCTGAACCTCCCGAGTGCCTTCTCTCCCTCCAGGGCCCCCCAGCAGTGCCTCTACGCCCCAGGGTGCCGAAGTGGGGGGCGTGCGACATCCTGGCAGCCAGCTCAGTCATGTCTTGGTCTGGGGACATGAAGGGCGGCCCGTGGAAGCCCTGGGGGGGATGACTGCCTCGCAGCGCGCCGTCTTCGCCTTCGTCTGCCTGTTGACGATCAGAAAGAACATGGGATTAGGGTGGTTTGCGTGTAGCCTACTGGTTTTTTCTTATGGCCATAGTTGAAGAATTCACCCCTTGAAACCCAGCACGTCATTGCCATTGTCATTTGGGTACCATTAGACGCTCTTTAGTGACTATAAGCAATATTTTATAGATATGACCTGTTTAGTATCCTTGTTGACCAACTACTTTGGTATATTAAGCTACTTGCCGTAATTTTATGGCTAACAACAGACAATTTTTTGATAGCAAAGGAAAGATCTGGGCGTGAAGGGGTTAAGATCTCGTTGTATAGGCCCGTGATCTCGATCTTGATAGGTCTAACTGCGGACCTGAGATTTCTAGCGACCAATAATTTATACTATGACAGCCCAAACAAGCTAATTATTAGTGTTGCTAGGTGATTCGACACAGCAACACCAATATTTAGCTTGTTTGGACTGGAATAATATATAGGCCTATATTGGTCAGAGAGCTCACCGAGAGGTGTCACTCGGGCCGCGCCATTTTGAATTTTGAACAGGTGGCCCGCCGGCCTTATGCGGTTTGGTGCATTTCGTCAAAAGTGTCCACATGCTTATTCATACTGTGCACGGGGGTGTGCCTTTTCAATACCCTAAGACGCAAAATAATGTAGTATTCCGTTTAAAATAATGAACTGAGTGGTTACAGGGTTCCCAGATTGGGAGTTCCCTAAATGTATACCGGGGCTGCATCGGGACCCTCCCCCGTACGATCGCTGCCGTCCATGAAATCAAAATGGCGCGCCATGTTATATCGCCCGAGTGACACCTCTCGGTAAGCTCTCTGTATTGGTCACTAGAAATCTCTGGTCCGCAGTTAGACCTATCAAGATCGAGATCACGGGCCCATACAACGGGATCTTAATTCTTTAAATGTGGCCCTATTTTGTTGTTCTCTCTCTCTCTCTCTCTCTTTCTCTCTCTCTCTCTCTCTCTCTCTCTCTCTCCTCTCTCTCTCTCTCTCTCTCTCTCTCCACAAGATATAAAAAAAGGAATAATTCAACTCGTAATGATAGGTCTAGAAATGCCGCTGCTGCCGATGCTGATGACCTACCGCTCGCTTTAAGTTTCCTCTCTTAGATGGGCGCGCCAGACTGGCCGGCCACATGGTGACGTCACTCTTAAGGCGACCAATGGCAGCCGTCCTCGGGTTCCCGCGAGCCAATCAGCGCGCGAGTTTGTCTTGCTAGTATTATTGCCTCACTTTCCTCTATCACTTTATTATTATTATTGTTATTAATTTTCTTTTCCACCAATAATATTCAAGTTTTTTTTTCTTTTTTACTAATTCAGAACTTAAAGAAGAAAAAAACATAATGGAATGAATAAATAAACAAATTTTACAATACATTTTTTGTCAGATTTTTGTTTCTTTACAAATTATTCAGCATATAAAAATTAAAACCAGAAACGACTAGATAGATATAAATACAGTTATTGATTTTACAATATTTTAATCACTGTTTGCAATGTTGTTGAATGTCCGGGTAAAAAAAATCGATAAATTCCACGTTTTTGTAATAATATTTTCGAATCAATTTTTTTAATCGTTCTTAATCTGTTCATTCCTTCTTCTCTTACAGTTACCAGTAGTAGTAGTAGTAGTAGTAGTAGTAGTAGTAGTAGTAGTAGTAGTAGTAGTAATGATAATATAGTAGTAGTAGTAGTAGTAGTAGTAGTAGTAGTAGTAGTAGTAGTAGTAGTAGTAGTAGTAGTGGTAGTAGTAGTAGTAGTAATGATAATAGTAGAAGTAGTAGTAGTAGCAGAGCTGGGCAGTATTTAAATACATTTGTATTTAAATACGTATTTAAATACATTTGGGTATTTAGAAATGTATTTATAAATACATTGGTTGTCACGTATTTAAATATAGTATTTAAATACTTTTATGAGTATTTAAATACATTGTATTTAAATACTCATAATATAAAAAAGTAAATACTTTATTATCAGTTAATTTGGCCATAAACCCGCCCAGCTATCTGGCAACCCTGATGTTACAGTGAACGAGGGTTGCCACGGCCAAGGAGGAAATTTCCGTATTTTTAGGAAATTTAGGCCTGAGAAGGAAATTTCTAAGGAAACCCAAAATCTAAGGAAATCCATTTTTTCTGACATGTTAAAATTTGTGTGTATTTAGAATGTATTTACACTTGTATTTAAATACAATTGATGTATTTAGTATTTAGTATTTAAATACATTCAATGTATTTAGTGCCCAGCTCTGGTAGTAGTAGTAGTAGTTGTAGTGGTAGTAATAGTAGTAGTAGGAGTAGAAGTAGTAGA
>JACEEZ010007325.1:22502-25002 GCA_016584305.1 Chionoecetes opilio | reverse complement strand
CACAGTAGTTTATATCATGACTGTATAATCTACCCTGTTTCAGCGTTGTTTTATGCTTTGTATCTGCAAGTATAGACGGTTTCAAATTTCCCTACGCGTTTTTTTTCGGGCGACGACGACAGCGGTACGACACTCAGTAAATAAACACTAGATGGCGACTCTACTGTTGGTAGCCACTTTGTAGATATTTTTGTAATTTGTTCATTTATAGCCATAATAGGACACAGATGAAGACACACAATGACACAGACGCTCCAGATAGCCCCTTCTAACTGTCCTGAAATCATGGCTGTAGAAATGTAACTATTAACGCCACCACACGTCTGTAAACAGAAAAAAAAGTTGTCCTGGCGACTTAACTGTTATCTACGGTAGAGAGCTGTCTGCTAGTGCTTATAGTGTTGGCCGAAGCCAGCACCCCGGGAGGCGGGTTACAAACCCCCGGCTAACAACCGGTACCCAATCACTGCTGGGTGGACAGGGGCTCGGGTTTTAAGGAAACAGCCCAACTGTTTCCGCTCCGCCCGGGGATCGAAACCGGGACTTCTCGGTTGTGAATCGAGCGTGCTTCCCCTACACCACGGAGTTCCTGTACGTAGGAAAGTAGTGAAGTAATGGGTGAGTGAATGGGTGGGGGGTGAGTGAATGGGTGGGGGGTGATGGGTAATGGGTGAGTGAATGGGTGGGGGGTGATGGGTAATGGGTGAGTGAATGGGTGATGGGTAATGGGAGAGGTATATTTTTCGTGTTTGTCAGAGAGAGAGAGAGAGAGAGAGAGAGAGAGAGAGAGAGAGATATTCCAAAACTCTATATAATGACAATTTTAGTGAATATTACTATTTAGATTAAAAATTCCCACAAACCTCGAATTATCCTGAATGAAACTTATTATTCCCACAACACATAATTTCTCCCATAAATTTGTGGGAAATTTCTACCCAATGGTAACACTGCTCTTCTCTCTCTCTCTCTTTTTCTCTCTCGCTCTCTTTCAGTTTCCAATTACCAATAAAATACTCGTTTATATAGATACTTATTGGCTTAAAAGCGAGTGATATGGAAAACTTTACTATTTCTATATATAAAAAAAGTGAGAAATATATCATGCGCAATGCAAACAAGAAAATACGATGCAAATAACGACCAAAATTATTGAATATTCTTGAATTCTCTAAGATTGCAAGGAGGAAGGGAGGGTGGTAGTCGTAGTAGTAGAAGAACTGTATAAGTAGTCGTGGTGATGGTAGTAGTATAGGTAGTATTCAGTAGTAGTAGTAAGTAGTATTGGTAGTAGTAGTAATAGTATATAGTAGCTATAGTGGACTAGCTAGTGATAGTAGTAGTATATAATATAGTATAGTAGTAGTTGCCTAGTAGTGATGGTAGTCTAGTAGTAGTAGTAGTAGTGATGGTAATAGTAGTAGTAGTAGTAGTAGTAGTAGTAGTAGTAGTGATGGTAGTAGTAGTAGTAGTAGTAGTAGTAGTAGTAGTAGTAGTAGTAGTGATGGTAGTAGTAGTAGTAGTAGTAGTAGTAGTAGTAGTAGTAGTTGTGGTAGCCAGTAGCCTATAGTAGTGGTGATGGTAGTAGTAGTAGTAGTAGGCTACATAGTATAGTAGTAGTGGTAGTAGTAGTAGCTAGTAGTGGTAGTAGTAGTAGTAGTGATGGTGGTAGTAGTAGTAGTAGTAGTAGTAGTAGTGATAGTAGTAGTAGTAATAGTATAGTAGTAGTAGGCTAGTAGTAATAGTTGTGGTAACCAGTATAATAGTAGTAGTGGTGATGGTAGTAGTAGTAGTAGTAGTAGTACGTAGTATAGTAGTAGTGGTAGTAGTAGTAGTAGTAGTAGTGGTAGTAGTAGTAGGCTACGTAGTAGTAGTAGTAGTAGTGGTAGTAGTAGTAGGCTACGTAGTAGTAGTAGTAGTAGTAGCTAGTACGTATAGTAATAGTAGTAGTAGTGGTAGTAGTAGTAGTAGTGGTGTAGTAGTAGTAGTAGTAGTAGTAGTGGTAGTAGTAGTAGTAGTAGTAGTAGTAGTAGTAGTAATAGTGGTAGTAGTAGTAGTAGTAGTAGTGGTAGTAGTAGTAGTGGTAGTAGTAGTAGTAGTAGTAGTAGTAGTAGTAGTGGTAGTAGTAGTAGTGGTAGTAGTAGTAGTAGTAGTAGTAGTAGTAGTAATAGTGGTAGTAGTAGTAGTAGTAGTGGTAGTAGTAGTAGTGGTAGTAGTAGTAGTAGTAGTAGTAGTAATAGTAGTAATAGTGGTAGTAGTAGTAGTAGTAGTGGTAGTAGTAGTAGTGGTAGTAGTAGTAGTAGTAGTAGTAGTAGTAGTAGTAGCTAATAGTGGTAGCCTAGTAGTAGTAGTAGTAGTAGTGGTAGTAGTAGTAGTGGTAGTAGTAGTAGTAGTAGTAGTAGTGGTAGTAGTAGTGGTAGTAGTAGTAGTAGTAGTGGTAGTTGCTATAGTAGTGGTAGTAGTAGTGGTAGTAGTTAGTAGTGGTAGTGGTAGTAGTAGT
>JACEEZ010007325.1:10002-20002 GCA_016584305.1 Chionoecetes opilio | reverse complement strand
GTGTATGTGTTGACTGGGGCTGTGTGACTGTGTGTGTGTGGTGTGTGTGTGTGTGGTGTGTGTGTGTGTGTGACTGTGTGTGTGTATTCATCTAGTTGTATTTTACAGGGCCTGAGCAACGCTCGTGTGGCCCCGTCTCCATAGGCGAATTTTGGTGAGGAAGCCGTAAGAAGCCGGCTTCTTACGGCTTCTCTCCCGTTTGCGTGCCTCGCCAGAACGGCTGACAGTTGCCAGCTTCTTGTCGGGGCTCGCCCGCTCGGCGATCACAGCTGATAGCTGTAAACAAAACAACCACACAATGACGATTGATTGATTGATTTAATGCCAAAAAAAGGTGAATGTACACAATGACGAATTGTCATCTTCAACTCATATCCAACCACATCTTCTCTCATAAACATACTGAATTAAACGCAATGCTAGTCATTTCCACAATATATACCTATCAGCTGCTCTACCGTAGATAACACTATAGTCGCCAGTCACTTGCCACTGCACTAATATCGCCAGGCACAATATATTACGAATTTTAGCATCACTACTGATTTGTATGTGCCACTGAAGACGCATCCACAGTAGTTTATATTATGTACATCACACTACCGTAGATAACAGTGAAGTCGCCACCTACAGTAAAGTCGCCAGGCGCCAAATATTACGAATTATAGCATCACTACTGATTTTTATGTGCCACTGAAGATGTTACACAGTAGTTTATATCATGGCTGTATAATCTACCCTGTTTCAGCGTTGTTTTATGCTTTGTATCTGCAAGTATAACTGTTGCTCATTTTGCTTCTCACGTTTTTCTTCGCGCGATGACACACAGTAAACAGTAGCCTTACGGGCGACAGGACGCAGACTTGCCAGATCTTTCAAACTTGAATAGAATTTATTTTCACGTTGGCAGAGGAATTTTTATATATCCAAGCATCTTCCGCAGCTAATATATATAGAGACTTGTTATACTTTACCTCTAATTTTCCTGAATTCCCCAGAGTGGCGACTCAACTGTTGGGTTAAAATACTAGCTGGCGACTTTACTGTAGTAGGTATAGTAAGGTCGCCACTCGGTTTTATTTTTGTAATTTGTTCATTTATAGCCCTAATATGACACAGATGAAGACACAAAATGACACAGACTTTCCAAATAGACCCTTCTAACTTTCTTGAAATCATGGATGTAGAAATATAAGTATTAACGCCACCACACGTCTGTAAATAACAAAGAGACGTAGAACTGGCACCTTCACTGTTATCTACGGTACATGTCTTCAGTGGCACATAAAAGTCTGTAGGGATGCTAAAATTCGTAATATATTGTGCTTGGCGACACTAGTGCAGTGGCAATTAACTGGCGACTATAGTGTTATCTACGGTACCTTGTATATTCTTATACGTGGTCTATGCGGGGTTCAGACTACACGTAATTGCTACGTCCGTCTTGCCAACGTGACGTCACCGTGACGTCACTTCCTGCTTGTGTGACCTTGAAAGACGTGCGTCTCGAGGCAAAAGAATTGGAGCCTCCAGATCTTTTGGCGGGCTGCGTGAGCGGTGGTGCCACAATCTATAGAACATTATACGTAACTAAGTTTTGCAATATCAAAATAATGCTGTTTCCAAGGTCTGATTTAAAATATATTTATTATCAGTGATTCTGGAAGACAATATTAGTAATGGAAGACATACATGGTGTGAAAATATTGTGTTCCTCTGCTTGAAGGTGGAACAGCGGCACTGCTGCTTGAATGTAAGCTCGACCAACACCACAACCTCTGTATATTTTAATGCGTTATTTCTCGTGTTCTCTAGTTCCAACCCTCTCACGTGCCCCTCTAGTAGCTACTATATACCATCCTTCCTACAGCATCACGCTACGCCACCAACACCCTCTACAGGCCGTGTAATAGGTAGTAATAATTAGTGACTTGAAAAATACCGCCACGACTGCGATATGTGGCAACACTTGTGAACCCCGCTATGCAGAATCCACTTGTAACCTTTGCCATAGCCTATTGTCAGGGGATTGTAGCGCTATATAGGTAGGCCAGGGAGTGAAGGGGGATATAGTGAAGGGAGTAATAGGTGTGTCATGGGGTACAAAAGGGAGGAAGTAAGGAAGTTTTATACTGTAATTTTTTCTGATATGAGCGAGCGGGAGTGATCGACCAGTGAGACGAGGTAACGTCATCGTGACGTCACGGTGACGTCATGATAACAAGACGGACGTAGCAAATACGTGAAGTGTGAAAGGTAAGTCCATGCTTTTGAATGTACATCTGCACGTGTTTACTTGTGTCCTGTTATCTGTAATTACATTATTTCTACGACGATATTCACTATTACTAGTTCCGCCTGTCCCGCTGTTTTGCGAAATATTGTCAAGGCTCGAAATCCTGTAAACCTCCATTCATCGCTCTTATTTCACTGGTTTTACAGGTTAACTGCTGCCCTGATACATGTTACAGGCAACATCGAGTCACTAGTTTCCCATGAGAACACTTACAAGTAATAATAGTTACTCAAAAGCTTAAATTATCCACGTCAAAAACAGTCAGGAGTATGGTTTTTAGCATGTATTATTTTATCAACTATTATTACTTGTAAGTGTTCTCATGGGAAGCTAGTGACTCATGTTGCCTGTAACGTGTTTCGGGGCAGCAGTTAAGCTGTAAAAATTGTGTCACAAGTTCTGCCCTTCCCGCCATATTTGTTGTTATCTCTGACGTCACGGCAAGAAGCCGTGAGAAGCCGTGAGAAGCGAGCCTTGGCTCTTGCTTCTTCCGGCTTCTTACGGCTTGCCCAGCTGGGCCAATCCGTAAGAAGCCGGCTTCTTAAAAGTGCCTCGCGTTAACAGAAAACGCAAGCTGCAAGAAGCCGGCTTCTTACGGCTTCCTCACCAAAATTCGTCTCATATCAACATTTTTATCATTCATCCTTAGTGCTTAGTGTTGGGGGAAGGCCTCCCGCCTCCCGGGGCCTCCACCCCGGGAGGCGGGTCACAAACCCCCGGCTAACACCCGGTACCCATTCACTGCTGGTGGACAGGGGCTCGGGTTTTAAGGAAACAGCTCAACTGTTTCTGCTCCGCCCGGGGACGGGCGGTGTGTGTGTGTGTGTGTGTGACTGTATGTGTGTGACTGTGTGTGTGTGACTGTGTGACTGTGTGTGTGACTGTGCGTGTGTGACTGTTGATAAAAATACGTTGGAAGCTGATTTAGTGCGTCATAACCGCGCCACTTAGGCAAATGGTCCCGGCAGTAGATACACAATTCAACATTCACCGTGTTAACCTTGCCTCCAAAACCCTGAACCTTTCCTGCATGTACTCAGGGAAGCATCGAAGCCTCAACTCTCTGCTGTTGCCGTCACTAAAGTTCAGCATTGGGAGTATTGCCTTGCATTATTGACACAGTACGACGAACCGTCCTCGCGTATCACCAAAACACATCTCTGACGGATACCAACTTCAGATACAAACAGACAGCATATCGGAGAAACATAGGTGTAGAGAAGCGGTCCAATATAGAAATGAGAGCATCATGCATATGGCAGGGTTTCGGAGTGAAGAAAACGGTTCGCTGGGAGACAGGGAGCAACGGGCAGCCAATGCGCGGCGCGTGTGAGGCTGGGAGAGGAGCGCCGACCAATAGCGGGCCGCGGCGTGAATCTTCCTTGCCCGGGGTGCTGTACCTTCCCAAGCGGCCAACCATTGCACCCCGAGCCGGTTACTCGCGTGTAA
This sequence comes from Chionoecetes opilio, assembly GCA_016584305.1. Taxonomy (NCBI): domain Eukaryota; kingdom Metazoa; phylum Arthropoda; class Malacostraca; order Decapoda; family Majidae; genus Chionoecetes; species Chionoecetes opilio. The sequence goes on along the minus strand of JACEEZ010007325.1, from coordinate 16,257 downwards.
AGTGACGGACATCATTATATACTAGTGTGATAGCGTGTTGCGTTATTGGTGACGGTCAGGACAACGCAGAGAACGCAGTGGTGGTGATGGTGAGTGTTAACCCTTTGTCGGGTGGGGAGGGAAGGAGCGGTGAGCGAGGGATGGGGTTTGGGTGTGTGGGAGGGTGGCTGTGCCGCGCCGACATTATAATACGTGCTTGTGTGTGTCCCGTGTAGTGTGGTAATGTTGGGGTGGTTGTTGGGGTGGTTGGTGACGTTTCGGTGACTTGTGAAGGACCTGTGACGGCTTTTATTGCCGGCTTACATGACTGTATCGCTGTATTTTTATGTGTATGTGTATGTGTCAGTGTGTGTGTGTGTGTGCTTGTATGTGTGTGTGTGTGCATTTGCGTGTGTGTTTGTGTGTATTTGTGTGTGTGTGTGTGTGTGTGTTTCAGCGTGTGAAACCATAGTCCTTACAAACTGGTACATGTTTCTGGCGGGTATTTCGTGGCATTTTGTATATATTTTTATATTTAAACAGTTAATAATCATATAGATGGCTTAAAAGGTAGATCAGTTAAGGCCGTTAGTGTTTAGTTAATTGTAGTTCTGTTATGTACTACTACTACTCCTACTACTACTATTCATCCGCTACTACTGCTTCTACTACTACTACTACTACTACTGCTTCTACTACTACTACTACTACTGCTTCTACTACTACTACTACTCCTACTACTATTCTTCCGCTACTACTGCTTCTACTACTACTACTACTACTACTACTACTACTACTACTACTACTACTACTACTGGTTCTACTACTACTATACTACTACTACTACTACTACTACTACTACTACTACTGCTGCTTCTACTACTACTACTACTACTGCTTCTACTACTACTACTACTACTACTACTACTACTGCTTCTACTACTATACTACACTACTACTACTGCTTCTACTACTATACTACTACTACTACTACTGCTTCTACTACTACTACTACTACTACTACTGCTTCTACTACTACTACTACTACTACTATTATTTCTACTACTATTACTACTACTTCTACTGCTTCTTCTACTACTACTACTACTACTACTACTACTACTACTACTACTACTACTACTATTACTACTACTACTGCTTCTACTACTACTACTACTGCTTCTATTACTACTACTACTGCTTCTACTACTACTACTACTACTACTGCTTCTACTACTACTGCTTCTACTACTACTACTACTGCTTCTACTATATATACTACTACTACACTACTACTATACTCCTACTACTATCTTTACTACTACTACTACTACTACTACTACTACGCGCTTCATTNTAAAACACATCTCTGACGATACAACTTCAGATACAACGACAGCATATCGGAGAAGCATATGTGTAGAGAAACTGTCCAATATAGAAATGAGAGCATCATACACATGGCAGGGTTTCGGAGTGAAGAAAACGGTTCGCTGGGAGACAAGGAGCAACAGGCAGCCAATGAGCGGCGTGTGTGAGGCTGGGAGAGGAACAACGACCAATAGCGGGCCTCGGCGTGAATCTTCCTTGGCCGGGGTGCTGTACACCTTTCCAAGCGGCCAGCCATTGCAGCCCGAGCCAGTTACTCGCGTATAAAGTGACGGACATCATTTTATACTAGTGTGATAGCGTGTTGCGTTATTGGTGACGGTCAGGACAACGCAGAGAACGCAGTGCTGGTGATGGTGAGTGTTATTAAGGTTGTTTAAGTGTCGGGGTGGGGAGGGAAGGAGCGGTGAGCGAGGGACGGGGTGTGTGTGTGTGTGTGTGTGCCGCGCCGACATTATAATACGTGCTTGTGTGTGCGCCGTGTGGTGTGGTAATGTTGGCGTGGTTGGTGACGTTTCGGTGCCTTGTGAAGGACCTGTGACGGCGTTGTATTGATATGATGACATTGATCCACATGTTGCTGTGTTGTTTGTCATGTGTATGTTATTATAAATGCGTTTTCTGCGGGGGAGCAGGAGGTGGCCGGAGAGAGGGGCAGGGAGAGGGAAAGGAGGGAAGGAGGGAGGGATAGAAGGGAGGTAAAGAGGGGGGTGAAAGTCGCCGACTTATATATAATGATGCTTTTCGTAAGTGTTTCAAGGGCGCTTTATTCCTTATTGACTTAGTGCATTGTTAGGCGCGGGATTACTTCTGAATGTCTCTGTGTAGCTAAGGTTAGGTGCTTAAGAGTCCCTGTTGCTGGGTGCGAGGGTTTGTGTTTTTTATTCATATATATCTCTGTTTGTTTTTCTTATGCCTTTTCTCTGTTCCTGTGTTTTTTTATGTGTGTGTGTGTGTTGTATTTATGAGTGTGTGTGTGTGTGTGTGTGTGTGTGTGTGTGTGTGTGTGTGTGTGTGTGTGTGTGTGTTTCAGCGTGTAAAAACCTTAGTCCTTACATTGCTTACAAACTGGTACATGTTTCTGGCGGCAATTTCATGGCTTTTTGTATATATTTTTATATTTAAACAGTTAGTAATCATATAGATGGCTTAAAAGGTAGATCAGTTAAGGCAGTTAGTGTTTAAATTATAATGTAGTTCTGTTATGTACTACCACTACTATTACTACTATTATTCTTCCGCTACTACTACTACTACTACTACTACTACTACTACTATTATTCATCCGCTACTACTACTACTACTATTACTACTATTATTCATTCGCTACTACTACTACTATTACTATTCTTCCGCTACTACTACTACTACTACTACTATTCTTCCGCTACTACTACTACTACTACTACTACTATTCTTCCGCTACTACTACTACTACTACTACTACTACTACTACTACTATTATTCATCCGCTACTACTACTACTACTATTACTACTATTATTCATTCGCTACTACTACTACTATTACTATTCTTCCGCTACTACTACTACTACTACTACTATTCTTCCGCTACTACTACTACTACTACTACTACTATTCTTCCGCTACTACTACTACTACTACTACTACTACTTTTACTACTCCTTCCACCGCTTCATCCACACCATTCCACTTCCTGCTCCATCCACACCATTCCTCCTCCACCTCCTCCTCAACTTATTTATCCCCCTTCGTCCTATCCCACTTTTTCAACTCCTCCTCCTCTTCCTCTTACTCTGTAACTAGGTGGAGTGATGATAGCTAGTTGGTTGAACTGGAATGATGGATACTCATTTTGTCAGTTCAGGTTAATTTTTATTGCATAAAATTTGGAATTATATCAGAAATTTGGTTTCATAAAGTGATTTTAAGGTATTTGAAACTCGCAAGATTTTGCGAGTTTCACCAAAGCACTTCCAGATCATTGCTGGTGCACTTTGTAATAATTACTTACATTGATGACTGATAACAGTGCAAGAACATGATAATGATAACAAAAAATATTGAAGACAAAAATAGAATAGTCATCACTGCTACGCTGGTTCTCTCAAAGACACCTGGTAAAAACGGAAAACATATAAGACTGAAAAGGGGTGACTACCTTGTCGTACATACCCCCCCCCCTATGACGCGGGAGGAGGAACGAGACTTTGGTTGGTGGAGCGGTGCTGCTGGTTTTTCTGTTGCCGATTTGTTTGGGGGAGGGCTGTGGTGCCAGTTGTGGCTGGCTATTCCGTCGGGGCGGGGGTTGCCCCCGGCTGTGTGCGGGCGGGCAGTATTCCCCGCCAGGGCAGTTTTGCAGGCGGGGGCGGTGTTCCCCGCCAGGGATGGTCCGCCGCGTGATTCGCGGGGTGCATGTTGCCCCAGGGCAGGGGTGCCCGGGTAAGTGGGGGGGGCAAGTTACCGCCATGGCAGTGGTGCCGCCGGCAGTGTTGCGGGCGGGGCAGTGTTACCCCCGGCAGTGGTGCCCCGGCAGTTTGCGGGCGGGGCAGTGTTACCGAGGGCATGGTGCCCCCGGCAGTGTTGCGGGCGTGCGGTGGTTGCCCCATGGCTGGTGCCCCCGCTGTGAGTCGCGGGCGTGGCAGTTTTTTCCCGCCAGGCGTGGGCCGCCGGCATTGTGTGGGCGTGGAGTGTTACCGCCTGGCAGTGTGCCGCCGGCAGTGTTGCGGGCGTGGCAGTGTTGCCCCCAGGGCAGTGGTGCCGCCGGCTGTGATCGCGGCGTGGCAGAGTTACCGCCATGGCAGTGGTTGCCGGGGCTTTGGGGGCGGGGCAGTGTTGGGGCCCATGGCTGTTCCCGCCTGGTATTTTGGGCCCCTGGAGTGTTCCCGCCTGGTAGGTTCAGCCTGGTGAGAGTAACCAAAGGGGCGGTGAGTAACCAAAGGGCGGTAGTAATCCAAAGGGCGGAGAAATCCACGGGGTGGTGATAATCCCAGGGCGGGGTAATCCACAGGGCGGAGAATCATAGGGCGGCGAGCGGCGCCGTGGAGCGAGTCACTTTAAAATTTTGGGGCTGAGGGTTGATAATCCACGGGGCTGGTAATCCTAGGGGGCGAGCGGCGGCCGTGGGTGAGTCCTTAACGTGGGGGAGTTGAGGGTTGAGTAACCCACAGGGCGGGTAATCCAGGGGGCGGCGAGCGGCGGCCGTGGAGTGAGTCACTTTAAACATGTGGTTTTGGGGTTTTGATAATCCACGGGGCTGGAACCTAGGGCGGCGAGGGGGGCCTGGAGTGAGTCACGTTAACCTGGGGGAGTTGAGGGTTGGTAACCCCCAAAGGGCTGGTAATCCATAGGGCGGCGACGGGGGCCCGGGGGAGTGTTTCAAAAAACCCCGTGGGCTGCGAAGAATGCGGTAGGTCGTGCTGAGGGCGAGGGGCGTCAGAGGGGGGAGTGGCGGCCCCTGAGTGCACATAGGCCACAGGGTTTGAGGAAGCAGGACCCGCGCAAAACCGCAAAAGGGCCGCTGGGACGCGGGGGCCGTCTGGGGGGGCACGGCCGCGCTAAATGCCATAGGGCCGCAGTGAGGCCCGGAGGAAGCAGGGCCCGCGCCAAATGGCCCAAAAGGGCCCCTGAAAACACGGTGGCCGTCTGAGGGGGGAGTAGCCCCCCGAAAGCGCATGGGTGCTGAGGACGCAGTGGGGCCTGGGGGGGGTAGTGGGCCCCGCTGAATGCGCTAGGCCGCTGAGGACGCGTAAGGGTCTGAGGGGGAAAAATGCCCTGGGAAGGGACAGAAGGTTTCCGGGGGGGGTGGGAAACCTGTAGGTGGCGGCTACACGTTTAAATGAATTTCCCCGATCCCGCTTTTTAACCTAGCATCCCCGTAAGCGGAGGGTAGGAAAATACAGCGGGGCAGTGGGCAATGCTTTCCCAAGACGCAGGTCCCATATAAAGAAGGGGCTCATGTTCCAAAAAAGCATAGAAATTTTCATTTCTATGCCGTGATGTCGCACCCGTTTTTAGCCAACCTAGGGAACCATTGCTACCTCCAGGTACCATTTGTAATAGGGGGGGTGTAAAAGCTAGTTGGTTGAACTGGAATGATGGATATCATTTTTCATTCAGGTTATTTTATTGCATAAAACGGGTATATATACAGAAAATTTTGGTTTCATAAAGGGGGTTTTTAAAAGGGATATGTGAAAATCACCAAGACTTGCGAGTTTCACCAAAAACACTTCCTATACATTGCTGGTAACGTTTATATAATTTCTTACATTGATGACTGATAAAGGCAAGAACTATAATGATAAAAACAAAATTGAAGACTAAAATAGAATAGTCTCACTTCCTGGTTTTTTTTTTAAAGACCACTGGTAAAAACGGAAAAAATATAAAATGAGGGGTGATACTTTATCGCTACAACTCCCCCTCCTACTTCTTCTACCCTCCCCCCCTCCTGCTCCTCCTGCTCCTCCTGCCCTCCTCCCCTCCTCCTCCCCACCTCTTTCCCCCTCCTCCTCCCCCTTTCCTCTCCCCCCTCATCTGTTTAATTTTTCCCTTCTAGTATGGCGAAAACAAAAATACCCAAACCAGACACCTCTACCACAACTACCACAACTCCACCACCAAACCCGCCACCAGTAAAGGGCGAAATTTCCATTTTTTTCAGGGATTCAAAAACTGTAATCAGTGGCGTCCCGAAAATTTTAAAAAGGGGGGGGGGGGGTAAATTTTATACAGTATATATTTTTATATATATATAATATATTATAATATAATATATATATATAAAAATTTTTTTATAGTTTATTCTTTGCCATAGGGGGGGGGGGGCTGGCCGCGGCCCCCGCCCCCCCTGGTACGCCACGACGTAATGGATGCTTGACATTCAGTATTCAGGGGGGGGTGT
>JACEEZ010007323.1:0-161195 GCA_016584305.1 Chionoecetes opilio | reverse complement strand
ATCCGAGCAGAGCTGCGGCAGCGGCAGCGGCACACTGCACCGGCAGTGTGGGCCAATGTACAAGCACACTTTTTTACTCTGTTATTCTTGTAATTCGAGAAAATCTAATGATAATAATAATAATTGTGGGAATTTATGTCACATACATATATTTAATGTGAGGTCTTACCTAATCAAAACCCATCGTCTATCTCATCCCGACACAATACCCCAACTAGTCAACTAACTAGGATACTTATCGGTGGATAGTGGGTTGAAATCGCTGTAGGCTTTTATCAATACTGACTGTCTTGTGATCCGAAGTGGTCGCCGTGATCGAGGCCGCCCGTGAAGGACAGAGGCGGAGGGCTGGAGGCGGTGTGCTTTGATATGGGCGTCAGGGAGTTTTCATAACCCAGTTATCTTGACGCGTGGCTATAATCTCTTGTGTCATATTTTAACACGTCCTATTGTTTTATCACTTATATGTACAAAATGAACATATGTACAAATCTCTTCATTATAATCAGAGAAGAGATGTTAATCCCGTGAGGGCTGGAAGTGTATTAACCTCTCCCTGTGGGCGGCGGTGAAAGACCGCCACCATGCCACGTGTATAATTCCCGGTGACTTTTATCTAATGGGCGGCAGCCAATGACCGCGCTTCAAACCAAGGTGCTAATTATGTAAGGTGCAATGCTTAATAATCACTAAGAATGTTAATTTATATTATCCCAGTACTTATCATTTACTTACATTACCTTAATTATTACCCATTACCATTATAATTATATATATATATACATCCCTACGCACCCCTATGACGAGCGGACAATACCTCCTTCACAAAGGGGGGGGGGGGGGGAAACAAACCACCACTCTATTGAGAGGGTGGTTGGTGGATCATTTCCACACAGGTCATATCTATAAAAACATTGTTTATAGTCACTAAAATTCGTCTTATGGTTCCCAAATTACAATGGAAATTACGTTCTGGGTCTCAAGGGATTAAGAATAAATTAACAATATAGTAATAAATGAATGGTACAAAATGAATTAGGAACAAATGAATGATAGAATAATAAATATAGTGTTTTATAAAAGTCAAAAGTTAGTTTCATAACAGAAGAAAGAACCTACAGTGCTTTAGCACATCATTTATATAAGTATTAATGTTTCCTGTGGAAATTATCCACCAAACACCCTCTCATAATTGGTAGTGTGGTGGTTTGTCCCCCCCCCCCCCCCTAGTGAGGGAGTTATTGTCCGCTCGTCATAGGGGTGAGTAGGAATGTATATATATATATATAATTTAAATGGTAATGGGTTATAATTAAGGTAATTTGAGTAAGTGATAAGTGCTGGGATAGAATAATTGAACATTCTCAGTGCTATTAAGCATTTGCACCTTATATAATTAGCACCTTGATTTGAAGTGCGGTCATTGGCTATCGTCATTAGATTCTAGGCCACCTGTGATTATACACGTGGCATAGGTATTGGTAGCAGGGGACTCGCGCTCACCGGAGAAATCAGTATCGTTCCAGCCCTCATGGGATTAACATCTTTTCTCTGATTAAAGAAGAGATTTGTACATACGTTAATTTTGTACATATAGGTGATAAAACAATAGGACGTGTTAAAATTCAACACAGATAACAATCCGCCACGTCAAGATAACTGCGTCTATTAAGCCTGAATAGCTTCCTTGACGCCAACTACAACTAACGCTTCCACCTTCGTCATTCACGGGCGGCCCTGATCACGTGCTTTCAAGACGCGTGGCCCTGACAGCGATTTCAACCCACTACCCACCGACAAGTATCGTAGTTAGTTGATTAGCTAGGGTATTGTGTCGGGATGAGATAGAACATGGGTTTTGATTAGGTAAGACTCACATTAAACATATGTATGTGACATAAATTCCCACATTGGTGCCCCGTGAGTGAGGAATATTGATGTTCATGTGATTCAAGGTGGTCGTTGTAAGGCGTATAATTATGAGCCTACCACAATTGCTGGTTATGAGGCTGGAGGCGAGGAGTTTTGCGGCGTCAGGAATGACTCAGCCGGGTAACTACCATACGCCAGGTAGTAGATAGCATCAGAGGTTACGTAGACTAGTTAGTTGTAGAAGTTTAAGTGGTGGTTGGTCATAGGCCTGGTTATGCGCCTTGTTAGGCCAGCCAACAGCGCTTCCCGCACTTATAATATAATTAATTATCAACTAACAGTTATATATAGTAACGTAATCTTGCATTTAATATTTTATTTGAGTTAATTAACTAAATCATGGCGAAATTAGCTAAGCATTCATTTTCAGCTAAATTAGCAATGCTCACACGGATATATAATAAATGTGAGGACACAATTAAGGCAATTCCTATTGATTATATGAATTTAAAGACAGGTCTACCATTGTTAAATGAGCAATGGAATAAATATGAGGAGGTTTACTTCCAATATGAAGTTCAATTAAGACAAGCTGGGGATAAAGAAATGATTCACCAATGTGTTATCAATCATGAACACGAATGTCAAAGATATCTCGATAAAGTAATTGAATATAAAGTTTCTTTAACCCAAAGTTTGCAAGGTATTAAGCAAGAACCCCCCCGCAGGGAGATAACGATTATTACATCTATGGGTAATCAGTTAATCAGCCACCCTCAGAGTTTAAAGATCCCTCGTTAGTGGGTATTTATCCTGCGCCTGTTACGCAAATCAAACAGCCTGTAATTAAGATTCAAACTTCTCAGCCTACCAGTAAACCACTTAGACCTACTCAAATAATAGATACAATCCCTAATTCCAGGGCTACTAATAGTGAAGTACGAATAAGCAAACTAATTAAGACTACTAATTTAGTCTTCCAATCCGGAAAGGGAAAGAACTTCCTTTGAAGTTTTGGATCAGAACAATACAGAAGCAGGTATTTCCTGAGGAATATCAGCTCTTGGCCTCAGCCCTCATAGGAACAAATTGACCAAATTATTAGGTCTGTACCTAGATCATGAGGGCATAATTAGGTGTCGAGGACGAAATTTGAAAGCTGATCTTCCAAATACCACCTGCCATCCCATACTAATTCCCAAACGCCATCATCTTACTAAATTGTTGGTGGAAGAATATCATAGGAACTCATTACATGGCGGAATGGCTACAATATTAGCAGATATCAGGTGTCAATTTTGGATAAATCATGGTAGACAGGCAGTCAAATATTACCTCAGATCTCTCATTAAATTTAATAGATCTGAGTGTAGACTAGTCTCCTATCTAGGTCCCCCTGAACTTCCCGCTGATAGAGAGATCCTAAAACCATTTGAGGTCAATGGTGATGACTATACTGGGGATATTATAACATCAGGAGATAACTCTCCCCCCGATCAAGTATATGTCAGCATATTCACATGTACCTCTATCAGGGCTATTAAGTTTAAAATAGCCAAAGACCAAAGTGCCGAAACTACTATTCAAATGTTCCGGCGCTATGTGGCCTGGGGTGATGTCACCTGAAGCGGAACTTCAGTTTTCACCGGCCCCCAGTTGTGGAAATTATCCACCAAACACCCTCTCATAATTGGTAGTGGTGGTTTGTTCCCCCCCCCCTCCCCTAGTGAGGGAGTTATTGTCCGCTCATCATAGGGGTGCGTATAGGGATGTATTTTGTATATATACGTATAATTATAATGGTAATGGGTAATATTAAGGTAATTCAAGTAAATGATTAGTACTGGGATAGGATAAATTAATATTCTCAGTGCTATTAAGCATTTGCACCTTATATAATTAGCACCTTGATTTGAAGCGCGGTCATTGGCTATCGTCATTAGATTCTAGGCCATAGGGAATAATATACGTGGCTAAGGATTGGTAGTCGGGCTCGCCGCCACTCACCAGGGTAGTATCATTCCAGCCCTCATGGGAGTAACATCTAATATACGTGCTTGTCTATAAGTACAAGTACAAGTATCATTCCAGCCCTCATGGGATTAACATCTTTTCTCTGATTAAAGAAGAGATTTGTACATACGTTAATTTTGTACATATAGGTGATAAAACAATAGGACGTGTTAAAATTCAACACAGATAACAATCCGCCGCGTCAAGATAACTGCGTCTATTAAGCCTGAATAGCTTCCTTGACGCCAACCACAACTAACGCCTCCACCTTCGTCATTCACGGGCGGCCCTGATCACGTGCTACCACTTCGGATCACAGAGCAGGCAGTATTAATACAAGCCTACAGCGATTTCAACCCACTATCCACCGATAAGTATCCTAGTTAGTTGATTAGCTGGGGTATTGTGTCGGGATAAGATAGAAGCTGGGTTTTGATTAGGTAAGACTCACATTAAATATATGTTTGTGATACAAATTTCCACACTCATATTACTCATTACTCATTGCAAAGATATTACTCATGATATCAAACAGTAACTGAATTGTTATATCCGTTTAGAAGATACTTTTTTGCTTTTATCTTAACAGAAGCACAGTTGTTTGTATGCATGAGATACTCCGGCAGTTTATTCCATTGGAGACAGCCTGCGTATGTTACGAATCTCCTTCTGGCTTCTGATCGTGGTCGTGGAGGTCTTAACATGTTACTGCTCCTTAAATTAAAATTGTGAACATTAGATACTCTAACAAATTCAATGACTGTGGGAGTTCTTAGCTGAAGATATACAAACTTTAACAATTCTAGCTTATGAATATCCTGAACTTTTAATACACCATGTTCAACGAATAAGTTGTCTGTGTGATGCCAACGTCCTACCCCTGAAATCATCCTAATGACCCTTTTTTGTAGCAGTAATAACGGCTGTAATATAGTTTTTAAACCTGAACCCCAAATAAGATTACAATATTGTAAGTATGGATATATCAAACTGTAATACAATATGATTAATGTTTCTTTTAACAGATTATTTTAAATTTATATATAATTCCTAACGACCTCGTAATTTTACTATAAATATAGTTTACATGCTCCTTCCATAATAACTTTTCATCAATCATAATTCCTAAACATTTTGTTGAAGAACATCTTTGAATATCACAGTTTCCAATTTTTACTGAGGTGTGTTGGCTAATACTTTTATTCCCTGCAAATATAATGAAGTGGGTTTTGTTAATATTAATTGAAAGTCTGTTAGCTAATAACCAATTAGCTACATTATTTAGTTCTTGATTAACCAGATTCTCAAGGGCGTGCAGATCAGGCTCAGAATAGTAGAGTTGTGTCATCAGCGAACAGTATAAAATTCAATAGTGATGAATCCAGCCGTCATGTACAGTACCTCAGTAAATCATAAATATATATTTAGACCCATATGTGTGTGTGTATTTACCTAGTTGTAACATACATGAAAAGAGCTATACTCGTACTGTCCCGTCTCCAAATCTACTATTATCCAGCTTGCCTTTGAAGTCCTGAATACTTCTTGCATGAAGTGTGCATGAAGTGCATGAAGTTGTGCATGAGTCACTTTTGCATCAAGGTTGTTCCAGGCTTCTATGCTTCTATACGGGAAGCTGTATTTTTTTTATATCCCTCTTGCATGTTGTCCTTTTCAATTTCTTCTCATGACCTCTTGTACTTCTGTTGTCCCACACAAACAGATCTTCTCTGACAATTTTTTCAAGACCCATTGATGCTCCTCTATACACTGCTATAAAATCTCCCCTTTCTCTTCTTTTCTCAAGAGTTGGGAGTTTTAGTCTTGAAAGTCTTTCCTCATATCGTAAATATCTCAGGCTTCGAGCCATTTTTGTGGCTGCTCTTTGTATTCTCTCAATCTTCCTTATATCCTTCTTTTTATGTGGTGACCAAATCACTGCCGCATGTTCCAACCTTGGTCGAATCAAAGATGTTATCAATTTCTTAATCATCTCTTCATCCAGATATTTGAATGCCATTCTTATATTCCTCAGCAACTGATATATATCTCCTGTGATCTTGTTTATATGCTTCTCTGGTGACAAATTGTCCTTAATCCATACTCTCAGATCTTTTTTGACCTTTGTTTTGATTATCCATTCATTTCCCATCGAATACTTTCCTCTCTGTCTCTTTTTGCTACTGCCCATTTCCATCACTTTGCACTTTTTAGGATTAAACTCCATTTCCCATAGTTGACTCCATCTGAAAATCTTATTTAGATCCTTTTGTAAATCCTCAGTCCTCTTTACTTGCTACTTTTCTTAGTAATTTAGCATCATCAGCGAATAAACTCATATAACTGTTTACTCCTTCTGCCATATCATTTACATAGACCAAGAACATCACTGGGGCCAATACTGATCCTTGAGGAACTCCACTTATCACACTGCACCATTCTGACTTTTGATCCTTTATTACTGTTCTCATCTCTGTTGCTCAAAAAGTCTTCCATCCACTTCAGCAAACCACCCTTCAATCCTCTTACATGTTCTAGCTTCCAGAGCAGTCTCTTATGAGGTACCTTGTCAAATGCCTTCTTTAGGTCCAAGTAAATGCAATCGACCCACCCTTCTCTTTCCTGTGTCACATCGATCACTCGAGTAAAAGCTTAATAAATTCGTTGTACATGACATTCCTCCTCTAAATCCAAACTGGCCACCTGCAAGTGTGTTTGTCTCTTCCAAATATTTCAACCATCTGTCCTTCAGATGTCCGTCTCGGACATTCCGCCATGTCCGATCTCGGTGGATATGTGTGAACGCGTCCATAGACACACATGGTTATTTGGATTCACGACGTGAATTTGTCCGGGACGGCGCACGGCGAAAAGTTGATACGTGTGAACCGGGCCTTAGACCTTAGTGATATTTTATTTTATTATTTTTAGAGTTACCAGCCTGATCTTTTTTTTTTTTTTTTTTAGCAGTTAATGTGATTATAGTTTTTTTTTTTTTTTAGCAGTTAATGTGATTATAGTTTTTTTTTTTTTTAGCAGTTTAAGAGTGATATTTTCGTTGTGTTTAAAGTGTTCTTTTTTTTCTTTCTTTTTTCTTCAGGCAGTTTTTTTTCTTTCTAAGAGGCACCGTTTGGTGGGTCATGTTCCTCCCGGGAGTTCCACTGCTCTGGCCTTACCATCTGTCTGTCCTGTGGCTCCAAGTAGGCAGGAAGGGGGAAGAGTAGTCATCAGTAGTTTAGCTATATAGACCTACACACACAAAAAAAAATTCATCTGAGTAGGTAAGCAAGTGTTATCACAGCCCCTATTTGCAGGCTACCAGTCTAGCTCCCAGGCCTTGCTAATAGACCTGGAGGACTCATCAGAACACCCAGGGTCCACTAGTCCCCCCCACGCCCAGGGCAAACCCAGGGTGAGTACTGGCTACCCTCTATAGCAGGGGTGGGGAACGTCTGGCCCGCACAACCCTTGGCTGAGGCCCTGCCAAGGCAACCACAGACCAGACTCTAAATCCAATAAATCTAGGAGCTTTTTTTTCATACCAACATAAATTGTTATTAAGTGCATGCATAATACTTATAACGTAAATGTTAAGGGCCAAGCACGTCCATTACGGGACGGCTAGGACACACAGATGACGGGACAGACACGTATAATTCACTTAGAGTTCTCGTCGGCCAAAAAAAACAGGCTAATTTTTAAGTTGATAGTTTTGTATGGCCCGCGAATGATGTGATGAATATCCAAATGGCCCTTGGTAGTAAAATGCTTCCCCACCCCTGATCTAGACTCTGTTGTTTTTTAGCCTCTGCTTTCCATGTTAAATGATACACTGGTTAACATGGGGAAAGATAGCACAAAAATGGTTTCAATGGATCCACTGGTTAGCATATATAAATAATGAAAGAGAGAGAGAAAATAATGACTAAATTATACAAGGGACATGAGATTACAAGAAGGATGTAATGGTAGATGCCTGGTAAGGGGTAATGGTAAAGGGCTGTTCTTGGCAGGCATCTCCATTCAATGTAATATAAATCCACTGGTTAACATTGAGAAAGAGGGATAAGGAGGGAGAAAATAAAAGAGAGAGAGAGAGAGAGTATATGAGTAACTATGGCTTAATTGTACAGCACTAGACATTAGATTAAAAATAAGTATATGATGGAAGGCTGGGTTTTTAAAGGGTCAAATAATGATGGTGTTTTTAGACTAAATTAACAAGAAATAGAGATAAGGAAGGAGAGAGAGAAAATATAAGAGTGTGACTTGATTATACAACACTGGACATTAGATTGAAGGACAGGCAGTGATGGATTGAGGAGGTAGTGAAGAAATTGAGAGAGAGGGAATAGAGGAGAGAGAGGAAAATTGAGTAGAAAGAGACGAGATTGAAGGAATGAAAGTGATGGATGGCTGTGTAGGTTGTGAGAAGATATTTTGAAGGGTTAGATTATTATAACGTTTTCAGACTAATTGCATAAGAGATAGATAGGAGTTTCTTAGGAGTAATGATAATAATAGGTAGTGGTTAGAAACAAATACAAGGAGGAGGTATATGTTTTTTTTAGGGCTGGGATGGTAGGCTCTGGAGGATCACTTGAGGGCTGTGATGGTTGGTCCTCGCCCGTGGTGGCGCAGGCAAGATTCTTATAGTGACGCCTGTGATTAGAGGCTCATGCCGCCCCCCTGTGTCCCCCCATGCACTCGCAATCGAAGGTAGAGTTGATGGGCAGGGCATGTGGGTGTTCTTAGGCCACTCGACGGTGCAGAAAGGTTTTGGGTTTCTTCGGGGATCGAACTCGGGTCACCGAGAACGCCAGTTGGAGACGCTACCGCCTCCCCATGTGAGGGTAAAGAGAAGCTGGAATTATATAGTTTGAAGATATAGATCTATGATATAGAAGGGAGTATTATTGTGCCTTATTGGGTAAAGTTACAGGTAGTGGGAGTGTGTGTAGTAATTATACATGTAGAGGGATAAAAGCTGACTGAGTATGCTAAGTAGTATATAGAAGGGTATTGGTTGAGGGAAAGATGGAAGTAATCTCTCTCTCTCTCTCTCTCTCGTAAGAAAGATGGTGAGGAACAGGGAGGGTTCAGGCAGGGAAAAAAAGCTGTGTTGATCAGATATTAGTATTTAACGTGATAGTCGAGTGCTTAGGGAAGGGAAAAACTTGTATACAGCTTTCATGTGCCTAAGTAAAGTAAAAGATACATGAAATATACATACATATATATTAAAAATATACCAATATCTTATACCAAAAAATAAGAAAGCTCTGAAATACATTGAAAATTCATGGTTGTGGATATTTATCAGTAGAAAGGAAATCAGGGAATTTTATAAGGGAGGGAAAAGATTTGTGTGGATAGATGTTCAGTCGACCTGACGTCTCCGTGGAGTGAGGTTGTGCTTTGGTTTAGCTCTCAGGATTAGAATCGCTACGTCTGTGATGGGGAGTGTTGTGGAGGCGGAGAGTGAAGTGGTGTTGTGTGTTGGTGCTGGGGTTGAGAATGGTAGTGTGGTAGAAGTGAAGGAAGCTGAGGTTAAGGGAGGTAGAAGGGTCGAGGGAGAGTGTGGTGAGGCGCTTAAGACTATTCTGGAGGCGATCGAAGACCTGAAAAGGAGCTTTGCAAGTGAAGTGAACGAATTGAAAAGCGTTGTGAAGAAGCAGGAAATAGATACGTTCTCTTAAGTGTGGAGGTGAAGGTCCAAGTGGACCGAGTGGAGGGGCACATGCGAGTGATGTGCCTGTAGGGGTACCAGAGCGAGATGTGACTCAAGCGACTACTAAGGTTCCTAGTAGGTCACCAGGGATTGGTGTTTGGAAGGTAGTTGATCATGGAGCCCGCCCGAAGGAGAAAAGAGTAAACAATGACCATCTTGTGCGCACGAACTCATTTCAGGTACTCTCGGGGCTGCAAGAGGATGATACGGAGGTTAGGAAGGTAGACAATACATGATTACCCGAAGGTAAAATCTTAGTTGTTGGTGACAGTCAGGTTAGGCATCTTGACAGCAGGTTCTGTGACAGAGAAGGGATGCGCATGAAGTCGGTGAGTTACCCAGGGAAGGGGATAGGTTATGTTAGTGACAAGATAGTTGAGTGCATGGCAGACCAAGGGAAAAAGGCCATCGTCTGCCTGAGCGCTGGGGGAAATGATGTTGAGTGTGTAAGAAGTGAGGAATTGCTACGTGGTTCAAGGAAGCTGTAGGTAAAGTTAGGGACAGGGGTAGGTTCCCTGTGGTGTGTGGTGTCCTTCCAAGACGCTTTGTTGACGACATGTGGTACTCCAGGGCTATTGCGGTGAATTGCCGGCTGGCACTTCATTGCAAAGCCAATGGTTGGGCCTTTGTCGACAGCTGGGACCTCTTTTTCGGGCATAACCACCTCTACCGCAGGGAATCAATCAATCAATCAATCATTGGGGGCAAACGCCGGGGGGCGCGTCGCCTCGCCCACCCTACGACGCCACTCCCGGGGGTCACCACGCGCGAGTTCCCATGCAGGCTCCTTTCCCATACCAAGCAGCTCTCGACAAGAAACATCAACTTGCCCCAGCCACGAGCCTTGTGGGCGCCCCCTTGGCCTCCTCCATGCCGGATTGTCTCTTACAGATACAACCCGATGGGAAGGATCGGTTTCAGGGTAGCGTGCCACATGCCCATATAGCCGAAGTTGGCGCTGACGGACTATGCAGGTAATAGGCCTCGATTCAGTCTCACGGTGCAATCGCTGATTTGACACGTAATCATCCCAGCGATACCCCATGATTCTGCGAAGACACTTATTACCAAAGGCATTGATTCGTCTCTTCAAGTCACTATTTAGTGTCCATGTCTCACAACCATAGAGTAAGACAGGGATCACAAGCAACTTGAAGATCCGGATCTTTGTCCTCCTGCACAAGTACCGACAACGCCAAATACTCCCGCTGAGCGAGTCCATAACACCGTGGGCTATGCCAATCCGCCGTAAGACTTCTTGACGTGACCCGCCGTCATTATGGACTGCGCTACCAAGGTATGTAAAACTTTCCAAGATCTCAATGTCCTCGCCACACGCATGAACAGACTGTACTGGTTCATCTAGTAAGTCTCCAAATACCTGGACCTTGGTCTTGAGCCAGGAGACCTCAAGTCCCAAAGGCTTTGCCTCCTCGTGCAGCGCCTCGAGAGCTATCACCAGGACCTCCAGCGACTCAGCAAAGATTACTGCATCATCGGCAAAAACAAGATCAGTGATCTTGGTGTTGCCAACGGATGCTCCACAATCACTTTGATCTACAACCTTGTCCAATACCCAGTCCATCAAGCGTTGAAAAGTGATGGGGCAAGGACGCACCTTGCCTCACTCCTGTATTCACAGGAAAGAAGCTGGATACACCTGCCCCACACTTCACAGCACTCTCAGTTCCAGAATACAGACCAGTTATCAAACCAATAGTCCTTGCAGGAATCCCTCGAAGTCGCAGAAGATCCCAGAGTGACTCACGATGCACTGAGTCAAACGCCTTCTTGAGATCAACATAGGCTGCAAGCATCCCCTGTCGAAACTCACGTCGGCGTTCCACCAGGACACGAAGCGCTAGGATACGGTCCGTTGTTGACTTACCAGGCGTGAACCCAGACTGCTGAGGTCTCTGATGCTTCACCAGATGACTGCGAATTCGTGTCAGCAATAGATGGGCAAGCACCTTGCCTGGTACGCTGAGCAGTGTAATACCGCGGTAATTGTTCCAGTCCTGACGGTCCCCTTTCCCTTTCCAAGATAGGGACGACCAGCCCCCTTTTCCAGTCAGGAGGAAGGGGTACCTGATTGCCACACGGCAGTCAGGACAGCATGCAACCCGCGGATCATGCCTCCCCCCCAGTTTTGAGGGGGCTCCGCATGATATTACAAACACCAGCTGCCTTTCCACCCTTAAAACTTTGCTACAGCCTCTCTGACTTCGTCAAGAGAGGGTGCGGTTTCGTCAATGGGAGGATCGGCATCCACTGCCTGTAACCCAGTGGTGTGAAGCTGCTCAGTTGGGGGGTTTCCACCGTGAACAACTGCCCAAAGTACTCAGCCCAACGAGCCATCTGCTCATCCATGTCCTACACGAGGCCCCCATTGCTGTTCGAATAGAACTCGCCCGAGAAGGAGACTTGGAACGGAGCTTCTTTAGGGCTCGGTAGGCGGGTCGGAGGGTCATTAGCGTTCAAATGACCCTCGACATCCTCAGCGAGACTCCTGAATACCTCTCCTTGTCTCTCCTCAGGAGGGTTTAGTCCGGCGTAACAGAGCCCTGTGCTGGTCCCGGTTCCCAGCCAGCCTGGCAGCGCGACTCTCCTCGATTTTCTCCAGCGTCTCGTCGAGACAAAACCACGCCTTGACCTCGGGCGCTCCCCAATACACTCCTTGGAAAGCCTGTAGAGTTTCACGTTTGAAGGTATCCCACAGTTCTACAGGATCCCCGAGAGCACCGAGCACATCAAACCGATTGAGACTGACACCGCATACTCATGGGGCACATGTCAAGTCCTTCAGTTTCTCAAGATGAAACACAGTATGGTTACCTCTTGAGATTCTTTTGGACTTGACATGAAGCTTAAGTGTAGCAACAACAAGTTGTGATCTGTTCCAAAGAAACTCAGCACTCCGGTAAACCGCAGTTCTGGAGGATCCTCCAACGAGTACTAACGAGGATGTGGTCGATCCCCTTAAAGCTACCCCCCCGGCATTACTATACCATGTCCAGCGGTGCAGCTCTGGTCTCTGATACCAAGAACCTGCAATTCTCAACCTTCTGGACCTTGCAAAGTTCAGAAGCAGAGAACTGTTGGTGTTTCTGGTACCGGAGCCATGGGGACCAACACACAACTCGTAGCCATCTCTCACAGTGCCAGTAGTAGCATTGAAGTCGCCCAAGACAATGAGTGTGTCCCGAGGAGGACACTGAAGGGGTGCACTTTTTGAGGAAAGGAGTTCAGATCTTGTCTGAATCCCTTGAAAGGGAGGTAGATGCACTGCAGGCTTTTTTAAGATAGAGAACCGGGGAAGTAGACACTGGGGTGGGGTAAGGGAAACTTGCGATACTAGGAGGAGTTTCAGAAGGCAGGGAACTAAAGTGATTCGTAAAGAAGAGAGGAGGGGTTTAGTAAAGATAAAGGAAAATTGACAAAAAAAAGAGGAGTTGCTTGAAGGTTTACTATACAAACTGTAGGAGTATTTAAAAAAAGATAATTTCCTGAGAGGAATAAATAGTGTAGAGGATTTTCATATAATAGCATTAACAGAAACATGGTTGGATATGTCAGGAAAGGTATTCGATCTGGAAGTCGAGATAGCTGGGTATAAGTTATTTCATAAGGACAGAGTAGGCAGACGAGGAGGAGTTGTGCTTTATGCAAGAGATGCATTGCAGTGTTGTGTCAATAATGTTATAAAAACAGATGACAGCATAGTCTATATGGGTAAAGGTTACGGAGGGAACTGAGAAAATGGTTTTGGGTGTAGTGTATAGGCCTCCAAACTTATGTAAAGAGGATTCAGCTCCTATATGGGAAGAAATAAACAAGGCCTGCAGATATAATCGATTATGCGTGGTGGGAGATTTTAATCTGAGGAATATAGACTGGGATTTAATCATAGGTGACAGCGATGCAGATGAAGTCAAGCAATCAAGGAGCCTACTAGGGGAGATAATATTCTAGATCTATTGCTGACAAATAAGAGACGATTTAGTTACAAATGTGGAGGTCGGGGGGAATTTAGATAATAGCGACCATTATGAGATCAGATTTAGCTTAAAATGGGAAGTTGGAAAATTAAGTGGCAAAAGGCATCGAATATCTAATTTCAGAAAGGCCAATTATGCAGGATTAAGAAGACACCTGGAGGTTATTAATAAGAGGTGTGGGATGGAGGAGAAGAAATTTTCCCAGGACAGGGCGTTGACAGCTGGAAAGGCCAATTATGAAGGATTAGGAAGGCACCTGGAGGTAATTGGCGCGGTCAGATATGGTAGTGAGGTCGAGGCTGAGGAGATAATTAGAGCCGTTAGACAATGAAGTGAGGTCAGGGTTGAAGAGGTAATTAGAGAGGTTAGAAGGGGAAGTGAGGTCGGAGCTGAGGAGGATTATACCTCATTTGTAAGGAATATAATTGACGGACAGAAAAGAAATATTCCTTATAGGGAAATAAGGTCCAGAAAGAGTGATCCAAAATGGATGACCACCAAGTTAAAACACATTGGAATAAAAAGAAACATTTATTTAAGGTTCAAGGCAGGATTGGTAAACAAAGAACAATATAACATGATAGCGAGGACAGTGAAGAAATTAACTCGGAGTTGCTAAGAACAATTATGAGATTAAAGTAGCAGAACAGACGAAAAGGGACCCAAAGGGGTTCTATCAGGTATATAAAACCAAGACAAGGGAATTAGTTAGGCCGTTAAGGTCAGGACAGGGTGAGGTCTTAAATACGGATGAGGATATGTGTAGGAGTCTAAATGATTATTTCTTAAGTGTTTTTGCGGAGGATACACAGACTATACCTGATAGTGAACAGATGTTCAAAGGTAGCGATGAGGAGAAACTCAAAGATATTGTGATAACTAGGGAAATGGTGGAGGAGGGTATAGAAAAAATGAATAAATTTAAATCGCCAGGACCAGATGAAGTGTGTCCCAGGGTATAAAGGAATGCAAGGAGGTTGTTAGTGAGTGTTAGTGCACATTTTTAGGAAATCGGTTGAGATAGGGATGTGCCATTATTGTGGAGGAAAGGAAATGTTGTTCCCATATTTAAGAAGGGAGACAGAGGACTAAATCAAATTACGACCCGTAAGTTAACATCAATGGTGGGTAAATTATCAAAAAAAAATTAAAAGAGCACTTAGATAAACATAGTTTTATCAATGATTTACAACATGGATTCACCAAGGGTAGGTCATGTCTCACCAATTTATTTAGTTTTATAGGAAAAATTTATGAGACGGCAGATAATGAAAAAGGATTATGATTTAATATATCTGTCTGGACTTTAGTAAGGCATTTGACAAAGTACCAACACGAGTGACTCTTAATAAGGTTAGGGCTCATGGTATAGATGGGAAGGCTCTTCATTTGGGTCAGAGCTGGCTAAGTAATAGGCCCAACAAAGGGTTACAATTAATGGTTCCAAATCTGAATGGGGACTGGTGACAAGTGGAGTTCCAAAAAGGTCTTTTTTTGGGCCCATTACTTTTTTTATTTACATCAAGATTTGGATAGGGGGGATTAGCAGTGATATCGAAAGTTTGCTGTGTACAAAGTTAGGTAGGATTATTGGATCACAGTCTACGAAAAACATTTTGCGGGGAGATTGAAAACTTAACGAGGGGGCAGCAGAGGAATTAAATGATAAATGTAGGTTATGAAGTGGTAGAAAAAACCCGGAAATAGAAACCCCATAAGCAATGTACGCTAAAAGATCAGAGGTAAAAAGATTTTGGAGTGAGGGTTTGAAAGCCCAGCCCCTCCGCCCTAGGAAACAATGTATGAGGCCAGAAATAGAGCTAATAGAGATTAGGATTCTCCCAGAAGTGTTAAAAGTAAGTGGGGGGAAATTCTAAAGCTTTTTTGGGTTTAGCAGGCCTCCCCCTAGACTATGCAGTTCAGTTTTGGTCTCCATTTTAAGGATGGATATAGTGTTTTTAAAAAAGTGCAGAAAAGGATGCCAAAATGATAAAAGGGGATGCGTAACTTTAGTTAGAGGGAGATTGAATTTATTAAAATTACACCATCGGAGAGCAGAGAAAGGGGGCATCTAAGAATTTTTTAAGTGGAAAAGGGATTTTAATAAAGGAGGGGAAAAGTTTTAGGGTTTTAACCCAGGGTTTAGAACAAGAAGTAAGGGGATTCAAGGGGAAAAAAGCTAGATTTAAAAAGGGAAATAGGGAAAAATGGTTCACAAATAGGGTGGTGAATAATGGAATGGGCCAGTAGACAGGTAGTTAGGCTGAGTCATTGGGGAGCTTTTTAAAAAGGGAGTGGATAGGTTATGGATGGGGATGAAAAAGGTGGATGTAGGTAGTGTTAGGCGAAGGAACTACCCCGGTAGGCCTCGCGGCCCTTGTAGCTTCCTTTTTTTTTATAGTTTAGTTTTAAAAGGGAAAGCAAAGGGAGGAGTGAGGGGGAGGGTATGTAGTGTTTCACGAGATTTTTTATCATAGTTGCATGAGGGCAATAAGGGAAAGTTATATTGAGACAGAAGATGTGTAGTAGGTGTTTTGTTTTTACATACTATCAAGGGTAGGAGGAGTGAGGGTTGTAAGGCGACATGGTTTCTTGGATTTATATTAATAAAAGCATGAGGGAAAATTTTTGATTAAATGTAGGAATGAAATTTAAAGTTAGTTGGAAAGAAGAAACCACCTAAAACTATACAGAGGTGTGATAACGACTATTTTGAAGAATAAGAAATGAGACAATAAGGAACTACAGGAGGGCCGTGAGACCTACACGAGGTAGTCCTGTATTGGGGGTTTTTATTTTATTGTTTTGACTCGAAAATTTTTCTATAATTTACATTAAAAAGAAAACCCCAAAAAAAAACGCTATCAGCAGCACCTTGTAGGTAATGGGGAATTTTTTTCCCCCCCCCAACAAAAAGTTAAACGTTAAAAAAATTTTTTTCCCCTTAATTTTTTATAAATGTAGGAAGTTTAGGTTGTAAGGTTGATGTTTAAGGAGTAGGTCGGGTTGGTTAAAATGTGTGTTTGTAGATTATACTGTATTGTTTGGTAGACCCAATGTAGATAAAGATTAAACTGTATTTGTACTAAACTATTTACAGATTAGAATAAACTGCATTACTTAAAATGTAAAAGAGAAGCTTTTAAGGATTTAGATTTAGACTAAAGCGTGTCTAAAAAGACAAAAAAGGAGCCTTATTCATATTTACGTAGACAAAAAAGCTAAGAGTGAATGGGGAATTCAGGAAGTAAGAGGTGACGCTGTTCTACCTTTTATATAGATGTAGTCGTGGAGTTTTTAGGTCGCCTGTCCTGTGAGTGGAGATGAGGAGAAGGAAGGAAGGAGCTTGAACAGACTGCTGGGAGGCTGTTTGTGTAGGGAGAAATGGAGACTTTTCTGCCAGTGTCAACCCCTATTCATTTACTGTTATTATATCTGTTCTCTCTCTCTCTTGAATGTCCTTATTTATGTAGTCACCCAGTTAATATACAATTGTCTCCGTGGTGTAGTGGCTAGCTACAAATCCCGGGCAGGGCAGTCGGCGTGCAGCCCAACCAGCTGTTCATCCTTCCTTTCTGGAATGGTAGATAAATGGGTACCTGGGGAAACCGGGGGAAAGGGTTAACTGTAAAGGTAAAGAGGGACATACGCAAAACTGCGCGTGGCCTCGGTGCTCATCTCCGTGGATTAGCCCTTGAGCCTGTGGTACCCCAGGACCCCAAGGGCTATTTGTGACACCCCCGGGTTACCACAGTTACTTCCCCGGGTTTTTCCCCAGGTACCCATTTATCCCCATCCCAGAAAGGAAGGATGAACAGCTGTTTGGGCTGCACGCCGACTGCCCTGCCCGGGATTCCAACCAGGCCCGCAGATTCATAGCGAGGCGCGTTAACCACTAACCACGGAGGCTACAAGGTAACTGTGGTAACCCGGATGTCACACTAGCCCTGTGTCCCGGGTAGCACAGGTCAAGGGCTGATGCCAGGGAAGATGAGCACCGGGCCACGCGCACCACAGCGTATGCTCACATCTTTTTTTCTGAAGAAAAATTATTCTCTCTCTGGGTGTCAGTAAAACCTGCGGGGAAAACAAGGTTTATTTATACTGGGTTTTATTTATCTATAGTATTTGATTTTGTTAATTTATCAGTATTATTTTTTTTTTCCCTTTACTAGTTTGTGCAAAGTTTGAAAAAAGTCCTGATGTTACATTTCACTATTTACTGATCAACATTTTTCCCCCACTACTTATATTATTTTACTTAGATATTTCTTCTATTTACTTATCAACAATTTTTCCTTTTTACCGTGTGTGCCTAGTTTGAAGGAGTGGTGGTGGTGAAGAAAGTATTTATTTTTTTGATTTACTAATTCATTTTTATTTTTCAATTACATTTTTGAGCAAAGTTTGAAGGCCTGATGATGGTGAAGGAACCCTGTTGCCGTTGGGGTCAAAATGCAATACTCATCACCCACAAGCTGGCCTCAAAGGTGTTACAGGTGTCATTAGCAAGACTACATACAGGTGGAGTGATAAGAAACTTTTATTAAAATTTTTGTTCATTTTAAAGAATTCAGTGTTTTTGCTGTAGGAGCTTCTGTAAGTAATTAATTATGTTGCTGATTCTAGTGTATATAAATCTATTAATAGTAGTAATAGTAATAGTAAATAGTATATAGATATTAGTTTTACATAGCTAGTAAAGATAAATTTAATATTTCCTTAACTTCATTCAGCTTTATAACTAATTATTAGTAGTAATGCAATATATATTATTTTCGGTTTTTAAATGTCTACCGTCCTTAACACTATAGTCGCCAGTGCACTAATGTGGCCAGCGCCATACATATAAAAGGGCATGTTAGCATCACTACAGCCTTGTATGTGCCATGAAGAGGCATGCAACAGTAGTGTATATGATGTACCTGTCTTCAGTGGCACATACAAGGCTGTAGTGATGCTAACATTCCTTATATATGTATGGCGCCTGGCCACATTACTGCACTGGCGACTATAGTGTTGCTGAGGGTTTAGTGCTTTATGGGTTTATTAGTTTTAAAATGGCTAGTTAAGATTTTTAACTTCAGATATTTTATCAACTACTCATTTAAACGTCAAAAAAAACTTAACTTCTTTGAACTTTATTAACTGCATTTTTTTAAAAGTCAAGAATCAGATAAATGAAACAATTAATATGGAATAATAATTTGTTTAATACAATAAAGTAAATAAAACAATAAATTACTAACTATTTAGTAATTCATTAAATTTAATAATTATTATTAATTAGTCAATAAAGAAAAAAAGTATATCCAGGCAAGTTGTTTAAGTCCATAATACCTGAAAGCCTCTCCGGAGATCCAGTGATTGGCATTATTAATGATATACACTATTTTCTGTGTGGGGACAGGATTTATTTAGATGTAAAACCCTATAATGTAGTTATACATACAAATACAGTATTGTTATAACCCTAGATGCACTGTTGGGAACCTTATAACTATAGATTTTATTCTTGACAAGAGAACACATAGGTATCTGTAATATGAATAAAGATTTCAAGCCAAGTTTAAGTTATTTTTCGTGATTTCCTTTAAAAACATTATTTCCAGACGGTCTTCTAAGTATTTATGACTTCATTAACTTATCAATGAACTGGAAAAATACTTGAACTGGAAAAATATTTATCAATGAACTCAGAAAAATATTTATCAATGAACTCAGAAAAATATTTATCAATGAACTCAGAAAAAAAAATTTATCAATGAACTCAGAAAAATATTTATCAATGAACTCAGAAAAATATTTATCAATGAACTCAGAAAAATATTTCAATGAACTCAGAAAAATATTTATCAATGAACTCAGAAAAATATTTATCAATGAACTCAGAAAAATATTTATCAATGAACTCAGAAAAATATTTATCAATGAACTCAGAAAAATATTTATCAATGAACTCAGAAAAATATTTATCAATGAACTCAGAAAAATATTTATCAAGAACTCAGAAAAATATTTATCAATGAACTCAGAAAAAATATTTATCAATGAACTCAGAAAATATTTATCAATGAACTCAGAAAAATATTTATCAATGAACTCAGAAAAATATTTTTCAATGAACTCAGAAAAAATATTATCAATGAATCAGAAAAATATTTATCAATGAATCAGAAAAAATATTTATCAATAACTCAGAAAAATATTTATCAATGAATCAGAAAAATATTTATCAATGAACTCAGGAAAAATATTTATCAATGAACTCAGAAAATATTATCAATGAACTCAGAAAAATATTTATCAATGAACTGGGAAAAATATTTATCAATGAATCGGGAAAAATATTTATCAATGAACTGGGAAAAAAATTATCAATGAACTGGAAAAATATTTTTCAATGAATGGAAAAATATTTATCAATGAACTGGAAAAATATTTATCAATGAACTGGAAAAATATTTATCAATGAACTGGAAAAATATTTTCAATGAACTGGAAAAATATTTACAATGAACTGGAAAAAAATTTATCAAAAGAACTGGAAAAATATTTTTCAATGAATGGAAAAAATATTTATCAATGAAACTGAAAAATATTTATCAATGAACTAGGAAAAATATTTATCAATGAACTGGGAAAAAAATTTATCAATGAAATGGAAAAATATTTATCAATGACTGGGAAAAAAATTTATTCAATGAACTTGAAAATTTATTAACTGGAAAAATATTATAATTGATGAAATATTATAATAAAAAATATATTAACTGTTTAATGATGAAAAGAAAAATTTTTAAAATGTGAAATTATAATTAGAAAATAATTAAATGTGAATGATGACTAAAAAAAATAATTCAAGTTTAATATGAAGAAAAAATATAACCTGTATTAATGACAACTAATTAATTATGAATGATTAATAAAGAAATAAAAAATTTCTAGAAGACAATATCTACTAATACTGTAAGGAAAAAAAATAACTTTTATGCACTTTATCTATTTTTCTATTTGATATTATTTAATCAAAAATTACTATTTTTAGAAAAATAATTAAAAATGCCCTGATCAAAAAATTAAAAAATAATTTTTCAATGCACTTTCCCCTCATTTCGTGTTTAGAATTTTTAATAAAAATTTCAATAAATAGAATAAAAATAACTAAAAAATTCTTTTCTCTAAATAACCTATAAAAAATTAATAAAATATATATGTATTTTTAATTAATTTAGTCCATCTTTCTTCTTAGTAATGTTTTTTTTAATTAATAACTAATAAACAGAAGTATGAATTAATCTAAAAAAAACATTTTCTGTTTAATTAAATTAAATGCTAAAAAAAATCAATAAAAAAATATAAACAAACATTATTTGCCCTCAAATCCCTGGGAGAAAATTTTTTCCTTTAATTAAAATAACTAATAAAAATGTTTTAGCAATTATATCCCGAAAACATTAATTTGGTTAATTTGTACTTTCTAACTTGGAGCCAAAACAGACATATTTCCAAAAAAAATTAATACAAAAAAAAACTTCCCTTTCATAATAACCCTTAGCCCCGCAACAAATTCCAAAAAAATTTTATTTCACATAAAGATTTTTGAATAAGTCAAATTTTTTTAAGTAATGCCTTTTTTAAAGACCCTTTCCACAGTCTTTTGGTTATGTCTTTTATGTAAATTTTATGTAACTTTTTTATTATTATGAAGGAAGATTTGGGTGTGAAGGGGGGGTTAGGGAAAAACGCTTACAAAAAGTCCCTATCCGCACAAAATAAAATGTTTTCTTAAAAAGGGTTTGAAAGTCAAAAGTGAATGGGCGGTTCCAGCCGGGGTGGGGGGTGGTGCGTTGGCGTGTTGGAGGGTAGTATATCTGTGGGTGTATGTATGTATGTATGTATGTATGTGTGTGTGTGTGTGAGGGGGGGGGGGGGGGGGGGGGAACTGTAGTGTAGTGGTTAGCACGCTCGGCTTACAACCGAGAAGTCCCGGGTTCGATCCCCGGGCGGAGCGAAAGATAGATGGGTGGTCTTTCTTAAATCCCTAGCCCCTGTCCACCCAGCAGTGAATGGGTACCGGGTGCCAGCCGGGGGTTTGTAACCCCCCCCCCCCGGGGTGGTGGCTTCGGCCAACACTAATATGCAGCAGCGGTAGATCACTATGGCTCTGAGGCATTATCCTCTAAACAAAACAAACAAGAGAAACAAGAGTGTGTGTGTGTGTGTGTGTGTGTGTGTGTGTGTGTGTGTGTGTGTGTGTGTGTGTGTGTGTGTGTGTGTGTGTGTGTCTTGTGTCAATCTGTATGAATATCTGTATGAATATCAATCTTCACAGCAAGTTGAATTATGATGCAATTGCTTATTACAATTATTTACATATTACTATAACTCTCTCTCTCTCTCCATCTCTGAACTCCTCATTCTCTTTCATTCCACTTTTCTCTCTCTCTCTCTCTCTCTCTCTCTCACACACAAAAAAAAAATAACGACTGTAGTTAAGATGCAAGACAAAACAAACAACTACAACAAGGGGGCTAAAAATACTCTTACTCAGCACTGCAATCCCACTGAAACTACCACACTTGTGTATGAGGCGCTTATTTCAGAAAGTCGATAAGCGCCATCAATAAAAAACTGCCCGTTTTGGTTTACCATTAACGGAAGACAGAAGCCGAGAGTGGCACTTGCATCATGCAGACCCAGAAAAATCAGGAGCTTTCACCAGCTACTGCTGGCGACCAGCCAACGGTACAGCCCGAGAGGGATGGACTGAAGAACGGTCGCGGAGTAGAGAAGCCTGCTCAACCTCAACGAGCCAAGGAGTCTTCGACTAAGAAGAATTCAAGTGGTAAGAAGAAGAGGAAGGGCGTTGCGTCTCCACTCCCCCCTGGACCTGTGGGATCAAGTTTTACACCGAGTCATGTTCCGACCGAGTTCACGGTGCCTACCACAGATTCTGTACGTGATGGCATTTTTGATACTGGGTTCGGGCCAAATGATCTCGTAGCAGACCGGAGACCCGTATTCTGGCCATCGTTCGCCTGCTTCGCCGACATCGTGGAAGCGTTGCATCAATGTTGCTCGAACGACCGCACCTATGGACGCAAAATACCGCGTTCAACACTCAGCTACTACTGCACTCAATTGCTGGTGGCACGAGTTATTGCGGTTCGCAAGGCAGCTGGTGAGGCTACTCTCAACGAGCAGACTTACCTCCAGAACGTGAACCAGAATATGTTCAAGACGCTGTCTATCCTTGATGAGTATTTTCGCTCTATTGGGAGTTTCAAAACAACAAACGGCCTTGAATTCCAGGTAACACTCCCCAACTATGACTGCGCCCATTGGGGCAAGGTTTCGGCCTCAACCCATTGGATGTACGAGAATTGGCCTCACCCCTTTGTCTACGCCCACCAGATTCAAAAGGACATTGAATACACCATTGTCCCCAAGACACCAAGGATTACGGACCTGGACGACATTAAACCTGACACTATCAATAGTGCCTCAAGTTCTCAAGCCGAGGAAGCAAAGCTTGTCTTACCTGGACTACCCACAGCTAATCTTCTAGGTTGGCAGCCTAACCGCAAAATATCTGGTGAAGCTGTTCTAGCCTTAGAAAGTTGTGACATCACCAGCGACGAGATGCGAACCGACGGACCAGCCAACTTTAAGCTGAATCTGAACTTGATGCGCATGGTGTCAAATGTGTTGTCAGGAGTACGAGGACTGACTCTAGCACCCGGACCACACCTCTCAAAGTGGGGCTCAGCTATTCAACAAGCCCTACTGTATCCCAAGCTCAACACCGAAGGCGGTTTTGTGCGGAATAAAAGATATCTAGAGCTGCACAGCTTTGGAGTCTACACCAAGCACAAGCTGACCGATCGACTCACAACAAGAGCTCTTGTTTGTGGGTTTATGCTGAGAAGGACAGCCGAGAGTCAAGACTGGGCATGCTACGACTGGGGCGAGTATCTTAACGTTCCGGACGATTGGAAGAGCACGAGGAACCAGTTGCTTCACAACAGTAACACCAAACATATATAATAAAAAACTAAGAAAATGGCTTTAAAATGTTCCAATGTTCAAAATGTCATATCTTTTGAACATTGAAACATTTTGAAGCCATTTTCTTAAGTTTTTTATTGATGGCGCTTATCGACTTTCTGAAATAAGCGCCTCATACACGTGTCGTAGTTTCAGTTTTATGAAAATGCATCCATCACCCATTCATACAAACGCATACATTCCCTGTTCATCGTAACCTTGGTTTACGAATATTGTTACACGCATAAAAGTTGTATACACACATAGTTATGCATAAAAGTTTCGTACGAACGAATATTGTTACGCAGAAAAGTTGTGTACGAATATTGTTATGCAGAAAAGTTGTGTACGAACGAATATTGTTACACAGAAAAGTTGTGTACGAATATTGTTACGCAGAAAAGTTGTGTACGAATATTGTTACGCAGAAAAGTTGTGTACGAATATTGTTACGCAGAAAAGTTGTGTACGAATATAGTTATGCATAAAAGTTTTGTACGAACGAATATTGTTACGCAGGAAAGTTGTGTACGAATATTGTTACGCAGAAAAGTTTTGTACGAATATTGTTACGCAGAATAGTTGTGTACGAATATTGTTACGCAGAAAAGTTGTGTACGAATATTGTTACGCAGAAAAGTTGTGTACGAATATTGTTACGCAGAAAAGTTGTGTACGAATATAGTTACGCATATAAAAATTTAGTACCAGTTAGTTAAATGAACACAAATTAAGTTCAGCTCAATATTGTTCTAAAATTGTAAGACATTGATGGGAAAATAAGATTGGTTTAATACATTTTTCGCTTAACGCCAGACTTTCCAGGCCCATCACACTAGCACTAAGCACTGTCTAGGCACACAGCACTAGCACTAAGCACTGTCTAGGCACACAGCACTAGCACTAAGCACTGTCTAGGCACACAGCACTAGCACTAAGCACTGTCTAGGCACACAGCACTAGCACTAAGCACTGTCTCGGCACATCACACTAGCACTAAGCACTGTCTAGGCACAGCACTAGCACTAAGCACTGTCTAGGCACATCACACTAGCACTAAGCACTGTCTAGGCCCATCACACTAGCACTAAGCACTGTCTAGGCCCATCACACTAGCACTAAACACTGTCTAGGCCCATCACACTAGCACTAAGCAGTCTAGGCCCATCACACTAGCACTAAGCACTGTCCAGGCCCATCACACTAGCACTAAACACTGTCTAGGCCCATCACACTAGCACTAAGCACTGTCCAGGCCCATCACACTAGCACTAAACACTGTCTAGGCCCATCACACTAGCACTAAGCACTGTCCAGGCCCATCACACTAGCACTAAGCACTGTCCAGGCCCATCACACTAGCACTAAGCGCTGTCCAGGCCCATCACACTAGCACTAAGCACTGTCTAGGCCCATCACACTAGCACTAAGCACTGTCTAGGCCCATCACACTAGCACTAAGCACTGTCCAGGTCCATCACACTAGCACTAAGCACTGTCCAGGCCCATCACACTAGCACTAAGCACTGTCTAAGCCCATCACACTAGCACTAAGCACTGTCTAGGCCCATCACACTAGCACTAAACACTGTCTAGGCCCATCACACTAGCACTGTCTAGGCCCATCACACTAGCACTAAGCACTGTCTAGGCCCATCACACTAGCACTAAGCACTGTCTAGGCCCATCACACTAGCACTAAGCACTGTCTAGGCCCATCACACTAGCACTAAGC
The DNA here is from genome assembly GCA_016584305.1 of Chionoecetes opilio. Taxonomy (NCBI): domain Eukaryota; kingdom Metazoa; phylum Arthropoda; class Malacostraca; order Decapoda; family Majidae; genus Chionoecetes; species Chionoecetes opilio. Next base: position 135,796 of record JACEEZ010007323.1, on the reverse strand, counting down.
ACTGTCTAGGCACATCACACTAGCACTAAGCACTGTCTAGGCACATCACACTAGCACTAAGCACTGTCTAGGCACATCACACTAGCACTAAGCACTGTCTAGGCCCATCACACTAGCACTAAGCACTGTCTAGGCACATCACACTAGCACTAAGCACTGTCTAGGCACATCACACTAGCACTAAGCACTGTCTAGGCACATCACACTAGCACTAAGCACTGTCTAGGCACATCACACTAGCACTAAGCACTGTCTAGGCCCATCACACTAGCACTAAATACTGTCTAGGCCCATCACACCAGCACTAAGCACTGTCTAAACCCATCACACCAGCACTAAGCACTGTCCAGGCCCATCACACTAGCACTAAGCACTGTCTAGGCACACAGCACTAGCACTAATCAGTCTAGGCCCATCACACTAGCACTAAGCACTGTCTAGGCACACAGCACTAGCACTAAGCAGTCTAGGCACACAGCACTAGCACTAAGCACTGTCTAGGCACATCACACTAGCACTAAGCACTGTCTAGGCATATCACACTAGCACTAAGCACTGTCTAGGCCCATCACACTAGCACTAAGCACTGTCTAGGCCCATCACACTAGCACTAAGCACTGTCTAGGCACACAGCACTAGCACTAAGCACTGTCTAGGCACATCACACTAGCACTAAGCACTGTCTAGGCCCATCACACTAGCACCAAGCACTGTCTAAGCACACAGCACTAGCACTAAGCACTGTCTAGGCACATCACACTAGCACTAAGCACTGTCTAGGCACACAGCACTAGCACTAAGCACTGTCTAGGCACATCACACTAGCACTAAGCACTGTCTAGGCCCATCACACTAGCACTAAGCACTGTCTAGGCACACAGCACTAGCACTAAGCACTGTCTAGGCACATCACACTAGCACTAAGCACTGTCTAGGCACACAGCACTAGCAGTAAGCACTGTCTAGGCACACAGCACTAGCACTAAGCACTGTCTAGGCACACAGCACTAGCACTAAGCACTGTCTAGGCACACAGCACTAGCACTAAGCACTGTCTAGGCGTTCATCTAAATGTGAGAAAGGCATTCCCGCATGTAGCTCAGTGGCCACAGCATTAACCCCTTGAGACCCAGAACATAATTTCCATTGTATTTTGGGTATATCTTAAGACAATTTTTGTGAATATAAGCAAGGTTTTATAGCTATGAACTGTTTAGTATCCTTGACCACTAACTAATTTGGTATATTCAGTTAGTACTTTTTATAATTTTATGGCTTGACATCATACAATTTTATATAGCAAAGGAAAGATCTGGGCGTGAAGGGGTTAATACGTGTCGGGTAAAAGACTAGTTGGGTTTCAAATGTTGCCTTGATCAGTTTCATATCCGCATATATGTTTAATTATTTTCCGACATCTCTGCCCAGGATATGTTACAGTGGAGGCGAGACAAGCGCTGCCGGGAAGCACCACCGTACTCCTAGCTGCCTTTTAAAACTCCCCACTAACTACCTGAAGACTGAGTCCATTCAAATCATTCACCACACTATTTGTGAACCAGTTTCTCCTTATAAGACTTGGTAGCCGTTACTTAAGTTAAGGAACGCTGGCTGAGCTGGTTAGTGGCTCGCCTTTCCCAAGTCAGCCCGGCTTCCACTATGACACTTCCATTACAGGAACTACCACGTGTAGGTCTCCCAGTCTCTTGTAGCTTCCTTATGTTCCTATGTATTTAGCTAGTTGTGTTTTACAGGGCCTGAGCTACACTGGTGTGGTCCCGTCTCCGTATCTACATTTTATTTATCCAGTCTTTCTTTCAACTGGTGCACATTCTTTGCCGATATCACCTCCTCATTTAGTCCATTCCAAACTTCTACATTTCTATGAGGGAAGCTGTACTTCTTTATGTTGTTCAGGCATCTCCCTTTTCCTAGTTGTTCATGTTCTTATGTGATTTCCATGTGCCTACTCTCAACTCTATAATGAAGTAGGTGTTTTCTGGGCCTGGCAGTGGTGGTGGTGGCAGGGCAAGTAGTCTGACGTTTACCGTAGTTTGTTCAGTAAAGCATTTAGAGGGTTCGCGATCCAGCTAGTGTTACCGTTTGTGTTGTGGTGTGTTGAGGTACCCTGGCCGGGCTGCAAGCTTTGCCAACTATATATTAAGTAGTTTTTTTAATTTGTTTATTCGTAAACTGCTTTGTATCAATATGCAATCTCTCTGAGCTCTTGCCCCGGCAGTCACTGTAAGCACCGTTAAACCTGCGTTGTTTAAACTGTGATTTATCAATGATTAACCCTAGTTATTGACCCGACCACTGTTCACCAGTAATCTCATGTCAGCCGAGAACAAGATGACACCCGGAGGAAGACACACAGACTGGGATTCTGCCGCCGAGAAGGTTGTTGGACCTTTGTTGCCCGTCGTGATCAGAGGACACACGGTGACACACACAGACAGACCGATACAACTACAGGAGAACCTCGTTTAACCGGCATTTAAAACAACGGCAGCCTCAAAACAACGGCACTAATCGACCCAGGCTTTTTTTTTTTTTTTTTTTTTTTTTTTTTTCTCCCACTGATAAACTCTGGAACTCTCTTCCTGTTTCTGTTTTTCCACTTTCCTATGACTTACATCTTTTCAAAAGAAGAGTAACAAGACACCTCCCGAACTAAATTGGCTCACCCCACTTTTTTATTTTATTCTCTGACTGTCTTCTTTATAGGGACTGGCAACTAAGCGGCCTTTGTGTTACCCATTTTTGTTGTGCCCTTGGCCAGTTCCTTGTGATGGGAAGAAAAAAAAAAAAAAAAAAAAAAAAAAAGGGGGATTTTGGGGGATTCCATAAGAGTAACTCTCAAAACAACGGCAAAATGAGTTATCCGGCATGCGCTCCCCCCCGCGGGTACCGGATAAACGAGGTTCTCCTGTAATAAGAATAAATGATAAATTTCATAAGGGATGTAGCAGAGAAGTAAAAGTATGTGATTATTTTTGGACTGAAGGAGAAGAATATCTTGTTTAGATTAAAGCGAGAAAGTGAAGAAGTAAAAACGGTAAAGGACGTTTTGATGAAACTTAGTGATGAGGAAGAAGAGGCAAGATTTGTAGATGAAGTGGAAGTAGTAGTAAGATTGGAACCTTGTGCACAAGGCAAAGAAAGACCCACAAAACTAAGACTAAAATCACAGATGGCAACAGAAGAAATTCTTGAGAGAGCCTTCAGGCTGAGATCAACTGTGGAGTTCAGGGAAGTCTGTGTAAAAAAAGCACTGACTGAAGAAAGGAAAAAGTTAAAGGAAATGCAAGAAGTAAAACAGAGAAATGAAGAAAGAACAGAGGAAGAAAAATCTACTTTGTTTTGGAGTGTTCTTTAGGACAGAGTGAGCAAGTGGTCTGTACAGAAAAAAGACTCAAGGAAAATGGGGTGAGGAAAAATGGTGTAAAACAAGGAATGAAAGTGATGTATACAAATATAGATGTTATTATAACAAGAAGGCTAGAACTAAAAGATTATTTATCAAATATAGATCCAGACGTGGTGTGTCTAGCAGAAACTAAATTAGCAGAAGACGACCAAGTGAAGATAAGCAATAAATACAACATGTGGAGAAGGGACAATGGCCACCAGATGTCAAGTGTCAATTTTTAATACAAATTTGGGGAGGGAAAACCTTGGTCGCCGGTTGGTGGTTTTTGGGCCGTTTTGACTTGAGGGTCCTGTGGATACCACTTTTTGATCCAAAATGAAAGAATCGCTGAATGAGTTATCACCACTGCCCGGTACCCACATCATATGGCAGCACTTTCAGGAATTTTGAATTTCATATTCCCATTCCCGGGCCATTTAAATTTAAACCCATTTAAAGGCCGTGCCACCCCACGCGGACAACACCTGTGTAATATTGACGTTACGCACTGTCCGATGGTTTTTTCGTAGGCTTTTTCGTATAGAGTTATGGCTGCTTTTTAATAGTAGTTGTAGTAGTGGTGGTTGTATTGTAGTATTAGTAGTAGTAATAATAGTAATAATAGTAGTGGTGGTTGTGGTAGTAGTAGTAGTGGTGGTGCTTGTATTAGTAGTAGTAGGAATAGAAGTAGCAGTGGTTGTAGTAATAGTAGTGTAATGCCCGGGGATTCGGAAGAGACAGGATGGAAATTCCTATCATACAATTCCCGGGTTATGTATTTAAGAAGGAAAAAGGTTTCAATAATCATATGTTGTTCTGGGGCAAGTTGTCACCTAGACCCAGCATATGGAGGAACAGGGTATTCCTATTATATTAAGGTCAATCCAATCTTTTCGTTTCTCGTAAAATTTATCTTCTATCTTTCTTTCTCCCACTTCTATCTCCCCCCCCCCACTCCCTCCCCCATACACTCAGGATACGAGTCCAAATACGTGGGACATTTATTTCGCGATAGTCGATAACTGGTAGATTCAAAACTTTCCATCCTCCCCTTACCCTCCTGACAGATCAAGGAACACTCTTAGATTCTTAATGTCCTTCAAAATAGACACAATAGTGACAGATCACGTTTAGAAATGGGTGGGTTAGTCAAGTTATTCGCTAAATTGAAAGTTGACCAAATTTCTATTCCGACTCCGATCCCTCATCACTCTGTAAAACACGTTTGTATGCTGTCCAAAAAAGGAGAAACACCTCTCCCCGAATATTAGACTAAATGTATTAAATTCTTCTATATCAAAGTAAAAGAACTATTATAGGCAGCCATTTCATATGCATACTTGCTTCATTAGTTAATTAGTCATTCGAGGTCGGATACTCCCTTCAGGGGAAGCCGTTCATAAGGATCCGAACATTCCTTTTTTCCCGCTTCTCCCAAATTTGCCGTAGCATACCATGAGGACATTAGTCATCTCTCTATTCCCTTCAAGGTAAGACGTCCATTAACTCTCTTCCATCTTCCCCCTTTGTTATAGTGTATCTATCTATATATCCATATATAGGTACAGTTGGTTAGTTTTCATTAACGCATAGGAGGCCTGGCCTGTCCTTATAAGTGTTAATAGGAGTCATCTCTCTACTCCCTTCAAGGTTCTGGCGAGTATCTCAGTCTGGAGAAAAACCACGCCACATGGTTTAGTGAACGCGAACAACATCATTACTCTTACATTCCCCCCCCCCCCCCTTATATTTTCCATGTATGCCTACGGTGTTTCAGCTTGTGTATACGTAGATGGTAGTTCTAAGAATATAATTCAATGAGTTAGGTTATGCTCTGTAGAGCTTCCCTGCGCCGAATTAGAGTTTATATATGTACCTAAGTTCTCAAACAAGAGAAATAATATTCCATGATGAATAAACCGGATGATGTTTAAAATATAGCTTCTTGTGTTTAATGCAAAACCCCAGGTGATTATTCCCTTGTTATGGAAATACTTCCCCAAGTCTCAAGAAGAGTCTCAGCCTCACTCGGTGTAATACTAAGTATCCACCCCGACTACCAAATAATTCTCATATATTAAAACGTGCTCAGGGAGTAAACCATAGAACTACTCACCTGAGCTGGTGGCAGCATTTTCCCCTATTAACCCTAAGTCCTTCCCAATTCAGTTGTGACGAGAAGGTTTTTATTAGTCAATGAAGTATTTTAACAAAGTAATGTCATTCATATAAAGGTGTCAGTAACATATAAAAACCCTGGCATCACACTGGTGACTTAAGCGGTGGGTTATTATTTCCTACAAATAACAACAACAGAATCTCACCTTGGGAAAGTAGCTAAATAGTCAAAAATTCAGGAAATATGTACAAAGTTTCATTAGTAGGACACAGTCAAATTCCCCAAACATTCTATGTCCCAGGAACGGAAATTAGGATTTTTAGAACACCGGGAGGAAAGGCAAATTCCTTCTTCTCAGATGAAAGACTGAATAGTGTCCTGGAATGGCCACATGATCTGTGCATTTTGTGGTTAGGTAGCAACGATATTGCCGATGGCATAGATCCCGGTTCTCTTGCTGACACTATCAAGGAAATTACGCGCACAATAGAGAGGAATTGTGAGGCGGTAGTGTGCATCTGTTTAATAGAACCACGCATTTATTCAGAAAGAGGACCCATTAGCACGGATGATTATAAAAAGGTACAAAATTCAATAAACAAGAGAATAAAGAACTCAAGACACAACCAAATTATCCACTTTAATACATCACTATACGTAAACACCTTGGCATCCGACGGTGTTCATTGAATAAATGAGGGAAGAAATAAAGTAAATAACAAACTCATGACAGTAATCAGGGGCCATCTGGAGATGAATGAACCAGAAACGGCGGAGAACCACCCTTATTAGTCACGGGAAACCCGAGTGCCCTGGTAGTGGCCGACGGAACACGAGAATCGAATCTCTACCCGTGTCTATAGAAGTTTTTCTCGAACATAATCATGAGTTGGGAACAAAAAATACTTTCCGGGGTAAAAACGGAGGAGGAGGAGAAAGAAGATGGAAATAGAGTGACACAGTTAGAAAATTTAGTGGAGGAGTTAAGGGCACAGCTAAGTCAAACCAACCCTTTCTATACCCCTCAATTATCCATGGATAACAAAAAAATGGGACTCACCAGACCTCGAGATATTCCAATATTAGAGTTACATCAATTACAAGGCCTTGACGCAACAGCCCGTCTCCAAATGTTCTTTGAATTAATATTACAATGTAGCTCGGACGACACCACGCGCATCCAGATTGCCAAAGGGAGAGTGAACTCTGAACTCTCAATCTTAATTCACAATTATCAAGCGAACCATAAAGTAGAAACATGGGCGGTCCTTAGAAATCTTTTCGAGACCGAATTCGCCATCGAAGTGAGTGTTGACAGAGCTTGGCAGGAATTGGAGACAATGCAGTATGACTGGGGGGAATCTCCCCAAGCTTTCACCCATCGTTTCATCTGTCAACACGCGGTGATTGCGACGAAATTTCCGAGCGAGAAATTCCCAAACCGTGATAAGACCATAAAAAGGAAACTATGGTACGGTCTACCAGTTCCGTCACGAGAGAAATTAGAAGGATTCCTAGATGAAGGATATCCCCTAAAAAAATTCCTAGACCGCATCGAACACGAGCGGCAAATACTCGAAGAAAGACCCATTCAAAGGATTAACATGATTCCAACCCCAAAGAGAGAAGAAAAGGGATTAAACGGGAAAGGAAGCGATAAGTACAGTAAAACCCTTATAACTCGGCACGATAGGGGCTCTGGCCCTTGCCGAGTTATTCAATGTGCCGAGTTATTCAATGTCCTCCTCTGATATGGGTTATATAATATAAAAAAAAAAAAAAAAAAAAAAAAAAAGGAAATACACACAAACCTCGATTTCCCGGATATCGGATTTGCCGGACAAAATCCGAGGTCCGGGGATATGTCAAGAGTCCTGGACATTTTTACGTTGAAATGCCTGGTCCTGTTCGTAAATTGTCAAAGTTGTCCGGCGGTCCAAGCGTCTCCTGTCGCCCCTGGTCAGTGTCCGCGCTTCCCGCCAGGTGGCAGCATGCTCAGCGGTCGTATTGTTTACATTTGGGCACACAGACACTCACGGTTCACCTGCACCGCCTCCGTCAGTCCCCTGAATCCCACTGCCCCTGGTGCAGGAACATTTCTGAGACTATTGAACACTCTCTGCTGCCTCCCGCCAGGTGGCAGCATGCTCAGCTGTCGTATTGTTTACACTTGGGCACACGACACTCACGGTTCACCTGCACTGCCTCAGTTAGTCCCCTGACCCCCAATGTTCCTGGTGCAGGAATGTCTCTTGAGACTATTGAACACTTTCTGCTGCCTCCCGCCAGGTGGCAGCATGCTCAGCTGACGTAAAAGTCCGCGGCGGTGTAGTTGATATTGGTGGTTGCCGGACAGTAAATACTAGAGTAGGATAAACATCCAGGGGTGGGTAATGTGGGGTTTTTTTTTTTTTTTATTCTCTTACTGTCTTCTTTATAGGGACTGGCAACTAAGTGGACTTTGTGTTACCAATTTTTGTTGTGCCCTTGGCCAGTACTTTGTGACGTAAAAAAAAAAAAAAAAAAAAAAAAAAAAAAAAAAAAAAATGGCATCGGACTGTTGCGTTTCCCGGACTTTTGCGGTTCCCGGACCAGTGCTCCCCCCTATTAGTCCGGGAAATCGAGGTTTGTGTGTACAGTACTGTAAAAGCATAAAAACTACACTTACCAATGAACGGGTAGAATGTGCTGGATTTGATATCAAAATCAGCACAAATAGCACACATGGACGCACCTGCATCCATCCTTGCCAGCACTTTCACCTTTTCCTGCAGGCTCAGGCTCTTCAATTTCATTCCCTTCCTGCTGGAGACACCCTTGTGTGATGGAGCCGACATCTTGATATACAGTACTGTATGATGTAATCCCAAAACACGTAAAATAGGTGGCAAATTAAGCAAAGATCGGGAACCAGTGCGTAGGCTGAGCCGTGTTTTTGTCGTCCAAGCACCGTCTTGGATTACGAAACCCAATCCAATAACACTTGCTGAAATGTGTGTTATACTACTCTGTGATATTGTTTGCAATGTTTTGCATTGATTATTATTTCGGCTCCTACCAAGCTTGTTGTGTTTTTGAAGCAGAAACCAATCCTTTTTCAATTTCGACAAAAAACGGAATTCGAATCCAAGACGTTGCTTTGACGACATAAACACGGCTCAGCAGCTGACAGCCTACACGCTGGTTCCCGACCTTTGCTTTACTTTGCCATCTATTTTACGTGTTTTGGGATTACATCATACAGTACTGTATTTCAAGATGTCAGCTCCATCACGCAAGGGTGTCTCCAGCAGGAAGGGAATGAAATTGAAGAGCCTGAGCTTGCAGGAAAAGATCAAAAGGACAAAAATACGACTTTATGCGACTGACGATATGCAGAGTGTAAGCGAAGAGATGCAGTTATAACATCAATATGCCGAGATACATTATTTTTTGCCAACTTTCTGTTTACATGTTCACAGAAGAGGTTGTGAGGGCATGATATGCCGAGTGAAAACCATGAGATGCAGTTTAGGTGAGGCGGTAGCAGAGTGGTTAGCGTCACCGAGTGGCGCTCTCGAAGACCCGAGTTCGATCCCGAGTGAGACCCATAAATCCACTTGAAATCTTTTTGCACCGTGGAGTGGCCTAAGAACACCCACATGCCCTGTCCATTAACTCTACCTTCGACTGTGAGTGCATGGGAGGACACGGGGCGGCATGAGCCTCTAATCACAGGCGTCACTATAACAATCCTGCCTGCGCCACCACGGGCGAGGGCCAACCATCACAGCCCTCGAGTGAGCCTCCAGGGCCTATCATTCCACCCCTGGAGCTCACTGCCTACATGTGCTATGGGCATAGGTGTGTGTGTGTGTGTGTGTGTGTATGTGTGTGTGGTGTGTTGTGTGTGTGTGTGTGTGTGTGTGTGTGTGTGTGTGTGTGTGTGTGGTGTGTGTGTGTGTGTTAAAAAAAAAAAAAAAAAAAAAAAAAAAAAAAAAAAAACATTAGTCTTTGCCATGCCGAGTTATATCAAATTCCGAGTTATACAGTGCCGAGTTATAAGGGTTTTACTGTACACACGCTTCTCAAACCCCGAGACCACCGAGGACGAAGTGGAAAGACTAAAACAACAAGTCCGAGAACTTAAAACTTGTTTGGCCCAAGAGAAACTAGAAAAGTCATCCTCCCACGCGGGTCCTTCACGGAGTGAAACATCCACTCACAAGTATTGCGCTTATTGTCAGACACAAACACATAACCTTCCGGAGTGCTGGAGAAAACCTCCGCTAGGTCATTGTTTCGACTGTCGCAAACCCGGTTGCCGGAGGGGAAATCGAAATTGTCCTGGACGTGTCCAGGCAAATAATACTCAACATCCGAGTCAAACCCAAAACCCTAGATAGTTATCATGACTAGACGGTGACGATATTTCACCCACTATCCATGTGAATATAAACGGGAAGATAGTAGAAGCTATAGTAGACACAGGCAGTGGTTACACTTTGACCAAAGAATGTACCGCCAAACGAATCGGAGGGGAAATAAACTTACGACGCAATCTTCCCCAACTTGTAGGGATCACAGACCGACATCACAGACAGAGTTGAAAATTCTCGGTATGATATGGGCAGAAATCGAAATCGGTGACGGACAAGTTTAAAAAGTGGTTTCCCGTTATTCCAGACTCTTATCTCAACGGCGATGTACTTCTTGGTTGTGACATCCTCACAAAAGCCACTCCCACCTGGGATGGGAAAAGTAGAGCAATGCGTTGGGGTGACACCCCCCATACCGTGAATCAAATTCGCCGGAAAAGAAACAAAATCAAAAGAATACAACTAGATCCTGTGGAAATCGCGAATCAGCCACGAAGCTCTTCACAAATAAACCTTCTCAATCCTGTGAAAATAAACCCTTACCATTCCAGTTTTAAGCAGGTTAACGTAAATGAGTTACCAGGTTCTAACCTCCTTGTCTATCCGCAGGAAAAGGTTAGCAAAAATAGTTACCCTTACTTAGTACGAGTGACATCAGAAAGTTCAATTTACATTCCCTTCACGAATAATACCAAGAAGGAAAAGGTTTTGTGCAAAGGTACTATACTCGGGTCATACGACAAAGTAGAAATTCCTCCCGCAAAAACAATCAATTCAATTCATGAAATTCACAATGACTTAATACCGGAAAATGTTAAAGCACAGCCGAAAGGGACCCGAACCCAAAGGTTGAAGGAATTAATCAAGGGACAAAAATGGAAACACCTGACAGTTTCAGAACAACAAGAATTACAACAAGTAATTCTAGAAAATTATCCGCTTTTCATCCTAGACCAAAACGAATTAGGACTCATAAATGGTCCTCCGGTTCATATAAAGGTGGATGACCCTCAGCCCAGTCGAGGACCTTCGTACCGTTATCCCGAGAAAGCCATGGAACAAATTTCACATATGCTTCAAGATATGGAAGACAGAAATATCATAGAAAGATCCACCGCCGCATGGTTATCACCGATCGTCTTAGTAAATAAACCGGATGGTAGTAAGAGAATGTGTTTAGACTATAGACACATAAATAAACATCTCGCCACCGACATCTATCCTCTTCCACGATTAGAAGAACTGGTAGAACAAGCCGCGGGTCAAAAATATTACGTTACCCTCGACATGCGCGAGGCCTACTTCCAGATATTACTCGATGACGAAAGCCGTGATCTCACCACTTTCAGCGATGGTGTCACTCTTTATCGTTTTCGACGCCTACCGTTCGGACTGAACTGCTCACCCGCGATATTCTCCAGGCGGATGGCTTCAGTATTAACTCCCCTCCTTCAGAAGGGATGGGTAAAAAACTACCTGGACGACTTAATTCTATGGGCTCCTACGTTTCCTCTTCTTTTGGAACGTCTTAATCAGCTTTTCGAAGTCCTCACTACAAATGGGGTGAAACTTAACCTCAGTAAATGTACTTTTGGACTTAAAGAAGTCACCTTTCTCGGTCATCGGATCTCAGCCGAAGGAAGTAAGCCTGATTTGAAAAACGTGGAAGCAGTTTCAAAAATGAAAGCTCCCAAGACGGTCAAGGAAATCCGACGTTTCTTAGGGATGTGTGGTTTCTATAGGAAGCATGTTCCTTCGTTCGCGAAAGTTGCAGCTCCACTTACTAATTTAACAAGAGCCCACGTCATCTTCACCTGGACGGATGAGTGCCAACATGCGTTCGAACATCTCAAATCGTGCCTGATAAATGCGCCTGTCCTGGTAAGGGCACAAATTCATGAACCTTTCATTCTTACAACAGACGCGAGTAACACTCACGTCGGAGGGGTTCTAAGTCAAATTCAATCAAACGGTTCCAATTGCCCCATCGGGTATTTCTCCAAGAAACTAAATTCTTGCGAAACCCGTTACTCAGCCACCGATAAAGAAGCGTTGGCTATAGTTCTCACCTGTAGGAATTTCCATCATTATCTCTGGGGCTCGAAATTCTCGATCATCATCACCAACCCTTCACCAGTATATTTAAAAGAAAAACTAAATCTCCCCGGATGACCAGATGGATCCTGGAAATGCGCGAATATAACTATGCGATTAAATACCTGAAAGGTAAGGATAACTTCGTCGCCGACCATCTGTCGCGTCCCGTTGGGATGATAACCCGTCGGCCCGAGACTACTTGGTTGGGACTAAATCAACCACAATTCACCCTACGACAAAGGGAAGAACCCGTGTGGAAAGAGTTAGTGGAATATCTGGAGGGAGGTAGAGTTCCTACGAAACGCATACCGAAAGCCACTTTAGCTCAGTTTACAGTAATAAATGACATACTGTACTATGTCCGAGAGAAAACAGATGGAAGTCTACAGTATGTCCTCATAATTCCTCGTAGTATGACCATCCTCGCTCTCCAACATGCGCATGAATTATCAGGTCATTTAGGACAAAAGAAAACCATTAAGAAAGCCAAGGAACTATACTATTGGACAAATCTGAAGGTGGATGTGTGTGAATATGTCTAGAACTGTGTAACTTGTCAAAGATTTAAAGGAAGTAGCGGGTTACAACAACCCTGGAAGGAATTACCTCCAGTAGATAAACCCTTAGAGAGGATAGGAATAGATCTCACTGATATGGTAGCCGGAGAACAAGGTTACCGTTATGTTATGACGGTAGTCGACCATTATAGTAGGTTTGTTAGGTTCTTCCCCCTAAAAACCAAACATACTACACACATCATAAAGACCATGTGAAAATATCTGGCGGACTATGGGACACCCCGCAACATCGTCCTGGACAACGGAGGAGAATTCACCAGTCGGGAGTTCCAGCATTTCTGCACACGACATCAAAATACTCTGTTATACGACCCCCTACCACCCTCAAGGTAACTCGGTGACCGAGAGGATGCACAGGACTCTTAAGTCAGTCCTCTCCACCCTGTGCCAAGGTCACCCTCTTCGCTGGCCCACATTGCTGCAGCCGTGCCAAATCACCATGAATCAAGCGATACACACCTCCACTGGACAACAACCCTACTTCGCTTTCTTCTCTCGCCATGCCCCCAGGCTAGTTGGGACATCCTTACCCGGCGTTGAGGGAGAACAAGACGACATGGACGTGGCACACGCCCTAATCTGCGAGACGCATCAGAAAATGTCGCGTCGGTACAGACGTCGCAAACTGATAGCGGAAAAATCAAGTGGTGGAGGTAGGAGCACTGGTATGGGTCAGAAAAGAGACCACAATACCAGTTACATGCCGTAAACTAAATGTGAAATGGGATGGGATCTACAGAGTAGGGGAGGTACGTTTGAGTGGTAGTATCTATGTGTTGAAAAATGTTTTCACGGGAAAGGAAGTGCAACGAGCCGCCGAGCAAGTGAAGCCCTATCACGGCAGTGAAGAGTGGTTAGTGGAACCGGTGGAGTGTCCTACAACCCGATCCGGTGGACGAACAACTAGCCCCTCGTGTAAGGAGACCTCCTAGAAGGCTCATCGAGGAAGAGTGAATGATATTTTAGGTTAAAATGTGTTAGAAATAGATACTGAATCACAGAGGTGAGTGTGTCGGACTAGAGCAAAACAATTGGATCTCGGAGATCTCTCAGTTCAAAACTTCGGGGTGTCTATTTTTCACGGGCTGAGCCTGGTTCAGTGGGAGGAGTATTTTAATTCGAGATAGTAGTACTGCTACTCAGTTCACAGTCGACCAGCTTGAGGGGTGACGGATATTTCAGGACTCGTCAGGCTCTCGTTATCTAACCAGGAGTAGCCGGTGTGCGCCCCTGGGACGATCCTGATGACGAGAATACGGGTACTGAGTCAGGGTTTGACGACCACGTTACTACCCAGGTCAGAGGTTGATTGGGATATTTCCTTTCATTGAATATTCGTGTAATCTAAACACATTCAGATACCCGTTTCAAAGAATAGAAGAATCTCTATTAAATTCACTCTAAATTCGCCCCATACACACACCTCTTGACACAGCTTTAGAAAGGAAACGGGAGATCAGCGAGTAGTAAGTTTGATATTGAAGAATTTAATTCTCCCGGAGAATAGACTTGTGTAATGCCCGGGGATTCGGAAGAGACAGGATGGAAATTCCTATCATACAATTCCCGGGTTATGTATTTAAGAAGGAAAAAGGTTTCAATAATCATATTTTGTTCTGGGGCAAGTGTCACCTGAACCCAGCATTGGAGGACAAGTGTATTCCTATTATATTAAGGTCACTCCAATCTGTCGTTTCTTCGTAAATTCTCTTCTATCTTTTCTTTCTCCCACTTCTATCTCCCCCCCCCCAAACTCCTCCCCCATTACACTCAGGTAACGATCCAAATACGTGGGACATTTTATTTTCGCGATAAGTCCGATTAACTTGTAATTCAAAACTTTCCATCCTCCACTTACCCTCCTGAAAGATCAAGGAACACTCTTAGATTCTTAATGTCCTTCAAAATAACCAAATAGTGACAGATCAGTTTTGAAATGGGTGGGTTAGTCAAGTTATTCGCTAAAATTGAAATGTTGACCAAATTTCTATTCCGACTACCGATCCCTCATCACTCTGTAAAACCCGTTGTCATGCTGTCCCACAAAAAGGAGAAACCACCTCTCCCCGAATATTAGACTAATGTATTAATTCTTCTATATCAAGTAAAAGACTATTATATGCAGCCAGTTCATCTCCATACTTGCTTCATTAGTTATTATCCTTCGAGGTCGAATAACTCCCTTCAGGAATCTGTTCAAATAAGGATCCGAACATTCCTTTTTTCCCGCTTCTCCCAAATTTGCCGTAGCATACCATGAGGACATTAGTCTCTCTCTACTCCCTTCAAGTAAGACGTCATTAACTCTCTTCCTCTTCCCCCTTTGTTATAGTGTATCTATCTATATATGACCCCCATATATAGGTAACAGTTTGGTTAGTTTTCATTAACGCATAGGAGGCCTGGCCTGTCCTTATAGTGGTTAATAGGAGTCATCTCTCTACTCTTCCCTTTTTATTCACCACTGTGTGTGTGTCCTGTATAAGACGTGGCCCTCACCTCTCGCGCCCAGCTCCCAGCCTGCACCTCACCCTGCCAACCTCCCCAAAAACATTAAGTGTCCCATAGTTTAAAATCTAGCCTTTACTTTTATCCTTACTCTCCCTGCTCGCTAATAGAGAGATACATATTCATAGTATTCATACACAAACAACAGTGTTAACTTGCTAGGATAAAGTGTTTTATAGCACGTTCTTTACCCTATACCGCGTGCTCCCACAAAAACACTATAATCCCCTTAAGGAATTTCCCGCTCCGCTACCATGACGTCGCCCTTGACCTTATGTACCCGTGCAGAGGTTAGTTTGCCAAGCAATATTTTGATCTAGGTAACATGGCTAATCGCTTATGCTGTTAGAACACGACAAAACTTCGTAAGTTTCAAGTAACGTATCATATTCATGCAGACACCAGTCTCAGGATAACGCGACTCCTCATCGCAACCTGCCTACACTCCCTTCCACGCCTGTTGACCTGACTACAGTCCATTCCCCGCCGGTTTAGACCTGGACCACACTCCTTTCCTCGCCTGGTGCCTGACTCTCCCACGTAACAACCTGTACTTAGTGATCTGACTCTCCCATCCAACAACCGTGTAATTTCCTCCTCCTCTCCGCCACCACCCACACCCATCCCTCCCACCTCCGCTCCCACTCTCCACCCCCACCTCCTCCTCCTCCCTTTTCCCCATCTTCCCCTTCCTCATTCCCCCTCCTCTTCCTCCACCCCTACCTCCTCCTCCTCCAACCTCACAGGCCTCCTCCTCCCCCTCCTCCTCCTCTGTCCCATTCACTCTTGTAAGACAGGTCATTAACAGCCATTGATAAGAAGCACTCCCTCACTACTTAAACATATTCGAAATTTTTGCCGAAACGTAGTAGAAAGGACGTCAAACTGATCGGGGACTCAATCATTCGTGATCGCTAGTAGAATTCTGTGGTCGTGATCCACACAGAAAGAGGCACTGCATCCAGGAGCGTCCCTGTAACACATAACAGAACCTGCGATGTTTTTAACAATGAACGCCGACGCAAACACCCTGATCATTATTTCACAGCGGGAAACAAATGACGTCCAACCAACCAGATCAGAGGCCCTCTTACTAACTATCGCAAGATGCTGAACAAATATTAAAGTAAAATCTAGTAAAATCATCGTATCTGGTATTCTTTCCGATGATTCAATGGCGGCAAACGCTTTCTACAACAAGGCCTTCAGCACAAACAATCGTCTCGCAAATCTCTGTAAATCAGAGTTGATATATAAACCTTATGGGACCATTTTATACCAACCGATTCTCCTTCCGAACTATGGTCTCCACTTAAATTCAGTGGTTCTGCACGACTCAGTAGGCTAACTAAATGACGCTGTAACTAACTACAAATCAAAAACTCCCAGCAGGTAGAGGTTCCGACAACAACCTAAGCTCTAGTTCCCGCAATATAAGTTCTCGTTCCTCCAAGCACCAAATTTTTTTAGTTCCCCGAGCAAGAGCCCCAACTAACCAACCCGCATTTAAGCTTGTTACTTTAATGCCCTAGTAATACGTAACAAATTTCATGATTTAGAGGACTATTTTATGTCCGAACAATACGACATCGAGGAATTTCAGAGTCATGGATAGTACGACAGAGATTTTTTGGCTGAATTTGCGATACCAGGCGTATAACCTTCTTAAGTTCATAAGAACTATACGAAGAGCAGGATGAGGTGTATTTTCTATATAAGTCCTGCCGTTCAAAAAATTTTTTCCCCCTTGTAAGTATCTAACACGAAACTGATAACAGTAATGTAATTTGCGTTCAACTAAATTGTCATTCTCAAAAGTAGTAATTGGCCTTGTTTATCGCCTCCAGCTCAAACAAATACAATTGACGAAGAACTCCTATGAACAAATATTGGAAATTAGTTCTCAGAACGAAGCGTAATATTCGGTGGATTTTAATATTCCCGTTACTAGTTGGTGCGGCTCGCTTACAATACAGTCGGGGCACACTCTATTCAATCTCCAAGAAGTGCTTTATACCAACACTGGATCATCCACGAGAGGCGAAAATATTCTAATCTTATTTTCACAACTACTAAATCTTGTCAGTAAAACGTTAACGGTTTTCCCCCCCCCGGGGGGGAATCCGATTTAGTAGCGTGAAACCCCACGGGCGATTACTTTCGTATTAACATCAGTAATACAAGCGAAGTCTAAAAGTAAGAAAAAGTTCTGATTATCGAAAGGCAACTCAGAAAACTAAAAAGAATCTTACGACCCCGATTGGATGTTATCTCAGAGTAACGCTAATGTACATGGCATGAATTCACCGTAACTAATTTAGCAATACATCCCAATCCCGATGCGATATAGGCGTCCTTTTCAAACATTAGGAACCGAAATGAGTGGACCCGCGAAATCAGGACAGCCTAGACGCTAAAAAGCGTGCATATGAAAAACCATAGAACACAAAATGAAGGCGACAAACGCGATCACACAGAATTAGACGAAATACTAAAAACTCCATTAGCAGAGTCAAGAAAAATTTTTGAAGTACGTATTGCCGAACTGAGCAAATCAAACTAAAGAAATTCTACAGCTATGTTAAAAGGAAAAAAGTAATGACGTCAACCATAGGACCGTTGGAAATGGAAAATGGCGAACACACAGAAAATTAAGTATCTATGGCGGATACTCTAAATAACTTTTTGCATCAGTCTTCACCGTGGAACGCAAAATCAAGGTAACCATCCCGAGAAACCCAGACAAAGGTACTTGCCTCAGCTCATTAACCTTTCAGGATGGTGACATTTTGCTCGCGATAAATAACATTTTAAGATATCACAAAGCTCCTGTCTGAACAAATTTCCGCGCACGCATATTAACAGAAGCGAAAGAGACGCATAGTAAATACCACTTTCCATCTTATTTTAATAGTCTTTACTCACCGGAATGTACCGTGCGAATGGAACTATCAATGTCACACCCCTATTTAAAAGAGGAAGCATAGTCGCAGCCGGAAACTTCGGCCCAATCAGTTTTTTGACAATCAGTTTGCTGGAAATTAATGGAATCCATCATAATGAGACAATCGTTACTTCTTAGAAGAAAATGACATAATCAAAGACTCGCAGCATGGATTCAGAAAGGAAACGCTCAATGCCTCTCAAACTACTTGATTTTTTACAACAGTGTATCAAAATGTCGACAACCACGAGGCAGTAGACTTAGTTTAACCTCGATTTTCACAAAGCCGTTCGCAAGTTCCCTCATAAGCGTCTCATTAGCAAAGTAAAGCACATGGTATAACAGCCATCCTTTCAGATTGGATAGAAACTGGCCTGTCAAATCGTAAACAAGGGTGGTAATATTTTCTTCTTCTGACTGGACCATGGTCAATAGTGGTGGTTCCTCAGAGGATCAGTTCTCGGACCTATAACTGTTTCTTAATCTTACATAATTGACTTGACGAGGAATCACATGCAGGATATCGAAATTTCTGGATGACACGAAACTCACAAACCTGCCTCTACAGTCAATTCATCCGCCAACTCATCAAAAACTACTGTGAACGAGGCGGACGCTAACAGACTGTGTTCAAAAACCTGGCAATGAATTTCAACCTTGACAATGTCATGTACTACATATCGGTAAATACAACCCTCTAAAAGTTACGTGATGAAGATTTCCAAATACAAGTGTGATAAAGAAAAAGATTTAGGCGTTTATAATCTCGAAAGATCTCAAACCGAATAACCAAATTATAGAGGTAGTAAACTGCAAATAATTGGTTGGCTTTTATTGGACGAACTTTCAGTTTCAAATCTGAAAAAGTTATACTCACCTTTTTAACTCGCTGTTCGCCCCCATCTAGAATACTGTTGTGGCGTTCTGGTCACCTTATGATAAAAAAGGACATAGATAACTAGAAAAAATACAGCGCAGAGTACTAAATGATACCTGATTGCGAATAAATCGTAGCGAAAATCGGACTCAAAAGAACTTAACTTATTCCCCCTAACAAAACGAGGATAAAGTGACCTCATCGAATCTTTAAAATCCTTCAATGGCTTTTACGAACGTATCCCCATAAATATTTTCACGCTAGACCGGTCAAGCCACTAGAAACAACGGATTTTAAATAGGCAGGAAATCGTTTATGTAACCGACGGAAGCCAATTATTCGTCACAAAAACAGTGTTGTAAACGTTGGAATGGGCTGCCGTCCGACGTAGGAGAACTCAAATAACAATAGAATCATTTAAAAATCGCCTCTATAAATATTTCATATCAAATCCCCCGGTTGGTACTGTTTATCTCGGAATAATAAATTTATCCTCGGGCCTCTGAAATCTTACTACTCGCATTGCGTAAAAATGATTGCGAGTCGCGTCTACACAACCCCTCCCACACGTCTCAGACAGCCCCGAGTAAAACGGTCACCTACTTAACAACTTTTGACCTGTGTTATTGGGCTGTGGTTTCAGTAGGGCCCTTCATCCAGTTTTAGTGACCACCATCGGGATTTTATATACCAGGGGTCACTGCTGCAGGGGGCATTGAAAGTTGCACGGCGTCCTACTTGGAGAAAGTGCACTAACCGCAGTGGATTGAAACGGAGCCTGGGGCCTGATTGACTGCTGCCTCCCAGAAAGCGCCGGCAAGGCTTGCCGCACCACCCTGAACTTCCACACTGACCTACACCACACTAAATTAGACCTCATAACACACACCAGATAAGCCCCGAGTTAACGGGTTACCACGTACTACTTCTCGACCTGTGACGGGCGGATGGTTCAGTTTAAGGGTCCTGACAGTTAGTGACCACCATCGGGATTTAAGGTACCAGGGTCACTGCTTCAGAGCTTGAAGTGTACGGCGTCCTACATAGGAAAGTACCAATCCGCAGTGATTGAAACGGAGCTGGGGCCTATTGCCTGCTGCCTCCCAAGAAAGCGACAGGCATGGGCTGCCGGCACCACCCTTGAACCCTCCCCCACTGTGTTCACACCATTACAAAACACACATAACCTGAGCCATCTATCAAGCACTAAACCTACCCCCACAACTAGTAGTAGTTAGCCATAGATACAGCTTTCACTTTCCTCACAAATTCCATGCAGTTTTTCTATATTGCATGGTATCACTTTCCTTTCCGCCAGCTTCGGCTGGAGGATGGGTGGTTGGAGGCCTTCTACTTCCTATCCTTTCTCTCTTATTATCTATTAGTGTAGGTAGTTTAAGCAACAGTCTTGTAATTGACCTATCGGTCTGTTGCTGTTTTGTGGTTCCTTTGTATCCTTTGTATTTTTTTACTTCCTTCAGGTTCCGGGCGAGTATCTCATCTGGAGAAAAACCACGCCACAATGGTTTTAGTGAAGCGAACATCATACTCTTACATTCCTCCCCCCCCCCCCCCTTTATATTTTCAATGTATGCCTACGGGTTTCAGCTTGTGTATACGTAGGTGGTGTTCTAAAGAATGATTCAATGAGTTAGGTTATGCTTCTGTAGAGCTTCCCTGCGCGCGAATTATAGGTTTATATTGTTACCTAAGTTCTACAAACCAGAGAATAATATTCCCATGATGAATAACACGGATGATGTTTAAATATAGCTTTCTTGTGTTTAATGCAAACCCCCATGTGATTATTCCCTTGTTATGAAATACTTCCAAGTCTCAAGGATGGGCAGAAAGTCTCAGCCTCACTCGTGTAATACTAAAGGTAATCCCCCGACTACCCAATAATTCTGATATATTAAAACGTGCTCAGGGAGTAAACCATAAGAACTACTCACCGGGCTGGTGGCAGATTTTCCCCTATTAACCCTAATCCTTCCCATTCAGTTGTGACGAGAAAGTTTTTTTAATTAGTCAATGAAGTATTTTAACAAAGTAATTCCATTCATATAAAGGTGTCAGTACATATAAAAACCTGGCATCAAAAAAAAACAGTAGGAGTATTAAATTCCCCCCCCCCCCCCTGAAAATCTCCGTAAAGAACATTTGTATGCTATTCATGGCCTAGGCATGTGTTGGTGTGGTTGCCCGACACGCGGACGAAGACACGGACATGCTGAAGTATTTTGGCTTCAACTATTTGAATTTGTCATGGAAGGAATTGGGGCTGGAAATTAAATGCCACCGTAAGTGCTCCCTCAATGCCAAAAAGAATGAGCGGGAGGTGGTGGGTAGAATTTTTCCCATCATGAAGACCTCAGCATCCTGCAGTACATTATCGCAAGTCACGGTACGTGTGTGTGTGAGTGTGTATGTGCGTGTGCGTGTGCGTGTGCGTGTGCAGTCCTCCCCTGTTGTGGACATGATCCATCCGTACCAGACACCTACCAACCACCACCGTGCACTGCTGAGGACTGGCTTCCAGCGGCACCTTCGTCCACCACACCGGGCACTTGCTGAGGACGCGAACACAGAGAACGCTGCCATGGAGGGTCCAACTTTGAGTGCAGGAAAGCTTAAGAGTGAAGCACTCTTAAGGGGAGCGCCCGGGCCAGAAAGACTGAACCTAAAATCAGAGAGATAAATTCACAAAATTTCCCACTTTTGTTTCCTCACTTGGTACAGCCTTTGAGTCTAATCGAATCATTTCCTCAAAATTTGCGGAGTTTTTTATAAATTGTGCTAGTGTTACGACCGATTAACGGATACAGAATTTTGTTGGAGCTGGGGACTCAAGCAGCTCTATTACCCGCCTGTGACCTGAACAGTGGCCGCGGCCCCTGTGAGAATGTCAAAGTAACAACACTTGAATGCATCAATCAGGTACAGAGGAGAATGGCTACACGACTAAGAAAACTGTGATGAAGACTGTGTGGCGCTGCAGACCAGGACTGGCGAGAGTATGCATCAATCAGGTACAGAGGAGAATGGCTACACGACTAAGAAAACTGTAATGAAGGCCTTGTGGCGACGCAGACCAAGACTGGCGAGAAAATGCGGCGCAGCGCCCTGGGAGGATGAAACAAGCCATCAGATGTTGTTGTAGGGAGTTTGATGGGCCATGCAGGCTGTGGTGCCACAGCCTCTAGTACCCCGAAGGTGCAGTATGCAGATGAATCAGCAGGTTAGATCCTGTGCAGTTGGCCTGACTTGTGTAGGAAGGCCCTGGTGTGCTTGAGGATTTTGAAGGCCAAGCCGGGGTCTGGAGAACCACCCAGGAGGTCAGCTAGAGTTGGTCTGCGGAGGAGGAGTGGAGATAGTGATTGGAGGAGTGCCGTGCGGTGGCAGTGGTGGCGAGGACAGTGCAGGAGGAGGTGTTCTGGTGTGTCCAGGTGTGTGGGGCACCGCCGCACCAGGGGCAGTGAGCGATGTCAGTCATGCCCAGTTTGTGCAGGTGGGAGTTGAGGCGGGTGTGGCCAATCCGTAGTCTGGTGACTGCGGTGTCCAGGGCACGGCTGGGGGAGTGGCTCCACAAGTGGTGTCGTGTGTCTTGTCTTATTCGTCCAAGTGAAGGGTAGTGTAAAGGGGTCTGTCAGCCTGTGTCCCACAGTAAAAACAGATGCAAGAAAAAACCAAACTATGGTTGAAGAAAAATATAACTCATTGTTATTCCAACAAAACCTTGATGATGATACATTTATAAAGGTGGGAATGGGCAGCTCACATTGGATGTTGGAAAGCACACAAAGAAGAGAAGTGTCTCTTAGGCATGACTGTTTGTGCATTGCTATGTCATGTGGAAGACTCCATAACCAAAGCCCCATCACCTTCACGTCGAAACGGACGAGGGGGACTAGAGACGCTTGGAAGATGTTGACCCATTACATAAGCAAAAGGGGGAACAAAGAACATTCTTTTTATTATGTGGGTTGCAGTAGTGTGAAGGTCAGTCAGTGAATGAGTCAGGTCGGTGGTCCAAGGCTATGGGAGGCGTGGCAGTGTGCCTCCGCTACAGTGTTGCCCCTGACCTCCTAGAGGCCCATCAGCCTTCTCTCCAGCCTTGGCAAAGTAGTGGAACAAGTAGTACGGAATAGGTTGACGTGGTGGTTGGAACACAAACACCTTCTTCCTCCAAACATGTTGGGGTTTGGTCCTCAGCGGGGCACCCTGGATGCCCTGCCACACAGGAAGGATTCAACCACAAACAGGGTTTCACTCTAGTAGCTTTCCTTGACCTTAAAGGAGCTTTTGACTCCTCTTCCCATAACGCCATTTTAGAAAAACTTGCCTGCCTGGGACTCCATGGCTCCCCTCTCCCAAAGGGTTCAGTCCTTCCTGTCTTCCAGGTCCTTCTCTCTGGTGATCGGAACACCCATTCCAGGTCTTACCGGGCACCAGCGGCGTCCCACAGGGTTCTCCAGTGCCCCGAAAAACCCCAGGGGAGACATGTTGTGTCCTCGTTAATGCCCCTTATTCAGGAGAGATAGGATGAGAATTATTATCATATAATTCCCGGGTTATGCCCCCTAAGCAGTTCAATCTGTTAGTTTTCTCGGGGAGTCATCTTCATTCCTTCCTACCCGCCATTTCTTTCTTCCTTCCGCCTTTCCCTTTTCCACTCCCTCCCCCCCCGACATTCCGGGTTTCGAGTCAACATTCGTGGAATACTTATTTCGCGATCAGTGATAACTAATGGATTTTAAAACTTTTCATCTTCCCCTCACCCTCCTATCAAAACAAGGAACACTCCTAGATTTAATGTCTTTCAAAATAGTCCCCATAGTGAAAGATTTACGGTCATACATGGATGTGTTAGTAAAGTTATTCGCTAAATTGAAAGTCTACCAAAATTTCTATACAAACTTCCATACCCTGTCGCTTTAAAAGACGCGTTCGAACCCTTGAAATGAAAAGAAATAACACCTTCCTCGGATATTAGATTAAACATATTAAATTCTTCTATATCAAAGTAAAAGGGGCTGTATTATAGGCAGCCCTTTTTTTAGGTACACGAGGTTCATTATTTAAATTTGTTATTCGGATATAAGCTATCATTAAGGCCAAGTCCCGGGTTTCAACAATTCCCTTTCTCCCCGGGTCTTGGGGGTTTTTTAAAACCGGNCCCAACAAAAACTCCCTACCCCCAAAAAACTAGTAGTAGTTAGCCATAGATTACAGCTTTCAACTTTCTCACAAATTCCATGCAGTTTTTCTATATTGCATGGTATCACTTCTTTTCCGGCCAGCTTCGGCTGGAGGGATGGGTGGGTGGGGAGGAGCCTTCTACTTCCTATCCTTTCTCTCTTATTATCTAGTTAGTGTAGTGTAGTTAAAGCAAACAGTCTTGTAAGGACCTATCGGTCTGTTGCTGTTTGTGTTTCCTTTGTATTCCTTTGTATTTTGTACTCCCTTCAAGGTTCCGGCGAGTATCTCAGTCTGGAGAAAAACCACGCCACATGGTTTAGTGAACGCGAACATCATTACTCTTACATTCCCCCCCCCCCCCTTATATTTTCCATGTATGCCTACGGTGTTTCAGCTTGTGTATACGTAGGTGGTAGTTCTAAGAATATAATTCAATGAGTTAGGTTATGCTCTGTAGAGCTTCCCTGCGCCGAATTAGAGTTTATATATGTACCTAAGTTCTCAAACAAGAGAAATAATATTCCATGATGAATAAACCGGATGATGTTTAAAATATAGCTTCTTGTGTTTAATGCAAAACCCCAGGTGATTATTCCCTTGTTATGGAAATACTTCCCCAAGTCTCAAGAAGAGTCTCAGCCTCACTCGGTGTAATACTAAGTATCCACCCCGACTACCAAATAATTCTCATATATTAAAACGTGCTCAGGGAGTAAACCATAGAACTACTCACCTGAGCTGGTGGCAGCATTTTCCCCTATTAACCCTAAGTCCTTCCCAATTCAGTTGTGACGAGAAGGTTTTTATTAGTCAATGAAGTATTTTAACAAAGTAATGTCATTCATATAAAGGTGTCAGTAACATATAAAAAACCCTGGCATCACAGTAGGAGTAGTAAATATCCCCCCCCCCCCCTGAAAAATATCCGTAAAGAACATTTGTATGCTATTCACTGGCCTAGGCAGGTGGTGGTTGTGGTTGCCCGACACGCGGGACGAAGACACGGACATGCTGAAGTATATATTGGACTTCAACTATTATGAATTTGTCAATGGGAAGGAATTGTGGCTGGAAATTAAATGCCACTTAAGGTGCTCCCTCAAGTGCAAAAAGAATGAGCTGGAGGGGGAGGGTCGAATTTTCCCATCATGAAGACCTCAGCATCCTGCAGTACATTATCAGCAAGTCCCGGTACAGTGTGTGTGTGAGTGTGTATGTGCGTGTGCGTGTGCGTGTGCGTGTGCGTCCTCCCCTGTTGTGGGACATGATCCATCCAGTACCACACCTACCAACCACACCGTGCACTCGCTGAGGAATGGCTACAGGCGGCACATTCGGCCAACCACACCGGGCACTTGCTGAGGAACGCCACAGAGAACGCTGCCATGGAGGGTCCGAACTTTGAGTGCAGGAAAGCATTAGAGTGAAGGCACTCTTAAGGGGAGCGCCCGGCCAGAAAATGACTAAAATCAGAGATAATTCACAAAATTTCACTTTTGTTTCCTCAGCTTGGTACAGCCTTTGAGTCTAAATACGAAGCATTTCATCAAAATTTGCCGTAGTTTTTATTAAATGGCAGTGTTACGGACCCGATTACGGATACGAGAATTTTGTTGGAGCTGGGGACTCAAGCAGCTTTTTCCCCCGCCTGTGCCCTGAACAGTGGCCGCGGCCCCGTGGAATGCAAAGTAAAAATTGAATGCAAATCAGGTACAGGGAGAATGGCTAACGACTAAAAAAACGTGAGAAGACTGTGTGCGCTGCAGCCAGGACTGGCGAGATATGATCAATAGGTACAGAGGAGAAGGGCTACACGACAAAAAAAACTGTAATAAAGGGCCCCTTTTTGGCGACGCAGCCAAGACTGGCGAGAAAAAAATGCGGCGCAGCGCCCTGGGAGGATGAAAAAAACCCATCAGAGTGTTGTGGGGATTTTGAGGGGCCCAGCAGGCGTGGTGGCCACAGCCTCTAGACCCCGAAGGGCAGTATGCAGATGAAAAAGGTTAGATCCTGTGCAGGGGCCTGACTGTGTGGGAACCCCTGGGTGTTTGAGGTTTTTGAAGGCCAAGCCGGGGTCGGGAGAAACCCAGGAGGTCAGCTAGAGTTGGTCTGGGGGGAGGAGTGGAGTAGTGATTGGAGGAGTCCCGTGCGGGGAAAGGGGTGGGAGGACAGTGAGGAGGAGTGTTCGGGTTTGGGTCCAGTGTGGGGGGCACCCCGCCCGGGGGCAGTGAGCGTGTCAGTCAGCCCATTTTGTGCAGTTGGGAGTTAGGCGGGGTGGCCAACCCGTAGTCGGGGACGCGGTGCCCGGGGGACGGCTGGGGGAGTGGCTCACAAGTGGTGTCGTGTGTTTGTCTTATTCGCCCCAAGTGAAGGGTGTGTAAGGGCCGTCAGCTCTGTGTCCCCCAGTTTTAAAAAAAGATGCAAGAAAAAACCAAATTGGTTGAAGAAAAATATAATATTTTTTTCCAACAAAACTTGATGATGAACATTTATAAAGGTGGGAATGGGCAGTCACAAATTTGGGTGTTGGAAAGCACACAAGAAAAGAATGCTCTAGCAGATGTTTGTGCATTGCTATGTATGTGGAAGACTCCATAACCAAAAACCCATACCTTCACGTCGAAAAAGGACGAGGGGGACAGAAGCTTGGAAGAGTTGACCCATTACATAGCAAAAGGAGGAAAAAAAACATCTTTTATTTTTTTGGGGCATGTGGGAAGGTCAGCAGTGAATGGGTCAGGGGGGTGGTCAAATATGGGAGGCGTGGCAGTGTGCCTCCGTACAGTGTTGCCCC
The DNA here is from genome assembly GCA_016584305.1 of Chionoecetes opilio. NCBI lineage: Eukaryota > Metazoa > Arthropoda > Malacostraca > Decapoda > Majidae > Chionoecetes > Chionoecetes opilio. The sequence goes on along the minus strand of JACEEZ010007323.1, from coordinate 108,907 downwards.
TGACCCCCTAGAGGCCCATCAGCCTTCTTCCAGCCTTGGGAAAGTAGTGGAACAAGTAGTACGGAATAGGTTGACGTGGTGGTTGGAACACAAACACCTTCTTCCTCCAAACATGTTGGGGTTTGGTCCTCAGCGGGGCACCCTGGATGCCCTGCCACACAGGAAGGATTCAACCACAAACAGTTCACTCTAGTAGCTTTCCTTGACCTTAAAGGAGCTTTTGACTCCTCTTCCCATAACGCCATTCTAGAAAAACTTGCCTGCCTGGGACTCCATGGCTCCCCTCTCCAATGGGTTCAGTCCTTCCTGTCTTCCAGGTCCTTCTCTCTGGTGATCGGGAACACCCATTCCAGGTCTTACCCGGTCACCAGCGGCGTCCCACAGGGTTCTCCAGTGCCCCGAAAACCACAGGGGAGACATGTTGTGTCCTCGTGTAATGCCCGTTATTCAGGAGAGATAGGATGAGAATTATTATCATATAATTCCCGGGTTATGCCCCGTAAGCAGTTCAATCTGTTAGTTTTCTCGGGTGAGTCATCTTCATTCCTTCCTACCCGCCATTTCTTTCTTCCTTCCGTCCTTCCTTCCTCTCACTCCCTCCCCCCCCGACATTCCGGTTGCGAGTCAACATTCGTGGAATACTTATTTCGCGATCAGTGATAACTAATGGATTCAAAACTTTTCATCTTCCCCTCACCCTCCTATCAAATCAAGGAACACTCCTAGATTCTTAATGTCTTTCAAAATAGTCCCCATAGTGAAAGATCACGGTCATACATGGATGTGTTAGTAAAGTTATTCGCTAAATTGAAAGTCTACCAAATTTCTATACAAACTTCCATACCCTGTCGCTTCAAAAGACGCGTTCGAACCCTTGAAATGAAAAGAAATAACACCTTCCTCGGATATTAGATTAAACATATTAAATTCTTCTATATCAAAGTAACAGGACTGTATTATAGGCAGCCCTTTCTTAGGTACACGAGTTTCATTATTTAATTAGTTATTTCGGGATTATAAGCTATTCATTAGAGGCCAAGTCCAGGGTATTCAAACAATTCCCCTTTTCTCCCGCGGGCTCTTGGTAACCCGAGAGACGCCAGTCTCACTTCCACAGGTAAGACGTGCCACGTTTCGCTCCTATTCTCCCCCCCCCCCCCCTTTCCTTGTTATAATATTGTTATCTATATTTCCAAATATGGGTACCGATGATTAGTTTTCACTAACGTAAAGGAGGCCTGCCCCATCCTTATAAGTATTATTAACGGAGTCTCACTTCCACTCTTCCACAGGCTGACATCTTGGCCTTGACGCAAAGGGCCCGCTACATGGTTTTTTTGTGAGACACACACAACACTCTTACTCTTAAATTCCCCCCTATTATCTTCCATGTATAATTATAAGTATTCAGCGGTCTATTACCTAAGTGAAGGATAATGTATCAATAAGGTTCAGAGAGGAAGGTTTATGCTCACCAGAGCTTACCTTCATTTCACGGGGAGAGCTTCCCGTATCAGGTTGTAAAGTTTTCTTATATCAGATTAGAGTTTTCCTGTGTTGGGATGGAGAGTTTTCTGATGTTGGATTAACACTTACATGTTTGTCTGTGATCTCAAACAAGAGACATACTGTAACCATTATTGGCTTGGGTCGTAGATAACAAACAATTACTTATACTTAAGATGTATATTAATAATTCCATATTAAAGCGATGTCGGACACATTCCATTGGAGGTAGTAGTGGAGGCAACTGACGGACAAGCGAGCTATCTACCTCAGGGACCGTACCTCAGGGACCTGTACGAGCTCAGGGAGTTGCCTGTGGGTTTTGAATGCTCTACAAGTCCTGTCTTGTCGGGTCCCCTCCCTAAGGGACTACCTCAGGGAATACACGTTGACAGGACTTGGGCCCTCTTTTGACCTGTTCTCCAGGGGACTCTGACCTCTATCATCGCAACGGTCATCTCCTCTACGGCCATCCCTTTCGCCGTGGACATCAGAATCACCTCCGCTACGACACACCTCGGACGTGCCTGGTCCTTCGTTCCCACTAACAATCTCTGTCTAAGTTTCGTGTGTCTTGTTCATTGTGTCGCAAGCCTTACGCTATCCGACCCCATAACAAAGGCCGGAAATAAAATGTGTATTAGAAGAATAAGAAATAATACCTGAAAGACTTTATTACAACTTTAAACTGTTCCTGAACTAAGGTTACGTCTACTGAAATAAAAACAAAAACGTTGTGACGCTACAGTGATACAAGGGTTACATCTTGGCGGCAAGCGCCGAGATTCACCACAAAAAACAAGCTTTACATCATGGTGGCACCCTAGAGATCGAAGAAAAATAGTGAAAAGGCGCACATGATTTTTACGGGAAAAAGGGACAGTGTGACACAAGCGAAACTTTAGTGAACAAAAAGGGGTGAACGAAGAGTAGTACCAGAAGCGAGTTGAGTTTCTTGGGAGCGAGGTCACGGAAAAATTCTGCCTCTTTCCCTGCCAAGTCAACTACTTTCCCTTTCAAAGGAAAGCACTCACTCACTAATTTACAGCCCGTCTGAAGTTTTTTTTATGCCCAGCGGAGGGTAATATTATCAAACAAAAAAAAAAAAAAATATATACAACAATAGAAAGAAAATAATTACATCATCAAACAAAGAAATCTAAAAATCTAAAATCTACAATTTAGCAGCTGTTTTTTAAGGAGAAGGTGCACTTTACCCCTTCTTTAAAAAGAAGTACAGAAGAAGGAATTAGGACTTGGGCTTGGTTGCAGATTCTTACGTCAATCTCGACCCCCCTCCCCCCAAGCACAAGATCAGAAGAGGATAAGGAGTGGGCGTGGTTTGTAGGAATCTCGACACCCCCGCCCCCTTCTATCTCCTGAGCTGATAACAAGAGAAAAATCTACGGTTTTTACACATTCTAGGTGAAAATCGTTCCATGCATTAGCTAAAACTCCATGAAGACTTAATTAATTACATCACTTAATAACACATTAATTACTCGTGTAAACATTCATTCACATTTTTTTGGATTATTAGTTCTGAGATAAGGGTTTTGAAGATCGTATATTATATAATTGCGGTAATCATAATAATTATTTAATTACCCTAATTATTATTTTACCTTTATTTACGCAATTTAAGGATCTTTTGGGAGAGGAATTTATTAGACTGTGGAAAAGCCAATTTTTCACTATTGAAGTAAAAGGAAGTGCTGTTTTTAACGGGGACAAACATTGAAGAGCCCGCGTATTTACGCAGTGGTTCAAGGCATTTAAGGCGTTCCTCTGCTCCTTCCATTTTTACCTCAGCTCACCCCCCATTAACAAGCATGACTCCACCCCACCCCAAAACGGTAGTAACGGGGCAGGTAATACTGGTGGTGCCCCTAACCAGGCACTTCAGGCACCACTGGCACCTGGACCGTTTAAGATTTTACCAACGCTCGCAACTGTGAGACTCTTCTCAGGGATTGAGGTAGATTATACAGCCCGAGAGTATGTCGACATGTGCGAGGATGTCATGGCCAATTCCTGCGTCGTAGATGAGAGCGACAAAATTTCCTTTTTACGTTCAAGACTGCAACCAGGTTCCGTGCAGCCATCTCATGCAAGCTAGCCCCTTTTCACGGTACACAGAGTCACAAGGATTACAAAATTTCGCTCTAATTTTCTAGAATCCTTCGGAGTAATGCTAAACACAGTTCGTGAAAGGAGTTAACTTGGCGGTAGAGACGTGCAAAAGCGGGGCTACTTCCACTGATTGGCTCGATGCACAAGTGGAAGCAAATAGAATCTCGGTTGATTGTTTCCAGTTTTTGGAGGAGAATGGATGGACCGATGGAGAAAAAAATTTCACTGAGTAACGGCCGCAAATTCCTGGAATTTTGCATACATTATTTTGCTACAAAAACCCTTAGACAAAAACTCTCGATCTCGGGAGTTACACTCACCAGGAAGTACGCACGATTTTGCGTTAAAATTAAAAACAAAGGTAGAGGAGAGAGATGGTAGCATAAGAACCACTGTGTCACCCATAGCCACTACTCAGCCTGAAGTAGTGGGGGAGGGACCAAGATGTAGCTTACGCCACAGTGGCAGCCATCCCCAGTTCTCAACCAAAACTATCCTTATTTGCATTATTGTAAAGAAGAAGGACATACGGCAAATAAATGTCATCATAAAATGAAAGAGTATACACGTCAAAGAAAACGTGATTGCTGCTTCAAGGAAATCACAAGTTTCCAGAAATACAGACGGAAAACAGAACCTATACTGGTACATATAATCGTGTTTGGATCGGCAACGGCCAGCGCCTGCCCCCAAGACAAGAAAACCCTGGGTCCGGAAAACAATGCTGTTTCTAGCAGTAAGACAAACAATACTCCTTACTGTACTATCATGGAAAACAGGCACACACTTTACGGATGATTCCCGTGCGGTTACAAATCTAAAGACTCGAGTACAACGTTACTGGAAGCAAAATAATTACACTCAGTCGGTGGAAGATTCGCGCCCAGAACAAAACAGACCAGGTTAACAAAAAACAGTGGTACAAGTGATCTTTACTGCAAATCGGCCTAATGACGGAAAAATTTTCATCTTAATAGCCGCTTGCAGTCAACCCAATATTTTGGCTCTACCTACCAAATTAGGGGCCCGTAAACGCATCGTTCGCGGTGGACACAGGCGCAGCGGTAACGTGCTATCCGAAAAGGCTTACCTACCCACTAAAACGCGCAGCACGTGGGGGCCCGCTGGCCTTTAGACCAAACGATCTTAATCTAATGGGAGTTACTAAGGGATCCTCTTAATATATTAGGAGTGGTTCGTCTGCCCGTTTCAAAATTCACGTTGCCTCGGACGGATTATTGGGTTTAGCTTCTTTAAGAGCTAACAGATGATAATACATCCAGAAACAAACACCATACAATTTTCGGGGAAGAATTTTAAAGCAATGGAGCAACCCATTTGCTTAACTTCCCACAATCGGTAGGTCCTTCTAATGCACCAACCGTTCCAAGTGTTCAGGTTGCTGACGCATTAATAGATGGAACTTTGCCTATACCTACAAACTCGAAATCATCAAACAAAGATAACTGATCCTAAGGACATGTGGAAGTAGTAAAGGCCACGGTAATTGGAAAATCATGTTATTCCCCACCGTACGGCAATGCACATTCCTTTTTCCCAGTCCCAAATACCACCGTGGGTTGTGACGTCTGCATAGAAGGCCCACCCAATTGAACAGACTGACTGTAGGGGTCAACCCTAAGTGAAATTCGTGAAGGAAATAAAGCCGTCGCTCTTGTTGTTAATGCGACTGGCGGTCCTGTCAAACTGCGACAAGGAGTATATCTAAGCCGAGCGTTTTGCTTTTGACAGACAGGTAGTACCAGAACCACTAGACTTACCCACAAGTATTGTCAGTTCGGTAACTTCCTCGCCCGGTAACTCAAATTTAGCTCAAGCACAAACGCTTGACTCACTTGTCACAATTGTGGATTACCCGAGCACAAGGCTTCACGTTGCAGCTGCTTCAGCTGGCACCGTGATGTTATAGCCTTGCCCGGAGACCGTTTGGTTCAACTGATAAAAAATACCCAAACCCCATAAAACTTAAACCTGAAACCCCTCCTGTGTATATTCCAGCATATCGTCTACCTCACAGTCAAAGACAAATTGGTTTATGAGCAGATAAAAGATATGTTACACCAGGGAAAAAATTTAAAACTCACACTCACCGTGGAACTCGCCTCTATTCCTCGTTCCTAAAAAGGACGGACAGTTTAGACCTGTAATTGATTTCAGGCGAGTAAATTAAGTCACGGAGGATGATAGATATCCTTTACCGGTTCTAAAAGACTTGTTAATTTTCATTAGGAAACCTGGTAACACTATATTCAGTAGCCTTTATTTGGTTACCGGCTACTGGCAGGTGCCCCTGGCTCCCGCATCTAGGGAAATAATGCCTTTAGTACTCCTAGTGGACACTACGAGTGGCTCAGAATGCATTGGTCTAAAGTCAGCCCCCTATTACATTTCAAAAAATGATTAATAATCTATTTGCGACATGATAGGTAAAATGTCTATGCTTTCCTTGATGATTCATAATGGGAGCAAAGAATCGGAGTCTCATTTGCTAATTTAGAAGCAATGCTCCTGAAGTTGAAAGATGCTGGACTCAAGGCTAAGTTAACTAAATGTGAATTCCTTAAGTCTAAAAAACACCTTTTTAGGCCATATGGTGGATGGTGAAGGACTTCATACAATGTCAGATAAAATAACGCAGTTACAAACTTCCCAAAGACCTCAGAAAGTGACAATGTCCGTTCTTTCATTGGGTTGTGTGGGTACTACAGATCATTTATATCAAACTTTGCAGTGGTTGCTTCGCCCCTTTAACAAAGCTACTGAAAAAGGACGTGCACTTTAATTGGAACGTGTACATGAAAAATCTTTTAGAGCTAAAAGTCGCCCTAACTACGGCTCCTGTATTGGCACTTCCGGACTATAAGGTTCCTTTTGAGCTTTACACGGATGTCTCTGCATTAGGGCTGGGTGCTGTATTAATGCAGACAGACGCCCCGCGGAAAAAATCGCGTGGTTGCGTTCGCGAGTAGAACTTTACTTCCGGGAGAGTCTAAATTTCTCAGTTACTCACCAGGAATCTCTCGCAGTTGTCTGGGCTCTAAAGAATTTTTGGGATTATATCCTAGGTTATAAGATAACAGTACACACTGATCACGCGGCTGTCACTGAACTTTTTAAAGGTAAAAACCTGTCAGGAAGACTCGCGCGTGGTTTTTGACTATACAGGAATTCAAATCCCAAATTTTAAGTATTTGCCAGGCCGAGCCAATGTAGTGGCCGACGCACTGTCTAGAAAATATAACATGTTGGATCGTGACGGAAGACCTCCTGTAGTTTCAAATTTTTCAATACATGAACTAGGTGCGCTCAACGTCAAACACGACGTATGGAGTATAGTGATATATGCTTTGGAATCGGGGGATCAGTCAACATTACCAAAACTGCCCCTTCCTTTTGCACAATTTTTTTTTCCCCTGACCAGGTACTTTGTAGATTTTGGCCAAAATAAACGAAAACCCCGGTGAGCCAATTTGTGATACCTGAGTCATATGTACCTGTGGTACTGCAACTCGTTCATGATGCTGTGATAGCCGGTCAACCGGGAAAGGAGCGCACTCTTGCTGCGGCTCGCAATAGTTACTTTTGGCCTACAATGCAGATAGAATAGACGCATATATAGCCAAATGCGTGAAATGTGCGAGCATAAGGGTACGGTGCCAAAGCCCCCGGGACCAATTTTTGGGAAAATCCAACTCCTGAGCGGCCTTGGACACTGTTGCTATTGATCTTTTACAACTTCCCTCTAGTAGACAAGGGTCTAAATAAACCGTTAGTATGTGTTGATCACTTCTCAAGGTATGTTGTTTTGGCCCCGTTAATGGATAAAAAATGCCAAAGCGATTGCACCCCGCATTGATCGTCAACTTATTTGTCCATTCTCAACCCCCCGAGTTTTAATGAGTGGGCAATGGCGCAGAATTAAAAAATGCGCTTCTTAAAGAAATTTTGTGGGCAGTTCAACATCAAACAAACATTCACGGTGATTATCACCCTGCCAGTAACGGTTAGTTGAGCGTGCAAACAGGAAAATCCTGGAAGCCTTGCGCCCCGTTGTTGGTGGCTTACTGATAGTTGGGAAGATTGGTTACCCCATGTTGCGGCTTGCATTAATGCAATACTTGTGAAATTTAACAGGGCAAAACCCCTTACTTCATTATCTATGGTATGGAGAAACGACTTCCTTATGACTTGCTTAGTAGCCCTCAGAAACCTGTGTACAATGTTGATGACTGCTAAAATGTCAACTTAAAGTTTTCTCAGATTTTTATTCCAAGGTCAGGGATAAATTACAGGCTTCCAAGACTGCTATGTGCGCGCAACAGCACCGGCGCTCTGAACCCGTTCAAATCATTGTTGGCGACTCTGTTATGGTTCGAGTCCCGAGCGAAAACTCTAAATTAGCTCCGAAAATTTTGTGGGTCCAGCCCTGGTAGTTAAGAACTCAATGGTCATAAGTTTGATATCTTGGATCCATTTTTAAATACCTTAGAAGTCATTCACAGTGATAGACTTAAACGGACCAATGCCAAGCCTGAATTAAGCTTAGTAGAAACTGCTCATCTCAGCGATGCGACGCGGCTTGAAAAATAACAAACCTAATGATCCTACTGACCACCCTACTCATACTTATAATTTTCGTTGCGTAATTGATTGCTTGTCTTTTCATAGTTTTTCTTAGACAACTTTCACGCATGATATTTAGTAAGGGAAATTTAAAAGCATGAGTTAAGGGGAAGAATTTCGGAAAGGGACTTGCATCTAACCTTTTTTCCTATTTTTCTTTATATACTTATCCATTTTTATTTTTAGCATAAAACAAGTAGAGCTTTAGTCAAGCTTTTACTGGTTAATTTTTTGTGTTAATAATATGCTTAATTTTTGTAGCAACTAACAAACATTACTAACCATTAGGAGACTCAACGTGTAGAAGGGGACTGCTTTACCTTCTTCCTTTTTTTTGATTTCATGTCTAGGAAGGAGTGAAGTAGAATTGATAGTTTGAAACCGTTGTTTTAAAGGTTGGCGACGCCATAACCTCTCCTTGAGCCACTGCTACGTCAGATACCATGGTTTAAAACATGTTCTTCCAGCCGAACATGTGTTTTGAAGTTCAGAAAATAGGACAATAAAAAGATAATCATTTAATTAATAAAGGGAAATTAATTGTACTAGAAATCTTTAGTTTAAAATAGTGAGGTAATGCTAACTCAGGCAAAAAAATGCTTATCAGGCCTTATCGTTGTCATTTCACCCCCTTTATGTCGGAACAATTAATTTTTTTCCCTCTACAACTTTAACAAGCCAAATTATTACAAAAACTACATGGTTAAGTACATGCCCTTTTTGTGGGGGGCGGGGACGCACCCGGGTAGGGACCGAGCGATGTAACCATTATTGGCTTGGGTCGTAGATAACAAAACAATTACTTATACTTAAGATGTATATTAATAAATTTCCCTATTAAAGCGATGTCGGACACATTCCATTGGAGGTAGTAGTGGAGGCAATGACGGACAAGCGAGCTATCTACCTCAGGGGACCGTACCTCAGGGACCTGTACGAGCTCAGGGAGTTGCCTGTGGGATTTGACTGCTCCTACAAGTCCTGTCTTGTCGGCGTCCCCTACCTAAGGGACCTACCTCAGGGAATACACGTTGACAGGACTTTGGCCTCTGTTGACCTGTTCTCCAGCGACTCTGACCTCTATCATCGTCAACGGTCATCTCCTCTACGGCCATCCCTTTCGCCGTGGACATCAGAATCACCTCCGCTACGACACACCTCGGACGTGCCTGGTCCTTCGTTCCCACTAACAATCTCTGTCTAAGTTTCGTGTGTCTTGTTCATTGTGTCGCAAGCCTTACGCTATCCGAGCCATAACAAAGGCCGGAATATATATGTGTATTAGAAGAATAAGAAATAATAACCTGAAAGACTTTATTACAACTTTAACTGTTCCTGAACTAAGGTTACGTCTACTGAAATAATACATAAACGTTGTGACGCTACAGTGATACAAGGGTTACATCTTGGCGGCAAGCGCCGAGATTCACCACACAAAACAAGCGTTACAATACTACTTAAGTATGAATAAATATAATTTCTTTTCAAATAGACAACTTTCTTGTAGTTTTGCGGTGGGATTTTTTTTCTTTGTATCGGTCATAAGATACAATAAGTTTTAAAGATTTCAAAACCTATAAAAACCCTGAGAACACACTGGTGACTAAAGCGGTGGAATGTTATTTCCTACAAATAACAGCAACAGAATCTCACCTTGGGGAAAGTAGCTAAATAGTAAAAAAAAATTCAGGAAACGTGTACAAAATCTTATTGTTAGGACAGTCAACTTCCCAAATCATTCGATGTCCCAGGAACTGAAATTAGGATTTCAGAGCTTCGGGATGAAGGGCAAATTCTTTTTTTCTCAGATGAGACTAAATAGTGTCCTGGTATGGCCACATTATCTGTGCATTTTGTGGTTAGGTAGCAATGAAATTGACGATAGCATGGATCCCGGCTCTCTTGCTTACCCTATCAAGGAAATTACGCGCACAATAGAGAGGAATTGTGAGGCGGTAGTGTGCATCTGCTTAAGAGAACCATGCATTTATTCAGAAAGAGAACCACATCTATTAATCACGGGAAACTCGTGTCTTTCTATTGACCGACGGAACACGGGAATAGAGTCCCTACCTGTGTCTATAAGAGGTGTTTCTCCAGCGTCATCATGAGTTGTGAAGATACCATATTCCCCGAGATGAAAACGAAGGAGGAGGAGGAGGAGCAGGCAGAAAGAATAACACATTTAGAAACTTTAGTGGAGGAGTTAAAAGCACAACTAAATCAAACTAACCCTTTCCTTACCCCTCAATTATCCACGGTTAGCATGAAAGAACAAAATCAAACGAAACTCTTCTATGACTAAATTATCCACGGATAGCGTGAAAGAGGGACTCTTCAAACCTCGAGATATTCCAGTACTAGAATTACATCAACTACAAGGCCTTGACGCAACGGCCCGACTCCAAATGTTCTTTGAATTAATTGAACAATGTAGCTCAAGCGACGCAACACGCATCCAAATTGCAAAAGGGAGAGTGTGTCCAGAATTCTCAATCTTAATCCACAACTATCAAGCAAACCACAAGGTAGAAACATGGTCGGCCCTTAAAAATCTTTTCGAGACCGAGTTCACCACCGAAGTGAGTGTTGATAGAGCCTGGCAAGAATTGGAGGCAATGAGTTATGACTGGGGAGAATCTCCTCAAGCGTTCACACATCGTTTTATTTGCCAACATGCGGTGATTGCGACAAAACTCCCAAATGAAAAATTCCCCGACCGTGATAAGACAATAAAGAGAAAATTGTGGTACGGACTACCAATCCCGGGATTCCTAGATGAAGGATATCCCCTAAAAAAATTCCTAGACCGCATCGAACACGAGCGGCAAATACTCGAAGACAGACCGACTCAAAAGATTAACATGATTCCAACCCCAAAGGGAGAAGGAAAAGGAAACGGGAGAGGAAGCGATAAGTACACACGTTCCTCCAAACCCGAAACCACCCAGGACGAAGTGGAAGGTTTAAAACAACAAATCCAAGAACTAAAGGTCAGTTTGGCCCAAGCGAAACTAGAAAAATCACCCTCCCACGCGAGTCCTTCACGGAGGGAAACATTCACTCAAAAGTATTGCGCTTATTGTCAATCACAAACGCATAACCTTCCGGAGTGCTGGAGAAAACCTCCGCTAGGTCATTGTTTCGACTGTCGCAAACCCGGTTGTCGGAGGGGAGATCGAAATTGTCCTGGGCGTGCCCAGGCAAGTAGTCTTCAACAGCCAAGTCAAATTCAAAACCCTAGACAATTATCCTGACTAGATGGTGACGATATTTCCCCCACTATCCACGTAAATATAAATGGGAAGATAACAGAAGCGATAGTAGACACCGGGAGTGGTTATACTTTAATCAAAGAAAGTACAGCAAAACGGATCGGAGGGGAAATAACTAAACGACGGAATCCTCCTCACCTCGTAGGAATCACAGACCTTAACCTCAGTTGAACATTCTCGGCATGATATGGGCAGAAATTGAAATCGGTGACGGGCAAAAGTTTAAAAAGTGGTTTCCCGTTATCCCAGACTCTTATCTCAACGGCGATTTACTTCTTGGGTGTGACATTCTCACAAAAGCCACTCTTACCTGGGATGGAAAAAGTAGAGCAATGCGCTGGGGTGATACCCCCCATACCGTGAATCACATCCGTCGAAAAAGAAACAAAATCAAAAGAATACAGCTAAACCCGGTGGAAGTCGTGAAACAGCCACGAAACCCTTCACAGATAAATCTTCTCACTCCTGTGAAAATAAACCCTTACCACTCCAATTTCCAGCAGGTTAACGTAAATGAGTTACCAGGTTCTAACCTTCTTGTCTACCCGCGGGAAAAGGTTAGCAAAAATAGTTACCCTTACTTAGTACAAGTGTCAGCAGAAAATTCAATTTACATTCCCTTCACGAATAATACCAAGAAGGAAAAGGTTTTGTGCAAAGGCACTATACTCGGGTCATACGACAAAGTGGAAATTCCTCACGCGAACACAATCAATTCTATTCATGAAGTCTACAATGACTTGATACCGGTAAATGATAACGCACAGCCGAAAGGAACTCGAACCCAAAGGTTAAAAGAATTAATCAAGGGACAAAAATGGAAACACCTGACTGTTTCAGAACAACAAGAATTACAAGTAATTCTAGAAAATGATCCGCTTTTCATCCTAGACCAAAACGAATTAGGTCTCATAAATGGTCCTCCGGTTCATATAAAGGTGGATGACCCTCAGCCCAGTCGAGGACCCTCGTACCGGTATCCCGAGAAAGCCAAGGAACAAATTTCACATATGCTTCAAGATATGGAAGAAAGAAATATCATAGAAAGATCCACGGCCGCGTGGTTATCACCGATCGTCTTGGTAAATAAACCGGATGGTAGTAAGAGAATGTGTTTAGACTATCGACACATAAATAATCATCTCGCCACAGACATCTATCCTCTTCCACGATTGGAAGAATTGGTAGAACAAGCCGCTGGTCAAAAGTATTATGTCACCTTAGACATGCGCGAAGCATATTTCCAGATATTACTCTATGACGAAAGCCGCGATCTAACCACTTTCAGCGACGGTGTCACCTTATATCGTTTTCGACGCCTACCATTCGGGCTAAACTGCTCACCCGCTATATTTTCCAGGCGGATGGCTTCAGTATTAACTCCCCTCCTTCAGAAGGGATGGGTAAAAAACTACCTGGATGATTTAATTCTATGGGCTCCTACGTTTCCTCTTCTTTTGGAACGTCTTAATCAACTCTTCGAAGTCCTTACTACAAATGGGGTGAAACTTAACCTCAGTAAGTGTACCTTTGGACTTAAAGAAGTCACCTTTCTCGGTCATCGGATCTCAGCCGAAGGAAGTAAGCCGGACCTAAAAAACGTGGAAGCCGTTTAAAAAATGAAAGCTCCCAAAACTGTCAAGGAAATCCGACGTTTCTTAGGGATGTGTGGTTTCTATAGGAAGCATGTTCCCTCGTTCGCGAAAGTTGCAGCTCCACTTACAAATTTAACAAGAGCCCACGTCACTTTCACCTGGACGGAGGAATGTCAACATGCGTTCGAACATCTCAAGTCGTGCCTGATAAATGCGCCTGTCCTGGTAAGGGCACAAATTCATGAACCTTTCATTCTCACAACAGACGCGAGTAACACTCACGTCGGAGGGGTTCTAAGTCAAGTTCAGTCAAACGGTTCCAATTGCCCCATTGGGTATTTCTCCAAGAAACTAAATTCTTGCGAAACACGTTACTCCGCCACCGACAAAGAAGCGTTGGCCATAGTTCTCACCTGTAGAAATTTCTATCATTATCTATGTATGGGGCTCTAAATTCTCAATTGTCACGGATCACCAACCCCTCACCAGTATTTTTAAAAAGAAAACTAAATCTCCCCGAATGACCAGGTGGATCCTAGAGATGCACGAATATAATTATGAGATTAAATACCTGAAAGGCAAAGATAACTTCGTCGCGGACCATCTGTCGCGTCCAGTTGGGATGATAACCCGCCGACCCGAGACTACATGGTTGGGACTCAACCAACCACAATTCATTCTACGTCAAAGGGAAGAACCCGTGTGGAAAGAGTTGGTGGAATATCTGGAGGGAGGTAAAGTTCCTACCAAACGCATACCGAAAGCCACTTTGGATCAGTTTACGGTAATAAATGACATACTATATTATTGTTACGAAAGGCCTTGTTCGTGGGTACTGGCGGACAAGGCAAGGGCCCTTCGCCTGTACCTCTGGGGCCTCGCCGGTGGTGGTCCGAAACACGGATCGGGTCGCCACGTCTTTTCTTCCCATTCGCTGGGCGATTTGGGGGGAGCCTACGTGGGGATTGCCTAGGTGGGTGTTAGGCAGTAGCAGAAACACAGCCACGTCGGGGGGACAGGCGCTTCCGCCCAGGATTTACCGCGACCACTGCGCCCCGCAAAACCCCGTCCTGAAAAGACCCGTCTCCCTCTTCTGACGAAGGGGGACGAGAGTGGCCCTGTTGGGCACGGCGTGGCCTTGAAAGTCAGTGGCGGCGACTGTGGGGTAGGGTCACGGCGCTTAGGGCGGCGCCCTGTACAGTGTGTAGCGCGCCTACACAGTGTGTTGAATCGACGGGTGTGTTGGGGACGGCGTGTAATAGTACACGGAAGAACAGTGGGGTGAGTCTGTGTGCGCTGGGGTGAGCCTGTGTTCGTGGGCGAGCAGGCAAGGGCGGCGCCCCTGAGAGAGACAGTGACTCGTGGGTGTTGGCGTGTGTCCCGCCCCTTTCCCGTGTGAGGGCAAGGGCGGCGTCCCTGAGAGAGAGTGACTCGTGGGTGTTGGCCTGTGTGCCTTGTGAGAGAAACAAGTGATTTGTACATAGTAGAGTAGTGTGTAAATAAAAGCCGTGCACAGAAGTAAGTGTCTCCCTTCAGTCCTTCCCGTCCCCTCCATTGCCCCGAGCCGTAAGTGTCGTGACGAAGTGCAGGGTGGTGGATGACCCCCCCCCCCCCTGGTTTCGTAACATTGGTGTCAGGTGTGGGGTAGTGGGCTTTGGAGAGACGGCGAGGCTGTGGGGGAGTGCTGAGCATCAGGGCGTCAGGCAAGATGGCTAACCCTGCTGCCGCGGGAAGCAACCCAACCCCGCTGGGTGACATCATGGAGCTTCTGAGGCAGCAGTTCAAGATGCAGACCCAGCTGTTGGTTGCCCAGACGCGGCAGGCTCTGGGGCTCCCGGAGGTGGTTGAGCTCCCGGAGGTGGAACTCCCGGAGGCAGTGGAACTCCCGGGGATGGAACTCCCGCCGGAGGCAGTGGAACTCCCGGGGATGGAACTCCCGCCGGAGGCAGTGGAACTCCCGGGGATGGAACTCCCGCCGGAGGCAGTGGAACTCCCGGGGATGGAACTCCCGGAGGCAGTGGAACTCCCGGGGATGGAACTCCCGGAGGCAGTGGAACTCCCGGGGATGGAACTCCCGGAGGCAGTGGAACTCCCGGATGGACTCGGAGGCAGTGGAACTCCCGGGAATGGAACTCCCGGAGGCAGTGGAACTCCCGGGGATGGAACTCCCGGAGGCAGTGGAACTCCCGGGGATGGAACTCCCGGAGCAGTGGAACTCCCGGAGGCAGTGGAACTCCCGGAGGCAGTGGAACTCCCGGAGGCAGTGGAACTCCCGGAGGCAGTGGAACTCCCGGGGATGGAACTCCCGGAGGCAGTGGAACTCCCGGGGATGGAACTCCCGGAGGCAGTGGAACTCCCGGGGATGGAACTCCCGGAGGCAGTGGAACTCCCGGGGATGGAACTCCCGGAGGCAGTGGAACTCCCGGGGATGGAACTCCCGGAGGCAGTGGAACTCCCGGGGATGGAACTCCCGGGGATGGAACTCCCGGAGGCAGTGGAACTCCCGGGGATGGAACTCCCGGAGGCAGTGGAACTCCCGGGGATGGAACTCCCGGAGGCAGTGGAACTCCCGGGGATGGAACTCCCGGAGGCAGTGGAACTCCCGGGGATGGAACTCCCGGAGGCAGTGGAACTCCCGGGGATGGAACTCCCGGAGGCAGTGGAACTCCCGGAGGCAGTGGAACTCCCGGGGATGGAACTCCCGGGGATGGAACTCCCGGAGGCAGTGGAACTCCCGGGGATGGAACTCCCGGAGGCAGTGGAACTCCCGGGGATGGAACTCCCGGAGGCAGTGGAACTCCCCTGTCGGGGTTTGATGTCGTGGCGAGGTCGCCACTACTCCCGTGGAGGGGGGCAGTGTTACGAAAGGCCTTGTTCGTGGGTACTGGCGGACAAGGCAAGGGCCCTTCGCCTGTACCTCTGGGGCCTCGCCGGTGGTGGTCCGAAACACGGATCGGGTCGCCACGTCTTTTCTTCCCATTCGCTGGGCGATTTGGGGGGAGCCTACGTGGGGATTGCCTAGGTGGGTGTTAGGCAGTAGCAGAAACACAGCCACGTCGGGTGGACAGGCGCTCCCGCCCAGGATTTACCGTGACCACTGCGCCCTGCAAAACCCCGTCCTGAAAAGACCCGTCTCCCTCTTCTGACGAAGGGGGACGAGAGTGGCCCTGTTGGGCACGGCGTGGCCTTGAAAGTCAGTGGCGGCGACTGTGGGGTAGGGTCACGGCGCTTAGGGCGGCGCCCTGTACAGTGTGTAGCGCGCCTACACAGTGTGTTGAATCGACGGGTGTGTTGGGGACGGCGTGTAATAGTACACGGAAGAACAGTGGGGTGAGTCTGTGTGCGCTGGGGTGAGCCTGTGTTCGTGGGCGAGCAGGCAAGGGCGGCGCCCCTGAGAGAGACAGTGACTCGTGGGTGTTGGCGTGTGTCCCGCCCCTTTCCCGTGTGAGGGCAAGGGCGGCGCCCCTGAGAGAGAGTGACTCGTGGGTGTTGGCCTGTGTGCCTTGTGAGAGAAACAAGTGATTTGTACATAGTAGAGTAGTGTGTAAATAAAAGCCGTGCACAGAAGTAAGTGTCTCCCTTCAGTCCTTCCCGACCCCTCCATTGCCCCGAACCGTAAGTGTCGTGACGAAGTGCAGGGTGGTGGATGACCCCCCCACCCCTGGTTTCGTAACATTATGTTCGAGAAAAAACCGATGGGAGCCTACAATATGTCCTCATAATTCCTCGTAGTATGACCGGTCTCGCTCTCCAACATGCGCATGAATTATCAGGTCACTTAGGACAAAAGAAGACCATCAAGAAAGCCGAGGAGCTATACTATTGGGCAAATCTTAAAGTAGATGTGTGTGAGTATGTCAAAAATTGTGTAACTTGCCAGAGGTTCAAAGGAAGTAAAGGGTTACAACAACCCTGGAAGGAATTACCTCCAGTAGATAAACTTTTAGAAAGAATAGGGATAGACCTCACTGATATGGTAGCAGGAGAACAAGGTTACCGTTATGTTATGACGGTAGTCGATCATTACAGTAGGTTTGTTAGGTTCTTCCCCCTTAAATCCAAACACACTACACACATCATAAAGACCATGTGGCAGTACCTGGCGGACTATGGGACACCCCGCAACATCGTCCTGGACAACGGAGGGGAGTTCACCAGCCGGGAGTTCCAGCAGTTCTGCACACGACACCAAATCACTCTCTGCTATACGACCCCCTATCACCCTCAAGGAAATTCGGTGACCGAGAGGATGCACAGGACCCTGAAGTCAGTCCTCTCGACCCTGTGCCAAGGACACCCTCTGAGCTGGCCCACATTGTTGCAGCCGTGCCAAATCACTATGAATCAAGCGGTACACACCTCCACTGGACAACAACCCTACTTCGCTTTCTTCTCTCGTCATGCCCCCAGGCTTGTTGGAGCAGCTTTACCCGACGTCGAGGGAGAACAAGACGACATGGACGTGGCACACGCCCTAATCCGCGAGACGCATCAGAAAATGTCGCGTCGGTACAGGGACGTCGCAAACAGAAAGCGGAAAAATCAAGTGGTGGAGGTAGGAGCACTGGTATGGGTCAGAAAAGAGACCACAATACCAGGCACATGCCGTAAACTCAATGTGAAATGGGATGGGGTCTATAGAGTGGTGGAGGTACGTTTGGGTGGTAGCGTGTATGTGTTAGAGAATGTTTTCACAGAAAAACAAGTGCAAAGAGCCGCCGAACAAGTGAAGCCCTATCATGGCAGTGAAGAGTGGTTAGTAGAACCGGTGGAGAGGGTCCTACAACCCGACCCGGTGGACGAGCAACTAGCCCCTCGTGTCAGGAGACCTCCTAGAAGGCTCATTGAGGAAGAATGAATGTTATTTTTAGGTTAAGATGTGTTAGAAATTAATACTGAGTCAAAGAGGTGAGTGGGTGTCAGACTAGATGAAATAATTTGGTCCAGGAGATTTCTCATTTCTAGAAGTCGGAGTGTCTGGTTTTCACGGGCTCAGCCTGGTTCGGTGGGAGGAGTATTTTAATTCGAGATAGTAGTACTGCTTCTCACTTCACAGTCAGCCAGCTTGCGGTGTGGCGGGCATTTCAGGACTCGTAAGGCTCTCGTTATCTAACCTGAGGGTAGCCGGTGTGCGCCCCTGGGACGAACCTTTTGCGACGAAAATGTAGGGACTGAGTCAGGATTTGACAACCACGTCACTACCCAGGTAGTAGGTTGATTGGGATACTTCCTTTCATTGAATATTCGTGTAATCTAAACACAAGCAGACACCCGTTTTCAAAGAACAGAAGAATTTCCATTAAATTCACTTTAAATTCGTCCCATACACACCTCCTCTTGACGCAGCTTTAAAACGGAAACAACAGATCCGTGAGTAGTTAATCTGATATTGAAGAATTTAATTCTCCCGGAGAATAGACGTGTGTAATGCCCGTTATTCAGGAGAGATAGGATGAGAATTATTATCATATAATTCCCGGGTTATGCCCCGTAAGCAGTTCAATGTTAGTTTTCTCGGGTGAGTCATCTTCATTCCTTCCTACCCGCCATTTCTTTCTTCCTTCCGTCCTTCCTTCCTCTCACTCCCTCCCCCCCCGACATTCCGGTTGCGAGTCAACATTCGTGGAATACTTATTTCGCGATCAGTGATAACTAATGGATTCAAAACTTTTCATCTTCCCCTCACCCTCCTATCAAATCAAGGAACACTCCTAGATTCTTAATGTCTTTCAAAATAGTCCCCATAGTGAAAGATCACGGTCATACATGGATGTGTTAGTAAAGTTATTCGCTAAATTGAAAGTCTACCAAATTTCTATACAAACTTCCATACCCTGTCGCTTCAAAAGACGCGTTCGAACCCTTGAAATGAAAAGAAATAACACCTTCCTCGGATATTAGATTAAACATATTAAATTCTTCTATATCATAGTAACAGGACTGTATTATAGGCAGCCCTTTCTTAGGTACACGAGTTTCATTATTTAATTAGTTATTTCGGGATTATAAGCTATTCATTAGAGGCCAAGTCCAGGGTATTCAAACAATTCCCCTTTTCTCCCGCGGGCTCTTGGTAACCCGAGAGACGGCAGTCTCACTTCCACTCTTCCACAGGTAAGACGTGCCACGTTTCGCTCCTATTCTCCCCCCCCCCCCTTTCCTTTTATAATATTGTTATCTATATTTCCAAATATGGGTACCGATGTTTAATTTTCACTAACGTAAAGGAGGCCTGCCCCATCCTTATAAGTATTATTAACGGAGTCTCACTTCCACTCTTCCACAGGCTGACATCTTGGCCTTGACGCAAAGGGCCCGCTACATGGTTTTTTTGTGAGACACACACAACACTCTTACTCTTAAATTCCCCCCTATTATCTTCCATGTATAATTATAAGTATTCAGCGGTCTATTACCTAAGTGAAGGATAATGTATCAATAAGGTTCAGAGAGGAAGGTTTATGCTCACCAGAGCTTACCTTCATTTCACGGGGAGAGCTTCCCGTATCAGGTTGTAAAGTTTTCTTATATCAGATTAGAGTTTTCCTGTGTTGGGATGGAGAGTTTTCTGATGTTGGATTAACACTTATATGTTTGTCTGTGATCTCAAACAAGAGACATACTACTTCAGCATGAATAAATAGGATGATGTTTTCAAATATAGTTCTTGTGTTTATTATAAAAACCCCAGGTGATTATTCTGCGTTAGGACAGTAATTCCCCACACTTCCAAAAGAGTCAGCCTTACTCGGTATAATTCCACGTATCAATCACGACTACCAAGATAAATCTAAGATTAATATTATTCAAACGCGCCCAGGGAGTAACCCAGAGAACTACTCGCTTGGGCTGGTGGCAGCACTTCCCCTTAACTCATACCCTTTCCCCTTAACCTAAACTCCTACCCCTTCCCCTTAAATTCATCCCCCATTTCAGTACTCTCCGCAGCGAGAAGTGTTCATACTATAATCACATAGTGAAGTCATACGACTAGTTTTCAATTCTCAACTCAAGTTGTAATCAAATGAAAAATCATAATCAATTAAGATCCTTCAAGTAACATTGACCAGGTATAAACTTCTCCATAGGAGTTTCTGGCAACACACTCGCTAATATATATAGTGTTAAATTCCGCATGGAGAGGCTAGAGGATGTTCTTAAGGGTGGCTATAAGCATACCATAATCGCACTACCACCCCATTAAGTATTCTTGAATACATACAACTCTACAATCAACACACAAGATACATAAAGAACTGATGATCAAGTTTTGGGTCATAGGTAGTGAAAGTGAAAAGTGTAAATTAGACAATGAGTGCAAGACTACCTGGCCCTACCCCCCCCTTGCAGTCTCTCACTAGTTGGCGCATGCACAGAAGACCCCTGAAGCGGACGACGTCATATTTAAAGTGTTTTATAGACTTTCCGACTTCGCCGCAAAAGAATTTTGTGCACCACATGAAATAACTGATATCAAGGACTGTGAACAACAAGCAAAGTGTCAAAGTGTCAACTCAAAACATGTCACACGGCAATGCTTCAACACCAGGTGTGCAAGCGCAACATAATACTGCACAAGCGCACCACTGCCCACCACCAGGTACTGAACCATCCTTACGACATCCAACTAGGGAATTTTTAAACAAATTCCACAAAGCAGACCTTCAAAAACGGTGTCATGAGTTAGGGCTAACTAAAATATGGGTGAACAAGGACCTGCTCATCAACATGATACTCGAAGCACCTCAGACAGCCCACCAATCACCCAACAACCCAGGCCCTGCCCTCCCGTTACCAGCTAACCAGATTCAAGCCCCCTCTATACCTGATGACCCAGTCCCAGCCCCCCTGCTTCCTGGCTCACAGCAACCGGCCCTCCCAACACCTGACGAACAAGGGCCTGCTCTCCTACCACCTGATGGACCAGGACCTGCCCCCACACCACCTGATAGCCCAGGATCAGTCCCCATAACACCTAATAATCAGGGCCAGCCATCCCGTTACCTGAAGCACAGCAGCTGCCCCCCGCAACACTTTAAGACTCGGGGTCAGCTGTGCCAAAACCTCCATCACTTGCCTATTCAGAGCCAGCCTCCCCATCTCTAGTCACCACGCGGGAAGCCCACTCACCCCTGGACAATACGCTGACATCATCTCCACCCTCCGAAACCTCTGAAGCCAGTGGAGAGAACGATGTGGTAAGGGAAGAAGTGCGCAAAATGACAAAGAACATTGAAACAATACTGTCTAAACTGGAAACTAAAGACCTGGAAATTGAATTGCTGGGAACTGAAATCAAGACCGCTTTAGTAACAATAAAACTCCTACAGCAGCGAGTTAGCGTACTGGAAAAACAACAAAACAACAACAATCAAAATAAACCAGATGCACTCACCAGCCACTACTAACGGTCTCCTACTGGGGGACGCCAACTTACGACGAGTTCTACGCTCTGATTTGGCTCAAGACTAGAACTCAAGGCGCAAGTTAGAACTATCACCGGGGCTAATCTAGACCTGCTCAGAAGCTGGGTGACACCCAAGGCTTGTGACCCAGCCACCACCACACCCAAGGCTTGTGACCCAGCCCCCACCACACCCAAGGCTTGTGACCCAGCCCCCCCATACCTCCACACCCAGGGCTTGTGACCCAGCCACCAGCAGAAGTCCCACACCCAGGCACAAGACCCAGCCACCACCACACCCAAGGCTTGTGACCCAGCCACCACCACACCCAAGGCTTGTGACCCAGCCCCCACCACACCCAAGGCTTGTGACCCAGCCCCCACCACACTCAAGGCTTGTGACCCAGCCCCCACCACACTCAAGGCTTGTGACCCAGCCCCCACCACACCCAAGGCTTGTGACTACTGAGCTCTATATGAACTGGAGGGGCGCTCTCCTCTCGGAGCGCGTGACTTCGGGCAGCCATATTGAAACACCACCGGCGCACCGCACAATAGTCCCAAAGCCTTAATGCTGCACTCAGCTATATGTGTATATCCTTATTAATAAAGATAAATGAAATATTAGTATACAGTACCTGCTTCGAAATATTACCATTTTGAGGTATTCGTAGTCAGAATATTGCGTCGTATTGATCGAAGTAATGATCTATTTTTTTTCTCTCTCTCTCTCATTGTTAAAATCAAGCTATATATCGAAAATTCACATTATCGGTAGCAAAAATAACTTGAGTAGCAATTTATATGGAGAAATGAAAATTAGGCATTGATCGACATAATCGTGCTGACTATAAATGTTCACAATATTTTCATACGTTGTGAAAAATTTCCACCTAAGAACGAAGTATGTGACAGTCATACGCTGGTGTGATGAAGTAACCTGATGTATTTCAGCTTTATATGGAAACAAATTCAAGCATCTCTAGTTACGTCCTAAGACTGTAGCATATTACACTGATCCGTGGACTTTATTTATCCCTTGCCAGGTTAATTTGACATATAGACTAGGTTGAAACGCTTCAGTGTATATAGATATTGCATATATGCATCCATGTCATATATTTAAAACATACGACATGTTGACAGAAGCAGTATACCTACCGCTAAACATCAATTATTAATGGCGAGCAAAATATGGCATATATATGAGTAGTGAAGTCATGATTTTTAAATATATATGGTCACTGCACTTATGTATCCGATATATCACTGTAACATGCTGACAATATCAAACATGTTGACAGAAACAGTGTATCTACTAAAACAAGATATATTTAAGACTCCTCAATATTCAGGATAAATAGGACTAAGTGTGCTTTGCTTACCTGTGAAACATTATCCCAATTTTTCTTAAAGTATTCTTGTGCCCATTTTTGCAACCGTAGGCTGCACAATGCACCATCTTGATTGCAATTCAAGAAATAATTTCCAGTAAACACAGGGTAGCAGTTCAACTTCCGCGGCCGAGTGGTGTCTCGAGATGGCCGTCAAGTGCGAGAGTGCCGCCCTGGTGGCGACACAACAAACTGCGCGGCGCTGACAGAAGATAGCCCCTCCAGTTATTATAGAGCTCAGTGCCTGTGACCCAGCCACCACCACACCCAAGGCTTGTGACCCAGCCCCCACCACACCCAAGGCTTGTGACCCAGCCCCCCACCACACCCAAGGCTGTGACCCAGCCCCCACCACACCCAAGGCTTGTGACCCAGCCCCCACCACACCCAAGTCTTGTGACCCAGCCCCCACCACACCAAGGCTTGTGACCCAGCCCCACCACACCCAAGGCTTGTGACCCAGCCCCCACCACACCCAAGGCTTGTGACCAGCCCCCCACCCACCCAAGGCTTGTGACCCAGCCCCACCACACCAAGGCTTGTGACCCAGCCCCCACCACACCCAAGGCTTGTGACCCAGCCCCTCCATACCACCACACCCAGGGCATAATATTAAATGATTTTACAGATGCATAGTAATTA
The DNA here is from genome assembly GCA_016584305.1 of Chionoecetes opilio. NCBI lineage: Eukaryota > Metazoa > Arthropoda > Malacostraca > Decapoda > Majidae > Chionoecetes > Chionoecetes opilio. Next base: position 85,314 of record JACEEZ010007323.1, on the reverse strand, counting down.
ATATGCGTCTGTAAAATCATGTGAAAATATATCCATGTATTTATGAGATTAACCATATTATCAGCCATAAGAGAATTAAGAGAATAATGGGTTTCGATCTTTTTTTGGGGGGGAGAAATGAGAAAACGTTAATCACTTCCAGTAATACAAGTTTGTTAAATGTTGGAGAATTGAAAAGGTAATTGCGACTCGACTGTATTGCTCCTCCCCAACCCTCTGCACACCCTGTCACACTCCTCCCCAACCCTCTGCACACCCTGTCACGCTCCTCCCCAACCCTCTGCCACCCTGTCACGCTCCTCCCCAACCTCTGCACACCCTGTCACGCTCCTCCCCACCCTCTGCACACCCTGTCACGCTCCTCCCCAACCCTCTGCACACCCTGTCACGCTCCTCCCCAACCCTCTGCACACCCTGTCACGCTCCTCCCCAACCCTCTGCACACCCTGTCACGCTCCTCCCCAACCCTCTGCACACCCTGTCACGCTCCTCCCCAACCCTCTGCACACCCTGTCAAGCTCCTCCCCAACCTCTCTGCACACCCTGTCAAGCTCCTCTCACCTGTCCAACATTCCTAATATCCTGCCCCCATCTTACTCCTGCCCGTCCATTCACCTTCCTCATTTGTCCTCCCTTCCCGACCTACCCCGTCATGCGGACTTCTCCCGGAATCCCTCTGCTACACTGGACAATGTCAAACCCCCTCCTCCAACAAATCCACATCCTACATCTGATCTAACCATCCTGCTGTAATATTCCGTTCTTTCCCCTTCCCTCATCGTTTCACTATCATTCTTTAACCCTGACCCTTTATATGCTTTGCCATAGTGCCATTTGACCTCTGATGTCTGGCACATTCACCCTTTTTTTAGGCATTAATCAATCAATCAATCCATGTCCCGAGGTGATGCCTCGAGGCCTCGGGGTACCGAAGCAGCACGGTGGGAGTCGAGTCGGGGCGGCGGTTGAGGCAAAACCACCTCCCACACAGCTCGGAGCTCGGAACGACCGGCATGGGTTCCGGGATATATCAGAGACAACTACTCCAGAACGGTATCCAACACACCATTACCAATACCCAGACACCCAAATAAGAAATAGAAGAGGCTGCTACAACTCCAGAGAACAAAACCATCACCAGACAACCTGCAGGTTCGACCATCAGCTTCGGTGTTTTCATCGTCATCAATTAGAGAGAACTGAAACTCGAAATGCCAGTGGTCGCTGGCAGTTTTAACTCACAAGTTGATAATAAGTTGGTCTACTGGAAGGCAAATATGGGCTTATTCCACTGCACTTAAAACACAAAAGTATAATACTAAGAACGATTTTCTTCTATATGTATATTGTATAGAAGCCTGATTCTGTAAAACATGTATATAACCAAATAACCAAGCAGGTTATAGTTGAAGAGGCGATGGAAATGTTACTCTATGATATTATAGTCAATAACGAATGTTTAGAAGTTATCTATACCTAGGCAGTCATATTTTCCTGTTATTATTGTGTTTCAATTAGATAGAAAGCCTAGAAGTGCAATGAGTCGACGCATGAAGTCGCAATGTTTTGATTCAATCTCCCCGCCGCGGCATGTCGCCTCCACAATTATAACCTGCATTGTCGCAGCAACAGAAAGATTTCGGCATTCTATATTCTTCGTTTTTCCAAAGCATTGCTTATTGTATTTTGACAAGCGTTTGCCAGACGCAGCAGTACTGTCTTAGAAAACAGTGTGAACATTGCCCTAATAAAACATGCTACAATATACATGTAAAAAATATATTAAGCTTTGATACTCGAGGCGAGTAATTTGCATTAAATTGCTATTATAGAACGTTCCATCGTAATCCATGTCATCCATACAATTAGTAGAATAGAAGAACTATATTTTTTGGTATTCGGATGCGGTGCATCAATATTTACAGCGAAATTGATTTATGAAAATATTAGTCGCGGAGCCAAAACACAGTAGACCAACCTTTGAGTTAAAACTGCCAGCGACCACTGGCATTTCTCGAGTTTCAGTGTAATGCCCGGGGATTCGGAAGAGACAGGATGGAAATTCCTATCATACAATTCCCAGGTTATGTATTTAAGAAGGAAAAAGGTTTCAATAATCATATGTTGTTCTGGGGCAAGTTGTCACCTAGACCCAGCATATGGAGGAACAGGGTATTCCTATTATATTAAGGTCAATCCAATCTTTTCGTTTCTCGTAAAAATGTATCTTCTATCTTTCTTTCTCCCACTTCTATCTCCCCCCCCCCACTCCCTCCCCCATACACTCAGGATACGAGTCCAAATACGTGGGACATTTATTTCGCGATCGTCGATAACTGGTAGATTCAAAACTTTCCATCCTCCCCTTACCCTCCTGACAGATCAAGGAACACACTTAGATTCTTAATGTCCTTCAAAATAGACACAATAGTGACAGATCACGTTTAGAAATGGGTGGGTTAGTCAAGTTATTCGCTAAATTGAAAGTTGACCAAATTTCTATTCCGACTCCGATCCCTCATCACTCTGTAAAACACGTTTGTATGCTGTCCAAAAAAGGAGAAACACCTCTCCCCGAATATTAGACTAAATGTATTAAATTCTTCTATATCAAAGTAAAAGAACTATTATAGGCAGCCATTTCATATGCATACTTGCTTCATTAGTTAATTAGTCATTCGAGGTCGGATACTCCCTTCAGGGGAAGCCGTTCATAAGGATCCGAACATTCCTCTTTTCCCGCTTCTCCCAAATTTGCCGTAGCATACCATGAGGACATTAGTCATCTCTCTACTCCCTTCAAGGTAAGACGTCCATTAACTCTCTTCCATCTTCCCCCTTTGTTATAGTGTATCTATCTATATATCCATATATAGGTACAGTTGGTTAGTTTTCATTAACGCATAGGAGGCCTGGCCTGTCCTTATAAGTGTTATTAAGAGTCATCTCTCTACTCCCTTCAAGGTTCCGGCGAGTATCTCAGTCTGGAGAAAAACCACGCCACATGGTTTAGTGAACGCGAACAACATCATTACTCTTACATTCCCCCCCCCCCCCCCCCTATATTTTCCATGTATGCCTACGGTGTTTCAGCTTGTGTATACGTAGATGGTAGTTCTAAGAATATAATTCAATGAGTTAGGTTATGCTCTGTAGAGCTTCCCTGCGCCGAACTAGAGTTTATATATGTACCTAAGTTCTCAAACAAGAGAAATAATATTCCATGATGAATAAAACGGATGATGTTTAAAATATAGCTTCTTGTGTTTAATGCAAAACCCCAGGTGATTATTCCCTTGTTATGGAAATACTTCCCCAAGTCTCAAGAAGAGTCTCAGCCTCACTCGGTGTAATACTAAGTATCCACCCCGACTACCAAATAATTCTCATATATTAAAACGTGCTCAGGGAGTAAACCATAGAACTACTCAAAGTCCTTCCCAATTCAGTTGTGACGAGGAGGTTTTTATTAGTCAATGAAGTATTTTAACAAAGTAATGTCATTCATATAAAGGTGTCAGTAACATAAAAACCCTGGCATCACATCAGTTCATTGAAATTAGGACATAAGCAAAGGCAGTGTAAACATAATAAGCCATAGGAAGTAGGCGAGGAAGGCAGGGCCGATGAAAACACCATTAACAAACAGAAGTACTATCTACAAATCGACCAGATTAATGCCCAAAGCCTTTTAGCCAATAAAGATGAAATAGATGTTTTAACTAAAGAAAGAAACTGATATATTGTGTGCGAGTGAAACATGGCTATGCTCCGACATGAATGACTAATATATTGCAATACCTGATTGTGTTGTTTTTAGGTGTGACAAAGGGTGGAGGACTGGAGGTGTTTGCATTTATGTAAAGGATACTTATAAAGTAACACCTGTCCACATAGATATTGAAAGACCAAAGGGCGTGGAGGACGTTTGGGTCACGGTGCAGTGTAGGAAGCTACCCTCAGTTATTGTTGGCGGCTTGTGTAATGCCCATTATTCGGGAGAGATAGTAGGAGGATTATTATAATAAAATTCCCGAGCTATGTCTTGTCAGTAGTTAATATTTTCTCTTTGTTTCACGGGTGACTCATCGCCTCTTCCTAAAACCACCATTTTGTCTTTTTTCTTTCCTTTTTCTGCCATTTTCTTCCTTCCTTCTTTCCCTTCCTCCCTCCCCGACATCCCGTATGCGAGGCAAGTTTCCGTGGGATAATTATTCTGCGATCAGTGATAACTAATGATGTCAGATCTTTTTATCTTTCCCCAGCTATCTGGTCAGACCAAGTTTCACTCCCAGAATCTTAATGTCTTTCAAAATAATCCCCATCGTTATCGGTTAAGGTTATACATGGACGTGTTAGTAAAGATACACGCTAAAATGAAAACCTACCAAATTTCTATGCTCCATATTTCATACCCTCTCGCTCTTAAAAATGCGTTCGGACATTTGTCGTGACAACATATCACACCCTTCTCGGTTATTAGATTAAAGATATTAAATTCTTCAGTATCAAAGTAACAGGTTTGTATTATAGACAGCCTTTTCTTATATACGCGAGTTTCATTATTTAAATAGTTATTTCGGGATTAAAAGCTACTCATTTGAGGTCACGTCTAGATCTTTCAAACAATTCCCCTTTTATGCCGAAGGCCATAATCTCAGGACGAGTCATTCGTCTCTCCGCTTCGTTGTAGGTAAGACCTTTGCACCTCGCTCCTGTTTTCTTTCTTCCTTAGTATATTATATCTATATATTTCTATATATATATATATAGGTACAGTTCAGTGTCACTAATGCATAGAAGGTCTGCCCCATCCTTATAAGTGTTATTAACGAGATTAGTCTCTCCGCTTCGTTGTAGGCTCGTTCGTGTTTTCTTCAAAGCCACATGGTCTGATGGAAACACACACACAAACTTCTTATCCTCACATTTTCTCTACTATATATCTATCTTCCATGTGTAATTATAAATATTAAGTGGTATGTTATCTAAGTGTAGGGTAATTCACTGAATAGAAATTTTAGTAAGGAGAGTTATGCTCATAAGAGCTTTCTTTCATCACATAGGAAGAGTTCCTGTGTCAGGGTGTAAAGTTCTTTTTCTTACTTCCGAGTAGAGTCTTCTCGGTATGGTGTTAACCCTTATATGTTGGATATGATCTCAAGCAAGAGACATACTATGTCACTATGAATAAATAGGATGTTATTTGCAAATATAGTTCTTGTGTTATTATAAAACCCAGGTGATTATTCTGTGTTAGGACAGTAATTCCCCACACTTCCAAAAGAGTTCAGCCTTACTCGATATAATCCCACGTACCATTCACGACTACCAAGATCAATCTAATATTAATATTAATCAAACGTGCCCAGGGAGTAATCCAGTGAGTTACTCGCCAGGGCTGGTGGCAGCGCATTCCCTTAACCTAAATCCTTATCTTTTCCCCTTAAATACATCCATTTCATTACTCTCCGCAGTGAGTCGTGGTCGTCATTAAAATCACATAGTGAAGTCATAAGACTAAGTTAAATCCTCCCGTCAAGTTGTAATCTTTTATCAAATCATCCCCAAGTAATATCATTCAAGTAACGTTGACCTTAAATAAATACCCCATACCAGTTACCCCCAAATTCAGGCAACACACTGGTGACTATAGCGGTGGGATATTATTTCCTTCAAATAACAGAATATCACCTTGGGCAAGTAGCTAGATACTCAAAATTCAGAAAAATATGTACAGTTTCATTGGTGGGACACAAGTCAAATTCCCCAAACATTCGACGTCCCAGGCACGGAAATTAAGATTTTTAGGAAACCGGGAGGAAAAGCAAATTCCTTCTTCTCAGATGAAAGGCTGAATAGTGTCCTGGAATGGCCACATGATCTGTGCATTTTGTGGCTAGGTAGTAACGATATTGTCGATGGCATAGATCCCGGTTCTCTTGCTGACACTATCAAGGAAATTACGCGCACAATAGAGAGGAATTGTGAGGCGGTAGTGTGCATCTGCTTAATAGAACCACGTATCTATTCCGAAAGAGGACCCATTAGCACAGATAATTATAAAAAAGTGCAAAATTCCATAAACAAAAGAATAAAGCACGCAGGACACAACCAAATAATTCAATTTAATACATCACTATACGTAAACACCTTGGCATCCGACGGTGTTCATTGGATAGATGAGGGGAGAGATAAAGTAAATAACAAATTAAGAACAGTAATCAGGGGCCACCTGGAAATGAATGAACCAGAAACGGCGGAGAATCACCCTTGGTAGCCACGGGAAACCCGAGTGCCCTGTTAGTGGCCGACTGAACACGAGAATCAAATCTCTACAAGAAGTTTTTCTCCGACGGAATCATGAGTTGGGAAGCAAACCTATTTTCCGGGGCTAAAAGGGAGGAGGAGGAGAACGGAGACGGAAGTAGACGCACAGCACAGCTAGAAATTTTAGTGGAGGAGTTAAAAGCACAACTAAATCACAGGAACCTTCTCCTTGACTCTCCATCATCCACGGATAGCATGCAAAAACAAAATCCAACGAAACCTTTCGATAACCCTAAATTATCCACGGATAGCGTATAAGTGGGACTCTTCAAACCTCGAGATATTCCAGTACTAGAATTACATCAACTACAAGGCCTTGATGCAACGGCCCGACTCCAAATGTTCTTTGAATTAATTGAACAATGTAGCTCAAGCGACGCAACACGCATCCAAATTGCAAAAGGGAGAGTGTGTCCAGAATTCTCAATCTTAATCCATAACTATCAAGCAAACCAAAAGGTAGAAACATGGTCGGCTCTTAAAAATCTTTTCGTAACCGAGTTCACCACCGAAGTGAGTGTTGATAGAGCCTGGCAAGAATTGGAGGCAATGAGTTATGACTGGGGAGAATCTCCTCAAGCGTTCACACACCGTTTTATTTGCCAACATGCGGTGATCGCGACAAAACTCCCACATGAAAAATTCCCCGACCGAGATAAGACAATAAAGAGAAAATTGTGGTACGGACTACCAATCGCGTCGCGAGAAAAATTAGAGGGATTCCTAGATGAAGGATATCCCCTAAAAAAATTCCTAGACCGCATCGAACACGAGCGGCAGATACTGGAAGACAGACCGACACAAAGGATCAACATGATTCCAACCCCAAGGGGAGAAGGAAAAGGAAACGGGAGAGGAGGCGATAAGCACACACGTTCCTCACCACCCGAAACCACCCAGGACGAAGTAGAAGGTTTAAAACAACAAATCCAAGAATTAAAGGTCAGTTTGGCCCAAGCGAAACTAGAAAAATCACCCTCCCAGGCGAGTTCTTCACGGAGGGAAACATTCACCCAAAAATATTGCGCTTATTGTCAATCACCAACGCATACCCTTCCGGAGTGCTGGAGAAAACCTCCGCCGGGCCATTGTTTCGAATGTCGCAAACCTGGTTGTCGGAGAGGAGATCGAAACTGTCCTGGGCGTGCCCAGGCAAGTAGTCTTCAACAGCAAAATCAAAATCCTAGACAATCATCCTGACTAGACGGTGACGATATTTCCCCCACTATCCACGTAAATATAAACGGGAAGATAACAGAAGCGATAGTGGACACAGGGAGTGGTTATACCTTAATCAAAGAAAGTACAGCAAAACGGATCGGAGGGAAAATAACTCAGCGACGAAATCCTCCTCACCTCGTCGGAATCACAGACACCCCGTTGAAAATTCTCGGCATGATATGGGCAGAAATTGAAATCGGTGACGGGCAAAAATTTAAAAGGTGGTTTCCCGTTATCCCAGACTCTTATCTCAACGGCGATTTACTTCTTGGGTGTGACATTCTCACAAAAGCCACCCTTACCTGGGATGGTAAAAGTAGAGCAATGCGATGGGGCGACACCCCCCATACCGTGAATCACATCCGTCGAAAAAGGAACAAAATCAAAAGAATCCAACTAAACCCGGTGGAAGTCGTGAAACAGAAAAAAAACCTTTCACAGATAAATCTTCTCACTCCTGTAAAAATAAACGCTTACCACTCTGGTTTCAGGCAGGTTAACGTGAATGAGTCACCAGGTTCTAACCTTCTTGTCTACCCGCGGGAAAAGATTAGCAAAAATAGTTACCCTTACGTGGTACAAGTGTCAGCAGAAAATTCAATTTACATTCCCTTCACGAATAATACCAAAAAGGAAAAAGTTTTGTGCAAAGGCACTATACTCGGGTCGTACGACAAAGTGGAAATTCCTCACGCGCCCAAAATTAATTCTATTCATGAAGTCCACAATGACTTAATACTGGTCAATGAATAACGCACAGCCGCAAGGAACCCGTACCCAAAGGTTAAAAGAATTAATCAAGGGACAAAAATGGAAACACCTGACTGGTTCAGAACAACAAGAATTACAACAAGTAATTCTCGAAAATGATCCGCTTTTCATCCTAGATCAAAATGAATTAGGTCTCATAACTGGTCCTCCGGTCCATATAAAGGTGGATGACCCTCAGCCCAGTCGAGGACCCTCGTACCGGTATCCCGAGAAAGCCAAGGAGCAAATTTCACATATGCTTCAAGATATGGAAGAAAGAAATATCATAAAGATTCACGGCCGCGTGGTTATCACCGATCGTCTTGGTAAATAAACCAGATGGTAGTAAGAGAATGTGTCTAGACTATCGACACATAAATAAACATCTCGCCACCGATATCTATCCCCTTCCACGATTGGAAGAATTGGTCGAACAAGCCGCGGGCCAAAAGTATTATGTCACCTTAGACATGCGCGAAGCTTATTTCCAGATTTTACTAGATGACGAAAGCCGCGATCTGACCACTTTCAGCGACGGTGTCACCTTATATCAGTTTCGACGCCTACCATTCGGGCTAAACTGCTCACCCGCTATATTTTCCAGGCGAATGGCTTCAGTCTTAACTCCCCTCCTTCAGAAGGGATGGGTAAAAAACTACCTGGACGACTTAATCCTATGGGCTCCTACGTTTCCTCTTCTTTTGGAACGTCTTAATCAACTCTTCGAAGTCCTTACTACAAATGGGGTGAAACTCAACCTCAGTAAGTGTACCTTTGGACTTAAAGAAGTCACTTTTCTCGGTCATCGGATCTCAGCCGAAGGAAGTAAGCCGGACCTAAAAATCGTGGAAGCCGTTTCAAAAATGAAAGCTCCAAAAACTGTAAAGGAAATTAGACGTTTCTTAGGGATGTGTGGTTTCTATAGGAAGCATGTTCCCTCGTTCGCGAAAGTTGCAGCTCCACTTACAAATTTAACAAGAGCTCACGTCACTTTCACCTGGACGGAGGAGTGTCAACACGCGTTCGAACATCTCAAGTCGTGCCTGATAAATGCACCTGTCCTGGTAAGGGCAAAAATTCATGAACCTTTCATCCTCACTACAGACGCGAGTAACACTCACGTCGGAGGAGTTCTAAGTCAAGTTCAGTCAAACGGTTCAAATTGCCCCATTGGGTATTTCTCCAAAAAACTGAATTCTTGCAAGACACGTTACTCCGCGACCGACAAAGAAGCGTTGGCCATAGTTCTCACCTGTAGAAATTTTCATCATTATCTATGGGGCTCAAAATTTTCAATTGTCACGGATCACCAACCTCTCACCAGTATTTTTAAAAAGAAAACTAAATCTCCTCGAATGACCAGGTGGATCCTAGAGATGCGCGAATATAGTTATGAGATTAAATACCTGAAAGGCAAAGATAACTTCGTCGCGGACCATCTGTCGCGTCCAGTGGGGATGATAACCCGCCGACCCGAGACTACATGGTTGGGACTCAACCAACCACAATTCATTCTACGTCAAAGGGAAGAACCCGTGTGGAAAGAGTTGGTGGAGTATCTGGAGGGAGGAAGAGTTCCTACCAAACGCATACCGAAAGCCACTTTGGTTCAGTTTACGGTAAAAGATGACATACTATATTATGTTCGAGAAAAAACCGATGGGAGCCTACAATATGTCCTCATAATTCCTCGTAGCATGACCGGTCTCGCTCTCCACCATGCGCATGAGTTATCAGGTCACTTAGGACAAAAGAAAACCATCAAGAAAGCCGAGGAACTATACTATTGGGCAAATCTTAAAGTAGATTGTGTGAGTATGTCAAAACTTTGTGTAACTTGCCAGAGGTTCAAAGGAAGTAAAGGGTTACAACAACCCTGGAAGGAATTACCTCCAGTAGATAAACCCTTAGAAAGAATAGGGATAGACCTCACTGATATGGTAGCAGGAGAACAAGGTTACCGTTATGTTATGACGGTAGTCGATCATTACAGTAGGTTTGTTAGGTTCTTCCCCCTTAAATCCAAACACACTACACACATCATAAAGACCATGTGGCAGTACCTGGCGGACTACGGGACACCCCGCAACATCGTCCTGGACAACGGAGGGGAGTTCACCAGCCGGGAGTTCCAGCAGTTCTGCACACGACACCAAATCACTCTCTGCTATACGACCCGCTATCACCCTCAAGGAAATTCGGTGACCGAGAGGATGCACAGGACCCTGAAGTCAGTCCTCTCGACCCTGTGTCAAGGACACCCTCTGAGCTGGCCCACATTGCTGCAGCCGTGCCAAATCACTATGAATCAAGCGGTACACACCTCCACTGGACAACAACCCTACTTCGCCTTCTTTTCTCGTCATGCCCCCAGGCTTGTTGGAGCAGCTTTACCCGACGTCGAGGGAGAACAAGACGACATGGGCGTGGCACACGCCCTAATCCGCGAGACGCATCTGAAAATGTCGCGTTGGTACAGGGACGTCGCAAACAGAAAACGGAAAAATCAAGTGGTGGAGGTAGGAGCCCTGGTATGGATCAGAAAAGAGACCACAATACCAGGCACGTGCCGTAAACTCAATGTGAAATGGGATGGGGTCTATCGGGTGGTGGAAGTACGTTTGGGTGGGAGCTCATACGTGGTAGAAAATGTTTTCACAGAAAAACAAGTACAAAGAGCTGCCGAACAAGTGAAGCCTTATTATGGCAGTGAAGAGTGGTTAGTAGAGCCGGTGGAGAGGGTCCTACAACCCGACCCGGTGGACGAGCAACTAGCCCCTCGTGTTAGGAGACCTCCTAAAAGGCTCATTGAGGAAGAATGAATGTTATAATTTTTTTTTATTAAGATGTGTTAGAAATTAATACTGAGTCCAAGAGGTGAGTGTAGTGTCAGACTAGCTAAAACAATTTGGTCTAGGAGATTTCTCATGTCTAGAAAGTCGGAGCGTCTGGTTCTCACGGGCTAAGCCTGGTTCAGTGGGAGGAGTATTTTAATTCGAGATAGTAGTACTACGCTTCTCACTTTACAGTCAACCAGCTTGCGGTGTGGCGGATATTTCAGGACTTGTTGGGCTCTTATCATTTACCAGAGGCTAGCCGGCGTGCGCCTCTGGGATATCTCCCTGCACAGAGAATACCGGCACTGAGTCAGGTTTGACGGCCACGTCATTACCCAGGTATCAGGTTGATTGGGATACTTCCTTTCATTGGATTTTCGTGTAATCTAAACACAAGCAGACCCCCGTTTTCAAAGAACAGAAGAATTTCCATTAAATTCACTCTAAATTCGTCCCATACACACCTCCTCTTGACGCAGTTTAAAACGGAAACATGATCCGTAAGTATGTAATTTGATATTGGAGAATTTAATTTTTCCGGAGAATAGACGCGTGTAATGCCCATTATTCGGGAGAGATAGTAGGAGGATTATTATAATAAAATTCCCGAGCTATGTCTTGTCAGTAGTTAAACTCTTTGTTTCACGGGTGACTCATCGCCTCTTCCTAAAACCACCATTTTGTCTTTTTTCTTTCCTTTTTCCGCCATTTTCTTCCTTCCTTCTTTCCCTTCCTCCCTCCCCGACATCCCGTATGCGAGGCAAGTTTCCGTGGGATAATTATTCTGCGATCAGTGATAACTAATGATGTCAGATCTTTTTATCTTTCCCCAGCTATCTGGTCAGACCAAGTTTCACTCCCAGAATCTTAATGTCTTTCAAAATAATCCCCATCGTTATCGGTTAAGGTTATACATGGACGTGTTAGTAAAGATACACGCTAAAATGAAAACCTACCAAATTTCTATGCTCCATATTTCATACCCTCTCGCTCTTAAAAATGCGTTCGGACATTTGTCGTGACAACATATCACACCCTTCTCGGTTATTAGATTAAAGATATTAAATTCTTCAGTATCAAAGTAACAGGTTTGTATTATAGACAGCCTTTTCTTATATATGCGAGTTTCATTATTTAAATAGTTATTTCGGGATTAAAAGCTACTCATTTGAGGTCACGTCTAGATCTTTCAAACAATTCCCCTTTTATGCCGAAGGCCATAATCTCAGGACGAGTCATTCGTCTCTCCGCTTCGTTGTAGGTAAGACCTTTGCACCTCGCTCCTGTTTTCTTTCTTCCTTAGTATATTATATCTATATATTTCTATATATATATATATAGGTACAGTTCAGTGTCACTAATGCATAGAAGGTCTGCCCCATCCTTATAAGTGTTATTAACGAGATTAGTCTCTCCGCTTCGGGTTGGTAGGCTCGTTCGTGTTTTTCTTCAAAGCCACATGGTCTGATGGAAACACACACACAAACTTCTTATCCTCACATTTTCTCTACTATATATCTATCTTCCATGTGTAATTATAAATATTAAGTGGTATGTTATCTAAGTGTAGGGTAATTCACTGAATAGAAATTTTAGTAAGGAGAGTTATGCTCATAAGAGCTTTCTTTCATCACATAGGAAGAGTTCCTGTGTCAGGGTGTAAAGTTCTTTTTCTTACTTCCGAGTAGAGTCTTCTCGGTATGGTGTTAACCCTTATATGTTGGATATGATCTCAAGCAAGAGACATACTATGTCACTATGAATAAATAGGATGTTATTTGCAAATATAGTTCTTGTGTTATTATAAAACCCAGGTGATTATTCTGTGTTAGGACAGTAATTCCCCACACTTCCAAAAGAGTTCAGCCTTACTCGATATAATCCCACATACCATTCACGACTACCAAGATCAATCTAATATTAATATTAATCAAACGTGCCCAGGGAGTAATCCAGTGAGTGGGCTGGTGCTGGTGGCAGCGCATTCCCTTAACCTAAATCCTTATCTTTTCCCCTTAAATACATCCCCCATTTCATTACTCTCCGCAGTGAGTCGTGGTCGTCATTAAAATCACATAGTGAAGTCATAAGACTAAGTTAAATCCTCCCGTCAAGTTGTAATCTTTTATCAAATCATCCCCAAGTAATATCATTCAAGTAACGTTGACCTTAAATAAATACCCCATACCAGTTACCCCCAAATTCAGGCAACACACTTGTACCGCCACCCCAAGTCTCACACATGTTTGATTATATCAGTAATGTCCTGCACAGTATTTCTCTACGCAATAAGCCATGCTACATACTGGGTGATTTTAACGATAATCTTTTACAAGAAAATAGTACGTTTTTCGGCAGATTATAATAAACGCTAAGATGACACGGTTAATTAATACGCCAACAAGAATCGCTCCTGGGGTATTCCATGTCAGTTCAACCCAAAAAAGGGTTGATTTTCCGGGTCCATCTCCGATGTGGTTCATATTTGGTAGGCTTATAGATCTCACCGAGGCGAGTACAAACATACAGGTCTTCATATTCTAGGTCACACCGTTCCCGAGCTGTGACACCGGGAACTTTGACATTTTGGTCATTTTCAGAGGGTTATGCCGTTGGTCAGCAGTCAATGTCTCTGCTGTTTGACCACCTAGAGACACCATTCAAACACCATTTTAAAGCTGTTGGAGAGCTCTACAACATAGCCTAAATAACTTTTTCTGGGCAAGGTCGTTGAAAAAATTTGTTGAAGTGTGACCTTTGACCTCGCGTAGCAAAAAACAGTATACTCCTATGTTTTTTCTTCCAAGACTGTTTTGTAGGTCTATCTATAAGCTTCCATGTGCAACAAGTTTTATGTTGTGATTCACTAGGGTTAGGGCAGGGTACCCCGTTGTAGGTCTATCTATAAGCTTTCATGTGCAACAAGTTTTATGTTGTGATTCACTAGGGTTAGGGCAGGGGGCACCGTTGTAGGTCTATCTATAAGCTTCCATGTGCAACAAGTTTTATGTTGTGATTCACTAGGGTTAGGGCAGGGGGCACCGTTGTAGGTCTATCTATAAGCTTCCATGTGCAACAAGTTTTATGTTGTGATTCACTAGGGTTAGGGCAGGGTACCCCGTTGTAGGTCTATCTATAAGCTTCCATGTGCAACAAGTTTTATGTTGTGATTCACTAGGGTTAGGGCACTAGGGTTAGGGCAGGGGGCACCGTTCAATACACCCCCTCCACCCGTTTTTATGAAGTGTTGTTGGAACATTTTTTACACAATTCGATAGCCCTGGCGGCCATGGAGTAGTTTGTAATACTAGTTTACTACTAGTTACTACTAGTTTACTAGTTACTAGTTACCACTACTTTATTATATTTAAATCAAATTGTATGCGCTTCATTATTTTTATTCTATTTTGAGATTATGGACACCGCGAGGAACCTAAATGGTGCGAAGTTTTGCTGTGACCCTTTGCAAAGGCATAAGAAGAGTGTGTGGAGGGGTATAAGACACATACCAAAGTACTTGATCAACAAAAATACGTCCCCGGAGTTGAATCTGAGTGAAAACAAAATGGCCTGTACTGGATGCTTAAAAGAACTTGCAAAAGCCGAGCCCAAACTCGAAGATCCATCGTCCAATGGTAGTCCCAAAACATCCAACCGTTAGCCATGGGAGGCAAGCCACCTGGGAGAGGGACCACTCTGACAACCAACACAGGCAGGTGGGCCTCGTTAGCCATGGTGGACAGTCAACACTTTATTTTGTTGCTTTTCTTCATATTTCTGCAGCGTAAGGTAAGTAGAGAGAGAAAGGGAGTGAGTGGGAGAGGGAGTGGGAGAGAGAGGAATAAGTGGGCTGTGGCGGATCTCATTGGCCACCCAAGATCCGAGTCTGATGAAAATTCGGCACTCGTGGAGAGTATGGGTCCCGCCTGGCTGGGACCGCAACCCGTTGGTCTGAGTTGCCAGCTATGTATTTCTGCTGCAGTGTTGCCACGCCGGGCGAGCGAGTCAGCCTGGTAGCTCAGCGTGATGTTAAAACAGGCTGCTAATGTATACTACACTGGGGGACAATAAACGCCAGATTTTTGTATTTTCGTTTTGCTACTCTGCTACTCCTCTCTGCGGCCATTCTTTCCTAATCTAGGGGAGCGAGGTAGCCGTGCAACACAACGGGATGTTGTGATACGTAGCTAATGTGTACATTGGGAGGCAATGAACGTTTGCTGTTTTTTTCTCTTATTTTCTAACGACACACTCTCTGCTACTCTCTGATGCCCCACACTTGCACCAACCTCCCACACTCAAGACACATTCCCATCAGTCGTATACTACTCACACACACACTCTCAAACTCTCTACCACACCTACAGGAGTCTAAATCATACTCGAGGCAAGATATAAAATTACTTTTACCCGAGTCACGAGACGGGCAAGTTGTGTGACTGGTATTAAGGTCGGCCGGGTGGCCTATCCTTCAGTGAGCGGCTACGTGTTGCAGAGTGCCGTGAAGTTCATAGCCGTAAACAGTGTACGTAAGCCACTGTTTATCGGGCCAGGAAAAGGTTCCTGGATGATGGCCTTGGATGGGGTGGTGCCAACTTATGTGCAATTTGACATGTTGGCCCCCACTAGTAGTAGCCCACAGATGCTGACTTTGACCGGACCCATTTTGGGAAGAAAAGTCGTTGATGTTACGGTTGGGAGTGGAGACGTAAAGTCAAAGGAAACCACCAAAGCCCTTAAAGACGTGAAGTATGACTTTGTGTTCTGGGAACCTTGGCAGGCCGGCAGATACGCAAGCCCAGCTAACAATCGGCAGTTGATGGCTGCGGCACTGCGGCTTGTGGAAGGAGGTGTGTTAAGACAGGGAGGTACCCTTGTGATGCACATTGAAGCCGCTGATGAGCCTGTAGCCCATATGACCGAGGTATTGGCTTCGGCATTTAAAGATGTTAAGGGGAGGAGACGGTAAAAAAAAAAAAAAATTCTAGTCAGACCTCGAAATTGGGCTAATAACAGTTTAATTACCCTTGAAATGATCCCAGTTTTCTGTGAAAACGGCATGTTGCTAGCTTAATTCCTTCTATAATAAAATTGACTTTGTTTACGTTCATTTAAAGATTTTTAAATGCCCTGACGGGTGGTGCGCCACGTGTTTTGTTGCTGTTCATGATTTTGAAGCATTTTGAAGCGTTTTTTTCCCTTTTTGGGGAGTTTTGTTAGTATATCAAAGATCACCATATGGCAACACCCAGTGGGAGGATGCCTGAAACACTGAGTGATGACCTTGAGCTGAGGTTTGATGAGCTGAATGTTGAACTTTTTATCCAAGATTTCTCCACTTCCTGAGCAGACTAGCAGTTATGGGGAGTCATTCAAAGCTGAAGAAGCACCAGAAGGATAGAGTGGACATTATAAACAAGAGAAAAAGGGAGAGAAAAGACAGCGTAGCCCGCCTGTCTGTGTTAGTGTATGTTTGTATGTGTGTGTGTGTGTGAGTGTGTGTTTGTATGTGTGTGTGTGTGTGTGTGTGTAAGTATGTGTGTGTGTGTGGCTGTGTGTGTGTCTGTGTAAGTGTGTGTGTGTGTGTTTCTGTGAGCAGTGGCGTACCCAGGAAATTGAAAAGGGGGGGGAGGGGGGGCCAAAATCTATTATATATATATATATATATATATATATATATATATATATATATATATATATATATATATATATATATATATATATATATCAACTGTAGATATAGTGGTCTGTGATATATATATATTTATTTATTTATAATATATTTTTTTATTATTTATTTTTTGCAAAGGGGTGGGGCCGCATGCCCCCCCCCCCCAGTACGCCACTGTCTGTGAGTGTGTGTTTGTATGCTGGACTAAGCATTCAAGAGTCAAAAAGAACAACACCATCAAGGAAGAAAAGTAAGGGTCCACAAGAAGAGGCCTACAAGCACCATGATACACACTTCATCAGAAAACGGCTCATATCTCAAAACCAAAGTTATTGACATTTGGAGTGGTATTTCTCCGTTGTTTTACAAGTGACTGTAAACATAAAGGTATCTTTGGAAAGTGGAAAGGAGTAAGATTTTTGTCATCGTGAGACATTTTTAAGAAGACATAAGCATGACCCAGTTGATTTTTTTTTGGGGGGGGAAACAACTAATCTTTGTCACCAATGTTTCTTATTTTTTTTTTTATATATGGAATGCGATAACTAAAATCTGCCACGATAGAAAAAGAAAGCTACACGTAGCCATCATATCCAGACCTATTTTCAAACAAACAGGCTAAAAATAGATGAGATTTATGAGGAATGCCAGTGTTATCTATTACCATTTTCGATGAGTCTAATATTTTTTTTATCTCGAAGTAATGATCATATCTCAATGAAAAGTGGGGATATTATATTTGATATATAAAGACATATGCACACCAAATTTCATAAGAATCTGAAGTAAATTAATGTCACCTCCTAAGTAATTACCGTCTCCTCCCCTTAAGTATGACATAAGTGAATCTGAGTATGGCTGGACGCGGACTGTTCGACACGGAAAGCATGGCTGCTTTACTGGATGGTGACCTCTAGGGAGCCATACGAGATGGAGTGGACGGTGTGATTGCAGGAAATCCAGATAACTGCTATATAACAGCCATGGCAAAGTTTGAAAAGAAAGAAGGGACGACAACAAGGCCCCTTCCTCACATTATTCAGTATATGCCTTTGAAAACGAGACTTGCTAATATGCACATGGTGAAAGGGCTGTTGGACTTTGTGCACGACAATAGTGTGGCCAACGGTCGCTCCGCCTGTAGGTGCACTAGGAATGCCGGGGTACATGAAGGGAGGGAGCGCTTGCAAGCGAGTGCTACGTGACTGAAGATATCTCTGCTTGGGATACGAGGGTGGTTGCCTTCTACCTTGAAATGGAATGTAACTTCCTATGCAGTGTGTATAGTGGGGATAAGGAATGCGTGAGCTTCCTGAAAGCCTACTACGTGAGCGTGATCTCGGGGACCATAGTGTGCCCATCTGGGGACATTTTGCAAACTGACGGAATGAGAATCTCCGGTATGTTAATGACCTACCTAGGAAATTCGATAATGAATTCTGTGCAGATAGCTGTGCGAGCGGAAAAGGCTGGCATAGAAACCATTGAGAATGTACTTGCTGGAGGTGGAAAGATCAATGTTTTTACCTCAGGAGATGACTCAGTGGTGCGAGGAGAAAAAGAACAGTTAGTGACTTTTGCAAACTCCTTGGAGCATTGCCGGGAATCAGGCTTTATGAGAAAAAACATAGAATCTGATAAGCCAAGTGAGGTCATAGAAGATTTCAAGTTGGTGGATTTCTGTTCCCATTATTACACCCCTACGGCTGTGAGTACCGTATCTGGACTAATAGGGGGGAGCACTGGTCCGGGAACCGCAACGGACTGATGCCATTACCCACCCCCGGACGTTTATCCTACTCTAGTATTTACTGTCCGGCAACTGCCAATATCAACTACCCCGCCGCGGACTTTTACGTCCGCTGAGCATGCTGCCACCTGGCGGGAGGCAGCAGAAAGTGTTCAAGTCTCAAGATACGTTCCTGCACCAGGGGCAGTGGGGGTCAGGGGACTAACGGAGGCGGTGCAGGTGAACCGTGAGTGTCGTGTGCCCAAATGTAAACAATACGACCGCCGAGCATGCTGCCACCTGGCGGGAGGCAGCAGAGAGTATTCAATAGTCTCAAGAGACTTTCCTGCACCAGGGGCAGTGGGGGTCAGGGGACTAACGGAGGCCGTGCAGGTGAACCGTGAGTGTCGTGTGCCCAAATGTAAACAATACGACCGCTGAGCATGCTGCCACCTGGCGGGAGGCAGCAGAAAGTGTTCAATAGTCTCACGAGACGTTCCTGCACCAGGGGCAGTGGGGGTCAGGAGACTAACGGAGGCTGTGCAGGTGAACCGTGAGTGTCGTGTGCCCAAATGTAAACAATACGACCCCTGAGCATGCTGCCACCTGGCGGGAGGCAGCAGAAAGTATTCAATAGTCTCAAGAGACGTTCCTGCACCAGAGGCAGTGGGAGTCAGGGGACTGACGGAGGCTGTGCAGGTGAACTGTGAGTATCGTGTGCCCAAATGTAAACAATACGACCGCTGAGCATGCTGCCACCTGGCGGGAGGCAGCAGAAAGTGTTCAATAGTCTCAGAGATGTATAGTCTCTATGTAATAGTCTCCTGTGGTGGCGGGAGGCGCGGACACTGACCAGGGGTGACAGGAGACGCTCGGACTGCCGGACAACTTTGTCAATTTACGAACAGGACCAGGCATTTCTACGTAAAAAAAAAAAAAAAAAATTATTATTATAGTCCGGGACTCATATCCCCGGACCTCGGATTTTGTCCGGCAAATCCGATATCCAGGAAATGGAGGTCCGGGAAATCGAGGTTTGTGTGTATATCATATATACATATATCATACTTATTTTTCAGCAAGCAACGGCAGTTGCCAGACTAGCAACACCAGATTTCCATAGCCTCGCTCCTTTAGTGGGAAATTAGTCCTTTCAGAAAGCGTTCCACATGCCCAGGTTGTGCTCGGTTGCTCCGGCACTCACACTTCTGGCTCATGATACAGGATGACTTAGTTTTGCTCTCAGCATGAGTTTTGAGTTCATTACTAGTATCGTACGTGACGAGGACACCGCATATGCATTTATGCAGCAACGTCATTGCATAAGACGCACTGCTCCAAAGTGCATTTGTTGTGACAGGGTTTTGACTTGGCTGAGGAGTGGTAGGGGCAATGGTTTGATATGGAGGTGCGCAGCTCACAAGACTCACACATCACGTCCACGCTGTGGTGGCTCCTGGCAAAATTCAAACTTGCCCCTTTCAAAACTTCTGCCATCAGCTTTCTTTAGGCGCCACAACATACAGAACAACGCATGTTTAGAATTCACCGATCTGCTAAATACCACGGTGGTTCAGTGGTGCCAATACTTCAGGGATGTTTGTTCTCATTATCTTATGCAAAATCCCATTATGATTGGAGGACCAAATGTAATCGTGGAGCTTGACGAGTCTCTTATGGCAAAGAGAAAGTACAACGGGGGTCATCCTGTTCCTGAAAAATGGGTTTTTGGAGGCATTTGTCCTCCTACCCAGGAATGCTTGCTTGTGTTTGTGTGAGACATAAGAGGCAGCTACACTGCTTCCCATCATGCAGCAGCAGGTTCGTCCTGGCTCCACAAGCCACACTGAGGGTTGGGCCTCTTATAATGGTCCGATAGAAGTTGAGGGGGATGCCATGTCAGACCATCTGGATGTGACCACCTACATTATTGGTTATGGTAACTACCCACATCTTCTCCCTTGAGAAGAGAGAATCACACCTAGTAAGATGTGATTCCCTTGAAAAGGATTGGACTCTTTCCACAAGATGTGTTTCCAAGATATCCATGAACTACGCCAACCCCAAACCAGTAGTTTTCCAAATTCTATTTCAGTGTCCTAGCAAACAAGGTGAGATGACGGCACTGATTGATCATCAAGATGTGCCTCAAATCACAAAGCACATTTTCCTAAAAGTGGTACTTTCCATGGACAAGAAAATACATTGCTAAAAAGTATCCCCCAATCACTGTGGATCTTTCGTCGTCAGCTGTGGGCATTCAAATAAATCTAAGGGCAAAACCGGTGGACTTAGACAACACACAGAGTTTCAAGTTGCGAGCTGCAATGTTGCTTCTTGGACCAGCTTACTCCAGACAGGTCACCTTTGCTTAACAGCTGTGTGGGAGAATCAATGCCATTTTTGCCTCTTATTGTGGTGAAAATGCCACTGATGCTGAGGTGTCAGCTTCAGCTTCTGGGATAGGATACAAGTATGATGCCAGAGGTTCCATATTTAATGAAGTAATAGGTTGGGCAATATGCCTAACAACCGAAATGAGGTATGATGCCTGTCACAGGGATGGTTTGAAAAACCTAGGACAATTGAAAAATGAAGGCATCATCAAGTATCTCTGGGACCTATTCTTGTTGAAGCAAGCCAGAATGGTAGATTTGGGTACCCAAATTCAGTGCCAAATTTGCCCTCAATATTGCGTCTGTTGAGGCCTTATTTTGCCCTATTGGGTAACCATTATAGAGAAGAACTCACTTGCATTGATGCTGTGGCCAGGGACTTGTCTGATTGCCCTTATGTTGGACTGCAAATATCTCGCCCAGACGACCTTCAACCTGCCAACTTCCTAAAGCTGGCATACATTGGCATCAAATACTACACCAACTCCTTGCCTGATCAGGCACAAAGGGAAATGGACCATTGTGCCACACCAGCCATTCATGCCAGGATCCCAGCAGAGGACTGGCCCACTTGTGACCTGCTCATGAGATTAGTAGGAACCCAGAAGATGACCAGCTTGACAACAATGATTAAAGCCCTGGACATTGATAATGCACACCCTATCATGTCCAAGCTCTCACACGCAGAAAGAGTTGGTCATTCACAACTTTTAGAACAAGAGCAATCCTGGTCCCTGGATGCAAAACCACAAACAACTCACACTTAGAGACACAGGCAGACAGATTCATGATGAAGCTGATGCTATTCACTCGAGAGCTAGATGCAGTGAGGAGTCATCTTATGTCTAGGCTCAACTCTCATTTTGATATTAGAGCCAGAATGCAGTATCAAGAATTGCTCAATGGTATTGCCAGGATGAATGTGCAGCCACCTTACATCCACCACACTGTCAACCATTCAGTCCATTGTGTTGACCCTGTTACAGGTGCCTGTACAAATCATGTAGAGAATGACTGGAGAAAGGCCAAGCAGAAGTTCAAAGCAATGTGTGGGCTGCAACCAGATGTTTGGGACAGCTATTTGGATGACTTTCAATGGAGAGCAAGGTTTGGAAAAACTGGAATGTATGCCTTCAACAATCTGTTACTTCACATCAGTCCATGGTATCCCACTCCTTAAATACCACCTCCTAAATAACTAAATTATGTAATTTTTACTCGTCTCCTCAATTTCTGGAATATTTTGTAAGGGAAATATGCCCTAAAAACACACTTAATGCGCTCATTTCTCAATGGAATTTTAATCTGCTTACACCACAGGGAAGCCTGTTGAAAGTGATTTTTTTTCATCTATAAAATTTTGGGAAATATAATAGGTTCTCTAGATATTAATTTTAAGGAGATTTCCGCAACGTAACTGATTAGTTCACGGCTAACGGCTTTTGGTGGGGGAACAAAGACACTTGTGCGAGTCTCTCTGTTTCCGTGTCAGAGACTAGACGTACTAGTGCGAGCTCTCTCTGGTAAGTCGCCCTCCACACCCGGGATATATCATACCATTTTTTTCTCGATAAATATTGATCGTAGGGAACACTTTATTTAACACATTGACAACGACACGATACACAATTGTTATTAACATCATTTTTACCTGCCCCCGGGATTTCTTGAATATTTTTCACAGGAAATATGCCTAAAAACACACTACATATTTATATTTCTCTTCCAGATTTTTTTTTTTTTCTTTTACATCACAAAGGACTGGCCAAGGGCACAACAAAAATGGGTAACACAAAGCCCACTTAGTTGCCAGTCCCTATAAAGAAGACAGTAAGAGAATAAAATAAAAAAGAGGGGTGAGCCAATTTAGTTAGTTCTTGTTACTCTTCTTTGGAAAAGATTTAAGTCGTAGGAAAATGGAAAAATAGAAACAGGAAGAGAATTCCAGAGTTTACCAGTGAAAGGGATGAAAGAGTAAAGATACTGATTAACTCTTGCATTAGGAAGATGGACAGAATAGGGATGAGAATGAGTAGAAAGTCTTGTGCAGCGAGGCTGCGGGAGGGGGGGAGGCATGCAGTTAGCAAGTTCAGAAGAGCAGTGAGCATGAAAATAACGGTAGAAGATAGCAAGAGAAGCAACATTGCGTCTGTGATGGTCAGGCGAACCCCTGACCTGAACCCCATCGAAAACTTGTGGGCCCAGATAACAAAAAAATGGGACCACAATCAAGTGAGGGATAAAGAAACCCTGGTGGCTCACTCCCATAATATCTGGGAAAGCCTGAGAGGCACAGATATTTGCGACAGACTTGTTTCATCCATGCCTAGGAGGATTGAAAACTTAATAAATAATATAATAGGGGTTCATACACTCGCTATTAATGTTCAGAGAGAGAGAGAGAGAGAGAGAGAGAGAGAGAGAGAGAGAGAGAGAGAGAGAGAGAGGAGAGAGAGAGAGAGAGAGAGAGAGAGAAGAGAGAGAGAGAGAGAGAGAGGGGAGGAGAGAGAGAGAGAGAGAGAGAGAGAGAGAGAGAGAGAGAGAGAGAGAGAGAGAGAGAGAGAGAGAGAGAGAGAGAGAGAGAGAGAGAGAGAGAGAGAGAGAGAGAGAGAGAGAGAGAGAGAGAGAGAGAGAGAGAGAGAGAGAGAGAGAGAGAGAGAGAGAGAGAGAGAGAGAGAGAGAGAGAGAGAGAGAGAGAGAGAGAGAGAGAGAGAGAGAGAGAGAGAGAGAGAGAGAGAGAGAGAGAGAGAGGGAGAGAGAGAGAGAGAGAGAGAGAGAGAGAGAGAGAGAGAGAGAGAGAGAGAGAGAGAGAGAGAGAGAGAGAGAGAGAGAGAGGAGAGAGAGAGAGAGAGAGAGAGAGAGAGAGAGAGAGAGAGGAGAGAGAGAGAGAGAGAGAGAGAGAGAGAGAGAGAGAGAGAGAGGAGAGAGGAGAGAGAGGAGAGAGAGAGAGGAGAGAGAGAGAGAGAGAGAGAGGAGAGAGGAGAGAGAGAGGAGAGAGAGAGAGAGAGAGAGAGAGGAGAGAGAGAGAGAGAGAGAGAGACCTTTTGTGCCTGTGAGAGAGAGAACCCTTTTAAGTGCGACACTATCTACCTGGGAGAAATGGACACCGTGTTCCAGCTGCGGGGCAAAGTATTTCCCCTATGAGATGGTCGCCCAAGGTGGTCCGCTGTTGAAGTGCTGCAAACGTGGCTTGATAAATCTACCACGGAGGGACAATGCACCAGAGCTGTTGGTCCGTCTTATGGCCGAAGATAGTGAGGAGGCGAAACACTTCAGAACCTCAATCTATCGATACAACTCGGCTCTGGCATTTGCTAGTATTCACGCCCAGTGCCCACCACTGGGCCAGGGAGCACAAGCATTGATAGTGCAGGGCCAAATGTATACTACGATGTACCAAGGTAGGCCTGGCCAGGATTCCACTCCGAAAGGGAATCAAATGTACTTCTTGGACATGGAACGCGGTGTGTCCAGTAGGGTGAACGCCTACACAGGCCTCCGTTCGCCGTGGTCCAAAGTCTGCTGGCCATGTTGCATGAATGCAATCCCTTTGCGACCATGACCCAGTATTTGCTGCGCACTCGGTCACGACATGTCAAAAATGCCCATCTGGCCATGCGGGCCGATCTCCATGTAGTGGCCCGGGGTACTGGTGCCATGCCTACAGCCAAGGAGGCTGTGGTGGTGTACACACCGTCTGAGGAAGGAGGAGGCTTTGGCTCCATGGTCATGTACTTTATGCCAGATGATGTCCCCGAAACATTGCAACTCTGGTCTCCCAGTGCAGAGCCATTGCTCTTGCCACTGCACAACCCACGTGGCCAGTTTCTTTTTTTTTTCAATTCAAAATTCTTTTATTGTCATGAACAAATACATACAGGAGAACCTCATTTAACCGGCATTCAAAACAACGGCAGCCTCAAAATAACGGCACTAATCGACCCAGGCATTTTTTTTTTTTTTCCGGGCCTCCAGGAGGGAGGACTACGGGCTAGCTTGAGCCCGTCAGAGAGATCCTGCGAAAAAAGAGAGGAGTGTGTTCGTGCTGCTGGCGTGCGACACGAGGACTGGCTTGTCCATCCTGACGAGGAGTGCGGGGTAGAAAGGGGCACTCAGCAGGATAACACACTTAAACCCAGGCATTAATTATTAGGTATCATTATTTCAAAAACAGAAAATCTGCAGAAATTTAGTTCAAATTTGGCAGGGTACGCAGGGTTGGCAACCCTTTCATCCCTTTCACTGTTAAACTCTGGAACTCTCTTCCTGTTTCTATTTTTCCACTTTCCTATGACTTACATCTTTTCAAAAGAGTAACAAGACACCACCTGAACTAAATTGGCTCACCCCTCTTTTTTATTTTATTCTCTTAATGTCTTCTTTATAGGGCTGGCAACTAAGCGGGCTTTGTGTTACCCATTTTTGTTGTGCCCTTGGCCAGTTCCTTGTGATGGGGGAAAAAAAAAGAAAAAAAAAAAAAAAAAAAAAAAAAAAAAGAGGATTTTGGGCGATTCCATAAGAGTAACTCAAAACAACGGCAAAATGAGTTATCCGGCATGCGCTCCCCCCCGAGGGTGCCGGATAAACGAGGTTTTCCTGTATATATATATTGACTTAATGTCTTCATTGTTACATGGCAATGAGGACTGATACCTACTGGTATATTTTGCCCTCCTATTCTATATAATAACTGTATTAAATCATTAGAAGGCTAAATCTAATTTTCTTAAATGTTCTATTGTATGCTACATCCTAACACAAAAAAATAAATATAAAACATAATTTACATGGTCATGAAATATTTCTTAATTCTGTATTTATTAGTTGATAATGAGCAATGATGGTCTATAGTTGTTGATACCTCGTTCCATATACGTGTTCCTTTATATCTAAATGTTCTGTGTATCATTGTTGTTCTGCCTTGTGGTACACGAAGGTTGCCTCTCTGTCTGGTGGGGTGAGTGTCTAGCCTCACTAGTAGGAAGCATGCCTCTCAATGCTCTCGCCACCAACTGTTTTACATACTTAAACATCAATTTTGTAACACAGTATGAATAAACTTTAGAAAATGGTAATATTTTGAGTGACTTAAACAATGGCTATGATTATTTGACAATGAAAAAAGCCTTCTCATTCAGAGAGTACTGTAATTATCTCCTGGCACGCAGGGATGATTTCTCCATGCTACAGTGTGGTGGGCATCTGAAACAGGCCTAATAAGGGCGTGCCCTCCTCTGTTTCTCATGCCTTAAAATGGAGGAGGATCGACTTGCTTATATTACCGTCAATCAGCACACACTCGCGGCCGAGCGTTATAAAGGCCTACACGACTGAGTTCGAAGGAGAGCCGATGAAGCCAACGCTCGGGTGGGAAAAATTGTCCTTCTCCCACCCACTTTCACGGGCAGTCCCGTGAAAGTGGGACAAGGTACATGCACCGCAAGTACCTTGATGCCAGGGCTGCCGTGTGCCATTTCGGTCGATACGACCTGTTTGTGACCATCACGACTAATCCTAGATGGCGGGAAATCACTGAAAACATCCCACCAGGCCAGACATTGGCTGATAATTGTGATTTGGTAAACAGGGTCTTTCATGCAAAGCTCATGCTATTCATTGAACTCGTTGAAAAAGAGCAGGTGCTTGGCCATGTGGCTGCCTGGCTCTATGTCGTTGAATTTCAAAAAAAAGGGGCCTGCCTCACGCACACTGTAATAATATTGACACCCCCGTACTCTGGATTCTGCAGGCAGAGTGGACGAGTTGGTCACTGCCAAAATTCCGGAACAGGACTCTGCGGAGTGTCGGGGGTTTCTATAGGTGTTTCACTGTATCGTGCTGCAGTTGTGTTGTTGAGTGGTGTAGTCGTGTGGTTGTGTTGTTATTCTGTAAATATGTTTAGGGCTTAACCTGTTAATTATAAGTGAGTGAGTGAGTTGTGCCTGTGTTTAGTCTCGGTGATTCGTTCAAAGCGCTACTCTACCACAGTAGCCTCGAACCGAGCTTACTTGCCCCGCTGAGAGAGCAGCCGGGCCACTTAGTCCTACACTCCACAAACCTTCGGTAAGCCTGTTGCTCTGCCTGTTACTGTGTTTATTTCTGTTTATTCTTGTTTATTAAGTTGGTGCTTGAGTTTATTTATGTTTATTGTGTACGTGTGTTTCTGGGATGCACAGCCTCCTTTGTAGAGTAGAGTTGCTCTGAGGGACCGTCGGCGAGGCATAGACGCACGCTCCCCTATACCTGCTGTGCCGGCCTCCGCCTCTATACACAGACGCCCCATGTAGTGCTGACGCTACACTGATGCCGCTGGTGCACTTCACGACTGAGGCCTTCTCTGGGTGACACTGACGTCCACGTCGAGGGTGCTACCACCTTCGCCCTTGCTTGTATCGATGCTTGGACAAGTCACTGGTCGGAGAACGTCTACTGAGGTGCCAGCAAACTGGTCCCTGTGTCCACCCGCCGCTATTCCGCGACGTGATGCCTGACCGTGTCGCGGTGCCATCCACCATAGGGTTTTGTATTTAGTTATTTTCGTGTGCATTATTAATATATTGTCCAAGAAACGGACTTGTTGTACCTAACCCTGAATTGAGCATTCTCCTTGGATTATCCCAAAGAACCGGGGTGGTTCAAATAACACCTTACTGAGTAAGTATAAAGAGAGACCAGTGATGGAAAGAGCTACTCAAAGAAAGTTAATGCATCCGCATAGAGTCCGTCCATCAACAATGCCTTCCCAGGAAATGTTTGATGCCGCCTCAGCCCCCCAAGCTGGAGCCGCACGTGTGGCGTGGGCCCGAGGCTAGGCCGCCACCTGGGAGAGGCAACAGGCCGCGATGGTCCCTCAAGAGAGTGGCGATGCCCGGCAGTGTCGGCGCGAGATGCAGGCAGCGCCCCGCCGGGAACCTGAGGGAAGCAACCAGGAAATGCATCCCACCCGTCACTAGGGTCAAAGAAACCCAGGGCGTAACCAGCGACGGGCAGCCTGCGCTGACAAGGAAGCCGCGCGGCACCCTCGCATCACGACGCTGCCCTACGAAAACGACGTTGTGATGAGCGACCCTCGCATCGTGACGCAGCCTTACGAAAACGATGTTATGATGAGCGACCCTCGCATCACGACGCTGCCTTACGAAAACAACGTTATGATGAGCGACCTTAGCGGGGACGGCGAGTCGTCCCATAATTGTGTCTATAGTCCTTACTCTATGAACCCCCGACAATGTGGCGCAGTGAGTAGGATAATCCTCATGAATGATCTTGTTCAGGGTTTATTGTCTTTTTGTATTTTGTAACATCTTTTACTCATAACATCGTTGACCTCGTACTCAAATTTATGCTCCATGAGCCCTGTAAAAACAGACCCACTGCCAAGTGCAAAAGTGGATCTGGGTTGGAAAGGGAAGGTCAGCATAAATTTCCCAAGCAGTTCCAGGAAGCTACAGTGTATGTCGGCGCAGACCAGCGAACGGTCTATAAGAGGATGCCTAGCACCAGTACAGCTATGCTGCTCGGACGTCCTGTCGATAACAATTACAGGGTACCAACAAACTTGACCCTGTTGAAGGCACTGCAGTCCCATGTCAATGTTGAGGTTTTCCAGCCTCTACTTGGCGTCAAATAACTTTTCAAATATTTGAAAAAGGGCAAAAACCGAGACAATCGACATAGGGCATAATATAGCCGGGCAGCAGCAGCAGCAGCCTGTTGCCGAATGTGATGAGGTCAAACTATTCCAGCAGCACAGCTATTTATCATGCTACCAAGCTGACTGGCGACTGTGAGCACTCCCCATCAATCAGTGCTCGCATAATGTTTTCACCCTGGCAGTGCACTTGTCATCCCAACAAATGGTTTTGTTTGTCCCGGGTGAGGAAGCGGAAGCACTCAGAAAGGCTAATGAAGACCAGTCATCTGGAGGCGTGGTTCGCGCTCAATCGCAAAGACCCCTCGGCACGCTCTCTCCGCTACGGCGATATACCCAGCCATTATGTATGCAGCTCTGCTCTAAAAATGTGGCTGCCTAGACAAAAAAGGGGTGAAAGGGGTCGTCGTTCGAATGTTTGACGTACCACTTTCCTACAGTGAACTCTTCTTCCTTCGACTACTACTACTGCACTGCACTGGCAGTGCACTGCACTGCACGGGGGCCGAGAGCTTTGAACATCTCGGAACAGTAGCGGGGGTCTTGCACCAAACGTTCAAGGAGGCGTGTCAGGCAAAATAGACCCTAATTTACACATCTCTTATCATCAGATTCTCGTATACCGAATGCTCGTATAACGGGACCTCCCTGTATATATATATAATATATATAATATATACGAGTATATATATATATATATACGAGTATATATATATATATATACGTATATATATATATATATATATATATATATATATATATATATATATATATATATATATATATATATATATATATATATATATATATATATATATATATATATATATATATATATATATATATATATATATATATATATATGTATCGTGATTTTGGAACAGTTGGAACAGAGGCGGCATTGCTGACTATTGGAACATGTGTTTAGGTGTTCAAACATAGCAAATTTTTTTCTTATGTTACAAAATGTGTTTGTTTGTTTTGGCTCTTATGGCAAAGTTGTCTGTTTTTGTGTTTACGTGCCTCCTGAAAACAGAGGCGGCTGACCTAACAAAACAAACGAGATGTAAAACAACGAGATGTAAATGTGACAAGATCTGTGCATAGCTTAGTAATTCTTCTTCCAGTGGAAGAGCAGTAGTTAGGTTTTCCTTTTGAGGCGGGGAGTGTATTGTGATTTCGGGGAAAATCCCAATATGCTTCTTACATTTTTAATGGGTTAAGACATCAATGTTCCTATGGTTTTATTGTACTTTATTTGTGTAACTATTTACTACTGTAACTACCGGGCAGTGGGCGGATCTCACCGCTGGGGGTTATATTTTCTGATTCTAAGCTGAGCACATTTGTTGATACATTTGTTGATGGCTCGTGGTTTTCAGTTTTATTGCAAATGTCCTTTGGAGGTGACTGCTGAAAATGTTTTTGAAATATCTTTGTCAATTGTTGTTTCTTTCCTTGATTCACATACTTCAAAAGGTCTGAGAGTATGTGGTGTCTCAGAAATGTCAATGTCCAGTGTTTCATCACTAGCAGAATTTTCAGAATCTAAGCCGAGCACATTTGTTGATAGCTCGTGGTTTTCAGTTTTATTGCAAAAGTCCTTTGGAGGTGACTGTGCTGAAAATGTGTCTGAAATATCCTTGTCAGTTGTTTCAGTAGTGTTTTCATTTCTTGATTCACATACTTCAAAAGTTGTGAGAGTATGTGTGTCTTTGAGTCCACCAGTGTTGAGAAAGTGGCAGTGACGGGGACCAGTCTTTGTTTGGCTGGTTGACTTATGGTGAAGACGCAGTGGAAAGTCTGTGAAACATCAGGTAATGATTCGCACGGGAAGGTTTCAAGCGGAGGTCATTCTTCTAGCTCATCCTCTAATTGTTCTTTTGGCAGACTCGCATCAAGTCCCTCACGAGGTACAGCATCGTCAGCATCTGCCTCCAGTCTCCTTCTCTGCACTTCGTCCATAAGAACCAACAAGCTGAATTCCCTAGCCTCACTATTATGGACTTAGTGCAGAGAAGGAGACTGGAGGCAGATGCTGACGATGCTGTACCTCGTGAGGGATCCTTCAGTTAGAGAGTAAAACTGGGCGGGATCGAACTTCCAAGTGTTCCCCGGATCTCCCTTGCCAAAAGGGCAGTGCTGTCCAAGGCAGACACAATGGTAGCTGCGTACTCAGGCAACCACTCTGCTGACTCTGCCCTCTCAGCCTTATTTCACACATTCCCTACCAGTTTTACAGCATCCTGCAAAATGTTCAAACCTGTAGACGGACAGAGCAGAATCTTCCACCCATCACCAACAAATCCAAGAAAAAGAGTTGCTTTCCAGGCGGCTAATATGGGGATGGCTGAAGTCAAAGACTCGAAAATAGGGCTATATATGATGGCCTTTGCCGTGGTAGCTGGTCTCCATAAGACGGTTACCATCGATAACTGGAGGACAGTGGAGGTATATACACAAACGATTCACAACTGTTGGGGCATCATTGGACAATAATGTGCTTGAACCTTACAGTGAGGGGGATGCACAATTTTATTTGCCCATCCCAGCAATTGACGATGCCATAAGACACACACGGGAAGCAGACACGGCACCGGTTGTCATGTCTGGTGCCACTACGTCCACCATGCACATGTCTGGTGCCACTACGTCCACCATGCACATGTCTGGTGCCACTACGTCCCCCATGCACATGTCTGGTGCCACTACATCCACCATGCACATGTCTGGTGCCACTACGTCCCCCATGCACATGTCTGGTGCCACTACATCCACCATGCACATGTCTGGTGCCACTACGTCCCCCATGCACATGTCTGGTGCCACTACATCCACCATGCACATGTCTGGTGCCACTACGTCCACCATGCACATGTCTGGTGCCCACCCAGTGTGGTATGTGACGGTCCTCAGCTGTGGAATTCCCTTCCTACTGATGTAAAAACATTAATCTTTACATGTAATTTATTTCAATTTAAAAAGAAAATAAAGAGTTTAGTTTACTTGTCAGAATACAGGATGTTAGGCGAACGATGTAAGTGTCAATACGCAAGTCAGTGTGGATGTTCTATATTGTTAACGCTTGTAAGAATGCATGTGTTGGAGATTTGGTACTTGTTTTTACATAATTGGAATCTTATTTACTGTAGTTGTAAAGTTTGATTGCATAATCTATTCAATATAATTTCTTAGAAAATAATGTTGCCTGTGTACTGCAAATTTAGATTATAAATTTCCGTCTGTCAAAGAGTCTTAGCTCGACAGACCATGCCGTTAATAGACAAGGTATATATAAGTTTGTTTATACAATATATTGATGTAACAATAATGGCAATAAATTTACTATTACTATTGCTATTACTATTACACACACTCAAAAACATAACACACACACACACACACACACACACACACGAGATGCTGGATAATTGAAGTAGCTATTATTTTTCTAGATCAAATTTGTGTGCGAGATGTTTTGTAAAGTGTATTTTCTTGCATGAGATGAGAGGTAGGAAGTTATGGTTAATATTAAGTGACATATTTGTGCATACGAATATTTGAAAATATGTGTATGGTTTTATAACTCAATTCTTCTGCAAGTTTAGGTTTAGACTGTGTGTATTCATCTAGTTGTATTTTACAGGGCCAGAGCAATGCTCGTGTGGCCCCGTCTCCATATCAACATTTTTATCATTCATCCTTAGTGCTTTGTGTTGGCCGAAGCCAGCACCCCGGAGAGCAGGTCACAAACCCCGGCTAACACCCGGTACCCATTCACTGCTGGGTGGACAGGGGCTCGGGTTTTAAGGAAACAACCCATCTGTTTCCGCTCCGCCCGGGGATCGAACCCGGGACTTCTCGGTTGTGAACCGAGCGTGCTAACCACTACACTACGGAGTACCCGTAGTGTGTGTGTGTGTGTGTGTGTGTGTGTGTGTGTGTGTGTGTGTGTGTGTGTGTGTGTGTGTGTGTGTGTGTGTGTGTGTGTGTGTGTGTGTGAATGTGTGTGTGTGTGAATGTGTGTGTGTGTGTGTGTGTGTGGTGTGTGTGTGTGGTAATTAATGAGTGTGTGTGTGTGGTATGTTTGTGTGTGTGTGTGTGGTAATGTGTTTGTGTGTGTGATGGTAATGTGTTTGTGTTTGTGTGTGTGATGGTAATGTGTTTGTGTGTGTGATGGTAATGTGTTTGTGTGTGTGTGTGTGTGTGTGTGCGTGTGCGTGTGCGTGTGCGTGTGCGTGTGCGTGTGCGTGTGCGTGTGCGTGTGTGTGTGTGTGTGTGTGTGTGAATGTGTGTATGTGGTGTGTGTGTGTGTGTGTGCAATAGAAAGGCATTGTAAACACTATAAAGAGCCTACCCTTCAGCAGTGTTGCGTGTGTTTCCATGTCTGCTGTAGAAGCCATGAGCAGAGGTGGCAGGGCCTGTTATAAGGCACCTCGTGTAGGTGTCACGGCCTCTTGTAGCTTCCTGATTTCCTTATGTTATTATGTATCAGCTGAGAGGCTAGCTTGGTCTTGTTTTCATGGACTGTTGGATTCCGTTACTAGATGTTCCATGCTGTAAATATGATATAAATTAGGAACATTGGTGGCACATATATACACAGATAGATAGATAGATAGAGAGGGAGGGAGGGAGTAAAAATAAGTGAGAAAAAAAAGATATGGAGTACAAAATGTTGACTATTTTAAAGGCATTGGCTTGAAGAGATGAGTTAAAGACAGGAGGAGAGAGAGAACTTATCCAGGAAACTCTCCAACACCAATGCATACTATTGGTCAAAGTACACTACTAAGTCTTATATTGCTTAGACAAATAAGACAGACTTGGCATACAGTGCTTAACTAACGGTCTATTTCTTAACGGTCTACTGCCATACAAGATTGCCTCTACTTGCCATATGCTGATCACATTTCTTTGTCTTAACTTAGTTTTTTCTGAACTTTGTCATTAGTTGATATCATAACCATAATGTTAGGGGTCATAACATTATAGAGGCAATGGCTAGATAGGTGGAGGTGTATCATCGGCCGTCTAACCTCATAAGATATTACAGGAAAATCTGACGTTAAACAGAAAGAAGAATGTCGGTGGTCACGGCTGCACCTTACAGCTTCACGTGCACCAGACTCGGGAAACTACTGGAATATTAACTCAAATTAAAAAAATATCATAAAAGCAGCAAAACCAATAATCCCTTCACACCCAGATCTTTTTTTTGCTATAAAAAATTGTCTGTTGTTAAGCCATAAAATTACGAAAAGTAGCTTCATATACCAAATTAGCTCCTATCCATTTCAGGCCCCATGAGGCAGTTTTTCTCAAATATCTCTCAAACAAACAGTGGGATCAGTGACAGTTTGGCACAGCTTATCTGAGACCGTCCCCTAATTTATGGCAGTAGAGTGCATTGCCAAGTGTTTAATGAAGGAGTTTACTCTTGGCTTTTACGGCGAAGCTGGCAAGAGGCAAGTAGATATTCAGACAGGGAATGAAGTGACGTACTTGTGACTTGTATCAAGCCATGCCCTCATCCTCCCCTCCCTTCTTGCCTTCCTCCACCCCCGTACCCCCGCCTTCCCCGTCGCGCTCCTAGTCTCCTACTCTCTCTCCCTGTCTCGTCCACTTGCGTTGTACATGATATATGACGCCAGGGCACTGAGACTCGTCATATATGCATGATAAACGAAGTATATGGCTAAGTATGTTAGGGGTTAGAGCAACGACAGAATAATTCCAATAGATTGGCTGTTGCTTAAGTGCTGTATAGTTGTTGGGTGATTATACAACCATTGAAAGGTGTACATGAACTCTTCCATAGTCCACGTTGTGCGTATGATGAAGGGCAGTGGCTGATCCATTTATAGGACATCGGTTGAGTCAGAAAGGAATTAGGGTGGAATGGAGCGGGCGATTCAAGAGCAGAGTAGACGAAAACAAATGTCAATCGAAGATTACATAATACGTAATACTGACGTTTAGTGGAGTGTCTCCCTACGAATGCGTCTTGCAGACATGTGTTAAAGATTCATTGCAGACAAAGATAGACAGCACCCGGGCAGATTCATTCATTCACGGATGACATTGTCAACCGTGTACCGTGCTTCAGGCTGGTTCTTTTTGCAGAGTTGCAGAAGCTCGGGAAGTGTGGCGTGTGATGGAAAGGGGATTTTGCGGTACTCCAGCCATTTCACCAGCTCCGCTTTGTTGGTGGCGGTGGTGGGGCAGCGACTCTCCTCCGTCAACTGGCTGTAGTAGGGCGCATTATCCAAAACCAGCACCGATGGCTCACCCAGCGCCGGTAGGAGCTGCGACGTGAGGCAGCGGAGGAACAGGTTGCCGTTCATTTCTCCGTGGTAGTCGCCGGTTCTATTTTTTGCAGTGAAGCACAGGAATGAATGTGGAACGAAGCCGTCGACTGTGCCACCTGCTACTACCACAAATCGCTCCCCTTCTCCAGGTGGCACCTGACGGCTATAGGTGGCACTAGTGGCAGACTGGGATGTGTCCACCCACTCCCTGTTGTGCAACATTCGGGTGGTGAACCACGTCTCGTCCACGTACACGACCTGTCTTCCCTCCTTGCGATGTCGCTGGAGCGCTCGGAGAGCCTCAATACGACGGCACACTATATCCAACGACTCCTTCCTTAGATACATTTTCCGCTGTGACGTCCTGTACGGAACCCCATGTTGTGCAGCACTCGCCACATCGTCGTCTCTGAGGTTTCCCTTGGAATAAATAATACCTGCCCTTTTTAAACCTTCAGTCAGGGTGCCAATAGTAAAGGTTTCCTCTGCTGCAAACTTGGCATGTACATGGGGGTGAATGGTACCAACAGTGAAATTGTCAAAGACGGGGTGGTGTGGCATTGGGTGTTGGGGAGTATGGCAGTGTTACGGAGGGAGTGCCTGTCCCAGGTGTTACGGAGGGAGTGGCTGTCCCAGGTGTTACGGAGGGAGTGGCTGTCCCAGGTGTTACGGAGGGAGTGGCTGTCCCAGGTGTTACGGAGGGAGTGGCTGTCCCAGGTGGTGTATCTGCATGCCCAGAACCCGTGCTGCGCTGCACCATAAACCGCACTGCATTTACGGTCATCCCTATGGCCTCTGCAACACCATCATGAGGCCTGTGTGGGGAAAGACATCAGAACATTAGATAAAATGCTTGAAAATATAATATTTAACGATTTATGATCACGGTATCATAATCAAAATAGTGTTCCCTTGTATTGTCATGGGTAACTGTGAAACATCCTGACTGTTTTATCTGTAACTACCAAATATACATGTAATTGCAAGAGGTAGCAGCCAGTGTAGAGGTACTTGTATCTTTCTCAAATGGTACAACAGAAATGCTGGCAATATTTATCAAAGACCTTAACCTGGTAACAACAATCATATACAGGCCACCTAATACTAGTGTTAACGCTTTTCAAGAAATCACAACCAAACTCCGCAACCTTCTAGAAGATCCTCCAAATAAATCTACAGTATTTTTAATACTGGGGGACTTTAACTTGCCTCACATTAGCTGGCCCTCCATGAATATCGCAGGTGGTACACCAGAAGAAAAGGGCCAAGCGGTAAAATTAACCTTACTTATGGAGGAGTATTTTTTACACCAACTAATAATGGAGCCCACAAGAGGGAACAATATATTGGACCTCATCATCAGCAACAGCTACGACTACTTCCACTCCTATGACATTGAGAAGACGGTGATGTCAGACCATAACCTCATCCATGCAAGGGCCAACATCAGAAATATTCTCACAAGAAACACAACAACGTCAGGCAGGATAGACTCTTTCCATGCATTAAATTTTTATGGAAGAAACATTAACTGGGATAAAGTCCGAAAAGAACTAGATGCCATAAAATGGGAAAACATCTTTAGTGGAATGGAAGCCCACGAGATGTACGAAGTACTCTCCAGGAAATGCCTGCAAATTTGTAAGGAACACATTCCCCTCAGGCGGTGGTCAGGAAGGAAACACCAAATACCCAGGGACAGACGAATACTGATGAAAAAGAGGGCCAATTTACAAAGAAAATTAAAGAAAGTAGCCTATGCTGTGGCAGAAAACGCAATACAACATCAGCTACACTTACTGGAAGATGCACTTGCTCAATCACACGTACGGCAGAGAGAACAAGAAGAACAACGTGCCGTGGAAAATATAAAAGTCAACTCCAAATTTTTCTACTCTTATGCCAAGAAGAGATTGACCAGCACAACATCGGTTGGCCCTCTACTGAAAGAGAACGGGGAACTTGAAGATGGCCCACAGGAAATGGCAGAAATGCTACAGACTGAGTATCAGTGTTTAGTAAACCTGATACTCAGAAACGGGTACAGATCCATGTACTTTCTTTAGCGAAAGGAAATGTGCTGACATTCTGCTCACGACATTTATGATAACCAGGGAAGACATAATCCAAGCCATAAGCAACATCGACCCGCAAGCAGCAGCAGGACCAGATGGTAACCATACTGTGTTTCTGAAAAATTGTAGGGAACAACTGGCCACACCCCTGAAGATGCTGTGGACTACATCCCTCCTCACTGGCTCCGTCCCCAATGAACTCAAGCTGGGGACAATAACACCCATACATAAAGGAGGAAGCAAAGGACAGGCAAGCAGATACAGACCAGTGGTCCTCACATCCCACGTCATCAAAATCTTTGAAAGGATACTGAGGGCCAAGATGGTAAACCACCTGAAAGAAAGAGGGGCCTTCAATGATGGACAACATGGCTTCAGAAGAGGCAGGTCTTGCCTATCAGAGCTTCTACAACACTATGAAGCTATATTAGAAGCAACTCAGGATGGCGATAATGCTGATGTAGTCTACCTAGACTTTGCCAAGGCTTTTCACAAGGTAGATCATGGCATTCTCCTCCACAAACTCAAGAACCTTGGCATAACTGGCAGAGTAGGGAGATGGATCCACAGTTTTCTCACCAACAGGCACCAAGTTGTCACCATAAATGGTAAACAGTCATCACAGTGTCAAGTCATAAGTGGTGTTCCCCAAGGATCTGTGCTTGGCCCATTATTATTTCTGATCATGATATCAGACATTGACACAGATCTCAGATATTCCACTGCTACTTCATTTGCTGACGACACCCGTATACGGCATAAAATAAAAACATCCCCAGACACCGATCTACTGCAGTGGGACCTCAATACAATAATAGAGTGGGCCGAAAAGAACAATATGGAATTTAACGGAGAAAAATTTGAAGTTCTGAGATATGGCAGAAATACCTTTATAAAGACCACCACTCAATATATGTATCAACACCAAACCATACAAACAAAAGACTTCACAAAAGACCTGGGAGTGTATATGAGCAGCGATGGAACTTTCTCCCTACACTACACCATCACCCAGACAGCGCGACAGCTAGCAGGATGGGTCCTGAGAACATTCCGTACAAGGGAGGAATCCTGCATGCTGACGCTATGGAAGTCCTTAGTAAGACCAAGGCTAGAGTACTGCTGCCAACTATGGTCACCCTACAAAAAAAAGGACATCACCCTGCTGGAAGCACCACAAAGGACCTATACCAACAAGATATATGGTCTTCAGCACCTCAACTACTGGGAGAGGCTGCACAGACTGGGCCTCTACTCTCTGCAGCACAGACGAGAGAGGTACATCATAATCTATGTCTGGAAAATCCTGGAGGGTCTGGCTCCAAAAGTAGGCACGGAGGAAAACAAAAACCCTAGAAGAGGCAGGCTGTGCTATGTACAGAGTACATGCGCCTCCTCTAAAGGACTACAAACACTCATACACCACAGCTTCTCCCACAATGGTGTACGCCTCTTCAATTGTGCCCCAAGACACATTCGGAACCTAACGGGCGTCACCACGGACACCTTCAAACACCACCTTGACAAGTGGCTGGCTGACATCCCAGACCAACCACCCACGCCAGGCTACAGTAGCTCCCATGACAACACTTTACCTTCAGTGGTCCTGGAGGCAAGGAACAGGGAGATACATACTACACCTGGAATGAGTGGAGGACCACCTCAACTCCGCCGATAATGGGCAACATTCTTCAAAGGTAAAGGTAAGGTAATTCATTACTTACCTATTCAGACTTATCCTCAGTTTCTTGAATGTTTTCTCTTGGTTAAACATATGGAAAAGTCGTAGCACAACGACTCCTTTGCACCCACGCGGATATCGTAGCATGTTGGCCAGGACCGACAGCGATGAAACACGCCTTCCTCCAGAGCATGTGGCTATACACCGCGGGCCACATGCCCGTGAGTTACCACGTTAACGTTTTCACTTACCAAACACCGTATAACGGTCAAACAAGCTAGAACAGCGATCACGGCAGTTAGCATAAACGATCCAACCATACTCGGCATAATATAAGTTTGAGCTATCTGGCATTGTAGACTAAGTCACATGTGTGCATGGCTTCATCTCGTGTACAACGCAAGTATCAGAGAGAGCGAGAGAGAGAGCGAGAGAGCGAGAGAGAGAGCGAGAGCGAGAGCGAGAGACGGAGCGCGACGGGGGGTGGAGGAAGGCAAGAAGGGAGGGAGGGAGGGGAAGCCGGGAGGGGAGGATGAGGGCGTGGCTTGATACACGTCACAAGTATGTCACTTCATTCCCTGTCTGAATATCTACTTGCCTCTTGCCAGCTTCGCCGTAAAAGCCAAGAGTAAACTCCTTCATTAAACACACTTGGCAATGCACTCTACTGCCATAAATTAGGGGACGGTCTCAGACAAGCTGTGCCAAAGTGTCACTTTGATCCAACTGTTTGTTTAGGAGATATTTGCAAAAAACGATGCCTCATGGGGTCTGAAATGGATAGTAGTGGACAAGGATACTAAACAGGTCATAGCTATAAAACATTGCTTATAGTCACTAAAAATTGTCTAATGGTACCCAGAGTGCAATGGAAATTACGTTCTGGGCCTCAAGGGGTTAAGCTCAGAACTACAAACTTCAGTATTAATCTCACCACAGACCAGGCTGTGAGGAGGCAGAGGAGGAATGTTAGGATTCAGTGCAGCCTTTTCTTTCTCTCCTTCTCTTCTCTCCTCGAACCCACAGTAGGTTAATTCAGAAGGTTTTAGCTGCTGTCTAGGGAACACTCCTGGCTGAAGTATGGTCGCTACAAGAGGCAGTCGTCATGTCGTTATGACGCCAAGACGATTCACCGGCGATGTCGTTGCCGGTCGTCCAAACCTTCATCTCTCCACTCCGACGACGACTCAAGATCTTTACTGAAGAGAAAGAACAAGAAGTTAACGGATTCAAGCTGGAAGAGTATAGATTTAAAAAAGAAATAGGGAGAAACTGGTTCACAAATAAGGTGGTAAATAATTGGAATGGACTCGGTAGACAGGTAGTTAGTGCGGAGTCATTAGAGAGCTTTAAAAGGAGACTGGATAAATTCATGGATGGGGATGAAAGGTGGATATAGGTAGTGTTAAGTAACAATAACTACCTCGCGTAGGTCTCCCAGCCTCTTGTAGCTTCCTTATTTTCTTATATTCTTGTTGCCGGAGGTTGTCGTCCAAACCTTCGCCTCCCTTGTCCGACGACGACTCTGATCCTTACTGAAGAGAAGACAAGAGAAAAACCACATATGAGGGGCGACATGAGCACATAAACTCTTTCTATCCAGGACAACATGTGTGAGATAACATAAGGAAGCTACAAGAGGCTGCGAGACCTACACGTAGTAGTTCCTGTTACTTAACACTACCTACATCCACCTTTCATCCCCATCCATAACACTGTCCAGCCTCCCTTTAAAACTTCCTATTGACTCCCCACTAACCACCCCATGACTGAGGCTATTCCAATCATCTACCACCCTATTTGTGAACCAGTTTCTCCCTAAAAGAACAGCTGTATTAGATAGTGATAAACAGATAGACATAATATAGATGTTTAGTTAGAACAAGATGACAGGGAGGAGGTATGAGAGTAGAATACAGGCTGGAAATTGAAGAGAAAGATGGGGAGACAAAACACTGAGGCCCGTACCAAGAGTCATGAGGAAGGGCGAGGGACGAACAACCAACCACTGAGGCAGGCTACCTTAAAAGGGATACTTTTTGGAATGAAGAGCAGTGACGAAGGTCGGCGCTGCTCTTCATTCCAAAAAATATCCCTGTTAAGGTACCCTACCTCGGTCGTTCCTCGTTCGACCTTCATCCTGACTTGGTACGGGCCTAACGATCACAAATATTGCCTTAACCTTTTTCCTTCATGCTTAACAGCCTTGTCTCCTCACCTGTCTCTCTGGCACGCTTCCTTCTCCAAAAGTAGTTTTTTTCGAGATGCATCTTACAGCGCCACTTCCTTGATTTCCTGACATCATTAGTGACGACAAGCTTCTTCAGGACACCGCTTCACGACCAGATCTTTCCTTGGCCATGTAAAATCATCTGCTGTTAGCCATAAAATTACAAAAAGCATCTAAATTTATCAAATTAGGTAGTGGACAAAAAATATATATAAATATAAATAAATATAAAAACAACAACTCCATGGTATATACACTCACCACCTTTGAGCCGAGTCGTGGCATCTCCTCCTCGGACAAGTCGTAGTCGTTTAGGTGAAGCCAGATGTGC
Source organism: Chionoecetes opilio (assembly GCA_016584305.1). Lineage (NCBI taxonomy): Eukaryota > Metazoa > Arthropoda > Malacostraca > Decapoda > Majidae > Chionoecetes > Chionoecetes opilio. Next base: position 44,101 of record JACEEZ010007323.1, on the reverse strand, counting down.
GATGGCAACGATTACGTGCCGACTGCCAGGTGTGGTGGTGCAGGTCTTTTACGAGGGAATAATCTCTTCCAGAGTTCATTCCCTCCCACCTGTAAGACAGTGGATCAGTCTTCCTACATCTTCCACCGCATGCCTCACACACACACACACAGGCAGACATACACACACACACAAAGATACATAAGTATATAAGAAATAACGACGCTACAAGAGGCTGGGAGACCTACACGTGGTAGTTCCTGTTACTTAACACTACCTACATCCACCTTTCATCCCCATCCATAACACTGTCCAGCCTCCTTTTAAGACTCCCTATTGACTCCTCACTAACTACCCCATGACTGAGTCCATTCCAAGTGTTCACCACCCTATTTGTGAACCAGTTTCTCCTTATTTCCTTTATAAATCTACACTTTTTCAGCTTGAATCCGTTACTTCTTGTTCTACCCTGATTACTAGCCGTGAGAACTTTTCCTACCTCGCCTTTATTGTATCCCTTTAACCCCTTAGCTGAGCACTGTGACTACATAAAATGACACACACACACACGGGGAGTTTCAAGGCTGAGAGGAACATACAGACATCCATCACCTTCCCTCTACAGCAGTGGTTCTCAACTCGTTGCAAGCCATGGACCACTAGCCAAATTGAAGAAAAAAATCATGGACCATCTCCTTTTTGGCTTTAGAGATATGATGAAAAGGGTAGATTTTAAAGGTAGGTAAAGGGATGGTTATAAATATATATCCTGTAAATATAAAGTGAACGGAATTTTCAGAAATAAATAAAATAATATTACAGCTAACATTTTGGTTTCATATATTTCAGTTCATTTCCAAATATTGTGAACTTCCTGTGGACCACTAAAAAGGTTATCATGGACCACCAGTTGAGAACCACTGCTCTACAGCATATCCAAGGGCCTGATGCTGCTGTACAAGGCCAGGGAAGAGATGAACCTGACTTACCTCATATTAGCGAATGATGTAGTGAAGGATGCTCAGGTCTTCTTCGCGGGTAAACTCCACCCTCCCCGTCCACCTCATTCTTTTTGCACCTGAGGGAGAAGGAGGATTACATAGACATAAGAACATAAGGAAGCTAGCCTACATATGAACAAAAACTTCCATCTTTCACCCTACACACTAAGAAAAAAAGTGCAAAATATGTCACAGATTTTGCACCTTTGATAAGGGTGCAAAGATGCATCCCTAAGGGTGGTTGCACCTTAAGAGCTGCAACTATGCACCCTTATGGCTGCAAAATCTGTGACACATTTTGCACCTTTTCTTACCGTAGATAACAGTAGTCGCCAGCTGCAATAATGTCGCCAGCCGCCAAATATTATGAATTATAGCGCCAAATATTATGAATTATAGCATCACTACTGCTTTGTATGTGCCACTGTAGATGATATACAGTAGTTTATATCATGAATGTATAATGTACCCTATTTCAGCGTTGTTTTATGCTTTGTATCTGCAAATATATACAGTTTCAAATTTCACTACTGTTTTTTTTTGGGCGACGACGACGACGGGAGGACACTGAGAACATAAACACTAGGTGGCGACTTAAGTGTAGCTCGTTAACAACGTCGCCACTCTTTTATTTTTGTAATTTGTTCATTTATAGCCATACTATGACACAGATGAAGACACAAAATGACAGATTCTCCAGATAGCCCCTTATAACTTTCCTGAAATTATGGATGTAGAAATGTAAGTATTAACGCCACCACACGTCTGTACATAAAAAAGAAACGTTGTCCTGGCGACTTTAGTGTTATCTACGGTAGTGTGTATGAACCAGTTTTCATGCACTGTTTAGCCTAAGGAAATGTTCTTATATGTACTAGTAATTATATAATAGAGCACCGTGGCGACTATAGTGTTATCTAGGGTAAGATATAGAGGGGGTGCCAGAACCCACCACTACACCCCTTGGTTCCCCGGCAGTGTTAATGCATTACAAGCCATATACAGGGTGCGTACGGTAATTGTTTCGTTTTTTAGGCTCTCACAAAAAAAGTCATAATTCAGTAGAAAATGCATTTATTTCAAAAAAGAAAACTGACTCTGGTTCAGTACTCTTCTGGTGTCCCTTTACTCGATGAATCCGCCCTTGGCGTCAATGACGTCCTCGATACGACCTCGAAACCTGGCGCAGGCCTTCTCCACGACCTCCTTGGAGAGATTGGTAAAGACGACCTTGATCCGACTGATCAGATCAGCCTTACTCTTGCATGGGGTGCGGTTAGTATCCCGTTCAACTGCGCCCTACACAAAATAGTCCATAGGGTTGAGGTCAGGTGAGTTAGGGGGCCACACATCAGGGGCAGCGAAGTCGTAGAAATTGTCGGAGAGCCATTTCTGAGATTTCCTAGAGGTGTGACATGGTGCAGAGTCCTGTTGCCACACGTAGGGTCTACCAGCAGCTACTTCCTCAATCCACGGCTTCACATGGGTCTGCAGGACGTCGATGTACACTTCGGTGTTAGCCCTGAGCCCCTGGGGAAAGAAAAACGGGGGCATGACTTGGCCCTTGCTGCAGACTACCCCAAACACCATGACAGTTGCAGGAAACTTGGTTTGCATGACCCTTGGCACATCCTTGGGACAGACAGCAAACCACCTGTTGTTCTGAGAGTTGTGGGTCTCGTCCTGGTAGAAGTTCTTTTCGTCTGAAAAGAACCAGAGCATGTCCTTCTCCAGAGGGTGCTTCAGTTTGTTGAGCATCTTCTTGCTCTTCTTGAAGCGGTTCTCCTGCATCTTTGCGGAGAGGAGTTGACCCTTACGCATCTTGTATGACTTGTATCTGATATCCTCTTGCACACACTTCCTTACGGTGCCCTCAGACACGTGCAGATCTCTGGCAATGGACCTCATGGACTGGCTGGGGTCTTCGTCAACCATGGCTTGCAATTTGGTGACTAATTCGGCGTCCCTGATGGTGTCCGATCGTCGAGAATGATGTTTCCTCTCGGCAACACCTTCATAATCGTAGTCAGACGAAATCGACTCCCTCCTGACGGTCCTGACGAACTGTTCAGTCACTTTTAGCAGCTCTGAGATCCTGCTGCTGCTGTGTCCAGCAGAGATCAACATAAGCACCGCGTGCCTTTTCCATAGATGAGGAAATGTAAAGCTCTCCATGGATGCAAGGTGTTGCTGGGACAAAGTCTCGATGTATACTGATCAGTTGTTTTTGTTTTGAGTGGTGTGGTCACTGGCGTCTTTCCACACGGTGTCCCTGAAAGTACGAAATAATTACCCTACGCACCCTGTAGTAGTTATAGCCTGTAACAACTTGTAGATCTGACCCTATGCAGTATTTCTAACCCCTGCAACAGCCGTAGGTAAAGAATAATAACACAAGCGGGGCACCTAACTAAGCAACCTAACTAACTTAGCTACCTAAACACCTAACTAAAGGCATTTTCTGCGGGGATCCTGATTGCAACCTAAAAATTTTTGGTTGCTCAAATTTTGATCCCTGTTCAACCATCCAGGGAAGATGATTGGCCCGACCCGCAATCATTTGTTGTTGTTGTTGTGACCGTTTGCAACCGAAAATTTTCCGATTGCAACCAAAAATCCCCCGCAGAAAACGCCTTAACCCCCAGTAAGGTTAAGTTACGTAATCAATGCCCAGGTTAGGTTTATGGGTAAAATTCTAGTCATTTCCCGCCCTTATTAGTGGGCTTTTTTCCTCCAGACCTTCACAGATCCCTTCAGATATCTCGAAAACGTAATTATACAGTGGGGGGGGGAGGTACAATTTTTTTTTTTTTTTTTTTTTTTTTTTTTTTTTTTTTTTTTAAACCTAACCTCACTACAGGAGAACCTCGTTTATCCGGCACCCTCGGGGGGGGAGCGCATGCCGGATAACTCATTTTGCCGTTGTTTTGAGAGTTACTCTTATGGAATCCCCCAAAATCCCTTTTTTTTTTTCCTTTTTTTTTTTTCCCCCATCACAAGGAACCGGCCAAGGGCACAACAAAAGTGGGTAACACAAAGCCCGCTTAGTTGCCAGTCCCTATAAAGAAGACAGTAAGAGAATAAAATAAAAAAGTGGGGTGAGCCAATTTAGTTCAGGTGTCTTGTTACTCTTCTTTTGAAAAGATGTAAGTCATAGAAAAGTGGAAAAACAGAAACAGGAAGAGAGTTCCAGAGTTTATCAGTGGGAAAAAAAGAAAAAATAAATAAATAAATAAATAAATAAAAATAAAATAAAAAAAGCCTGGGTCGATTAGTGCCGTTGTTTTGAGGCTGCCGTTGTTTTAAATGCCAGTTAAACGAGGTTCTCCTGTATAACCTAACCAATAACCTCCTAGCGAAACGTAAGGGCGAGAAAGAACTAGAATTTTACCAGGTTAAGTTATATTGAGGTTAGGTTAGCAATTTTTCCTTCTTATTTTTACCTCTCCTCCACTTTATAATTACGTGTTACAGTCTGGTGGCTTACGGATATTTTGGAGACACTGGACAGAAGTACAGTAAAAGCCTTATAACTCGGCACTGTATAACTCGGAATTTGATATAACTCGGCATGGCAAAGACTTATGCCTATAACAGTGTAGGCAGTGAGCTCCATGGGTGGGATGGTAGGCCCTGGAGGCTCACTCGAGGGCTGTGATGGTTGGCCCTCGCCCGTGGTGGCGCAGGCAGGATTCTTATAGTGACGCCTGTGATTAGAGGCTCATGCCGCCCCCCTGTGTCCTCCCATGCACTCGCAGTCGAAGGTAGAGTTAATGGACAGGGCATAGTGTTGCAGTAATTAAGTGCTCAAGTGATGTAAAATTAGGTTGTACAGGTACAGTACACTCGATACAATACAGTACAGAGTTGTGATTATAAAGTGATTAAAGTGATACCAGTGTTAAAATGCGACAGAGTCCCCCTAACATCTTCTAGATGTTACAAGGCTCCCCTCTCCTTGGATTACATGCCTGCTGCTACCCGTTCACTGGTAAGTGTAGTTTTTATGCTTTTACAGTATACTGTATTTTTTTTTTTTTTACCCATATCAGAGGACATTGCATAACTCGGCACATTGAATAACTCGGCAAGGGCCAGAGCCCCTATCGTGCCGAGTTATAAGGCTTTTACTGTACTAAACTTTGTATAATAAATCAATAGGGTCTCCCATTTAAAATAATCCATTGCCCCAATTGAAATTATGACTTCGTTTTTACGAGTGACGACATTAGTTTTATACATCTAATATACTATAGGAGTAGCCGTGTGTCTGTGTGTCTGTTTTGGGTAGCCGAAACTGTAAATTCAATTTTGATGAGAGTAGGCTCAAAAAATCGCAAATAAATCGTAGGTGGTAAGCGGCTTGGTCACATGTCGATTGAATCATTTTTAAGGGGGGTTTTGGGCTAAAAACACTTTAGGAGTATTGGATTACAAGAAAAACTCTGCGATAAGGTCTTGCCGCATTCCACAAACTCAGTAGACCCATGGACGTTTGTGTGAGTGTGTGTTGGAATCACACGGAACACAAAGGGTTGGAATCACACGGAACGTGGTCTAACCCGAGGCACTTTGACCAGTGACCAACGATAGCAACAACACGATTGGAGTTTGCAATCACATGTTGTCTAATATATACTACTACTACAAACATCAATACAGGAGAACCTCGTTTATCCGGCACCCTCGGGGGGGAGCGCATGCCGGATAACTCATTTTGCCGTTGTTTTGAGAGTTACTCTTATGGAATCCCCCAAAATCCCTTTTTTTTTTTTTTTCCTATAACAAGGAACTGGCCAAGGGCACAAAAAAAATGGGTAACACAAAGCCCGCTTAGTTGCCAGTCCCTATAAAGAAGACAGTAAGAGAATAAAATAAAAAAGTGGGGTGAGCCAATTTAGTTCGGGAGGTGTCTTGTTACTCTTCTTTTGAAAAGATGTAAGTCATAGAAAAGTGGAAAAACAGAAACAGGAAGAGAGTTCCAGAGTTTATCAGTGGGTAAAAGAAAGAAAAGAAAAAAAAAAAAAAAAAAAAAAAAAAAAAAAAAAAAAAAAAAAAAAAAACCGAGTCGATTAGTGCCGTTGTTTTGAGGCTGCCGTTGTTTTAAATGCCGGTTAAACGAGGTTCTCCTTACATGGGTCCGAAGGGCCCACAAGCGCTTGTTTGTGCCTATAGCGCCTGTAGGCAGTGGTGACCCAGGGCTGGGATGGTAGGCTCTGGAGGTTCACTTGAGGGCTCTGATGGTTGGTCCTCGCCTGTGGTGGCGCAGGCAGGAGTCTTACAGTGACGCCTGTGATTAGAGGCTCATGCCGCCCCCCTGTGTCCTGCGATGCACTCGCAGTCGAAGGTAAAGTTGATGGGCAGGGCATGTGGGTGTTCTTAGGCCACTCGACGGTGCAGAAAGGTTTTGGTTTTCTTCGGGGATCAAACTAGAGTCACCGAGAACGCCAGTCGGAGACTAACCACCCCGCGACGTGGGGGGTCCCCGCGTAGTACCGCCTCCCCAAGTTGTAACGTCGTTTTTACGAGTGACAACGACGTTGTTTCATTTTGCGAAGCACAGCAACAACATAGCCACCTTAAGCCACCAGATTATCATAAGACTAGTATATTATTATTTATGATGAAAACATTAATATTAATACTTTTTTCTCAGGAAATGAGTGATAATGGATTGGGACAAGTGTATTATCTGTCAGCTCAACACAAAAGCAGCACGTTCATGCCCACTGGACCATACTTCCCATGATCCCATCCCAGTTTACAACAACTTCTTGAGTAATGTTACTGAGTTTAAGGAACTGGATGCCCTTCCAGTGAAGATAGAAATTCCCTGTGAAGTCACTACTGAAATCTTTATGAGAAACAAAGCATGCTGGCATCGAAGCCATCACCAAAAATTCAACAATTCGAAGTTAGACCGACAGAAGAGCAAAAAGAGGAGACTACAAGAGCGTGAGGAGGAGACCTGGAGGTCAAAACGGCAGTCTACAAAACAAAATATGAATGTATGTATCTTCTGTGAAAATGAGAACCCGTCGTACAAACTCTACGCTTATTCAACATTCTCTGCAGAGAGATTCCTAAGAGAAATGACCGAAGAAGTGCAAGATACAGCTATGATGGCCAAGATTTCTGGTGGAGACTTAGTTGCGATTGAAGCAAAATATCATGCAGTATGTCTGACCAAGTACAGAAATCGTTACCGTTCCTATCCGAGGCAAAATAATGGAATGCCCAATGAAGACGGCGAAAAAGCGATAAAAGTTGACTCAAAGTTTTAAATGGCGAAGAGTTGAAGTGAATATTAAGTTCATGCATATTTCTTCAGAGTCTCGTAATGGCATTTGTTTAGCGTGTTTTACAGTTTTTTATTTGATATTATATAACAAACATTTACGAAGATTACAGTATATCATATATACTGATAAGCCAGTCTATATGATAGTCCATAGACCACTGTATCTCTTTGTCGGGCGGGCCGCAGGCCGCTATCAATCATTGGGGGCATACGCCAGGGGGCGCGTCGCCTCGCCCACCCTACGACGCCACTCCCGGGGGTCACCACGCGTGAGTTCCCATGCAGGCTCCTTTCCCATACCAAGCAGCTCTCGACAAGAGCAGGCCGCTATGCAGCTTGCAATTTCAAAACATTGTCGCGTGAACAGTCCAGAGATATAGTGGTCTATGATTGAGGATATAAGTTTGTAATTTGTTGTGTGGGGACGCGCCAGGAGGTTATTAGTGTGCATACGTCTTCAGTCTTCAGATATTTCCCTTGGGGAGGCATGATATTTGTTTACATTGACTGCATTATGATTGGCTAACAATCTCAAAGGTTGATGAAATCTTTCCTCTGATTGGCCAAGCGACAGTCAGCCGAGTTCCATTCCTCATGGTCGGAACGGAACGGCGGAACGAGCTTGAAGATCGCATCATCGTGATGCTAATAACTTTCGGACGATCCTTTGAAAATACATTTTTGTGGTGTTCGTAGCCCAAGATCTAAGATGGCCGCTATGAACACTAAGATGATCTTAGAGGCAGAAAGTTACGAACGTTCGAACATTCAGCCCTTGGAACACAATGCAAAACAATGGATGAGCTAAAATATCACTTGTTATTTGATATTACCAGTGATGTTCAGGACGAGTTCCTTGATCTCAAACATGATTCTGCTGCCAAATATCTCTATGAAGAAAAATCTCTGAATGTATTCTGGTGTTCAATGCATCAGTCATATCCAAAAGTCAGTGAGATTGCACTTCGACTACTCTTGCCTTTTTCAACTACCTATTAATGTGAGTCTGGTTTCTCCACCCTTCTACAAATCAAGAATAAGAGTCGGAAACCGATTGGATGATCCCCGACAGGAGATGTGCATTGTCAGTGACACAACCTCGGATTCGTCAACTGACTGTAAAGAAACAATATCAGCCTTCCACTGATGTGTGATAAAATATGCAGAGATTAATTGAACTTTTTCCCAACCAGATTCAAATTTGCTAGTGTCCGCTAGTCTTTTGTAGGCAAGTGATGTAAGTTAAGCATATCACAGAAATCTATCAAATATAAGATAATTATGACTGTAAACTTTGAATAAAGCAAGGGTGTTCTCTTCATCAACATTTTTTTTTACCTTTTTTTTTACCTTTTTTGGCGGGGTAAGATTTGGGAGAAAATGAAGGGGAGCCACATGAATGCTGAGAATTCATGAAGGGGGGAATGGAGTGAAAAAGGTTGAGAACCACTGTCTTAGAGGCAGAAAGTTACGAACGTTCGAACATTCAGCCCTTGGAACACAATGCAAAACAATGGATGAGCTAAAATATCACCTTCCAACATGGCAAAGAGACTATCCTTGACCTTCCCCCAGCAGTCGTTCTATCAAGGGGCATATTCTCAGGGCATTTTACCAATTTTGTACATGCAACTACACCATCTGGAGAAAGTGTTCCTTGATCCAAGGAATTTTGGCTAAAGCGCGGCTGATGTCATCCTTGAGCCGGAACGATGTCAGGTCTTACTGCCAGATGACTTCCCAATGCCATGTAAATGCACGTCCTGTGCCACTAAGCGATGTGTTTCTAGACAATATGAACTAATTTGTTGCCAGTACTGCAGCTGCCAAGCTTCTGACAAAGGATGTAATAATCCAGCTAGTTTGATAAAGGATAGGTGCTGGATGATTATGTACTAAGTGACCCCAGCCCACACGCCTCGTGAAAATTTGACTCATAATTTGACTCATTAAATGGGAAAAATTTCCAATTTATATTACATCCTTTTACTGTTGGGAACAAACAAACAAACTATTGTAAGATTCATTCATTGAGTTTCTCAGTGTAGAATCCAGTTTGATTTCCCTTATGTACTTAAGAGAGTGGACGTAACATTTATCCAATTTGGTCACCAAGACCATCCTTATTCATCACTACTGCCCTTACAAACATATTTTTCCTTCAAAACGGCAGCTAAGATAAGCGAGACTTTTCTGTTTGTACTTCTCATGTACATGTACGAGAGAAAGTGTAGTGTTATTTACCTCAGGTTTTAGTAAATTCATAATTTCTTTTAATTTGACCCTAAATGTTCACATGGACCTACATTTTTATGTTTGGTAGTTTTAAAAACTTCTCCAATGTGTAATAAACTAGTACAGACTAAAAAAAACTGATTTTTCACTATATCTTTTTTTTTTTTGTGTGCATTACAACCCTAGATATTTCAAAAAATTTAATATAATTTTGTATTTACGATCCTACTGAAAACGTTCATTGTGTAATCAACTTCACTTTAGCTAAATCTTGTAGCGGATAAGTTAAGCTTTCTTTTAAGTGGTAATTCATTTCCGTAAGTGTCTTTCTTTAGGTGCTATGGCGATCGCAAGGAGGCTCACCCGTCATTCAGAGGGTCATTTCCGGAAAGCACAATTTTGATAAATCCGTGATTTATGAGATTATTGCCAGGTTTCAGATGAGCCACCCTCGTTAATATTATGCCCCAGGTGGTCCTCTATCAGAATCAGGCGAGAGATTTCGGGGCCTCTCAAACACGAAAAACCCTTGGCTCCAAGAGTAGGGGCGGGGGGGGGGGGGGGGGTCCATGCCTCCATCAGCGTATAGGACAGGCGGCTCGGGGGCAATGCTAGAATAACACACTCGTTGCTAAGACTTGTGGGTAAATTTCCAGATGAACACAGAACTTTCTTTGGTGAAAGACTTTTTTTCAGGCAAGTTTTGATGTTTTGAATTAATCTGCTAACCTTCTGTCGCAAATAACTTTTTTTTAACAAGAATGAACAAAACTTCCATCGCGTTACCGTATATATCTGTAGAAACACTAGTCACGTTGTCTCCAAGCTTGCCTTCACAATGCGGGTGGTCAGTTCGTACAAAAGTTATTTCGCACACCAAAAAGTTGTTTCGTAGTCTATATGGAATCATAGTCGTTTCGTACACTCAGCTCAGAGTTGAACTTGATTACTAGAGTTACGATTCGACACCAGGTATGTACGAAAAAACTCAAAATCAGTGTACGAAACAACTAACAAAACCTGGGTACGAAACTCCCTGTAACCGGAGCCACACCACCGCCACCACCACCATGGCCGCCATATTGGTTTCCTTCCCTCCAACTCAACACCACAACACCACCACCTGAAATACCCCCTCATACCACGTGCCCCGCCCCACACACTGTACCGCAGGCGTCATGACAGCCCAGACACACGCCACACAAAGCATTAGCCTGTACAACCTCACACACACACACGCGGGTTTACGGTCATTTCGCCCAAGTAAACAAGTGAGGGATAAATGAACCACGAACTCCCAATTGAAACGCGCAGTTACCAAATGAGAGGTAAATGAACCACCAATAACCTTGGACGAAATGACTCCAAGGTGTGGGCGAAATGACTCCATGGTGTGGGCGAAATGGCTCCATGGTGTGGGCGAAATGACTCCATGGTGTGGGCGAAATGGCATGTGGGCGAAATGACTCCATGGTGTGGGCGAAATGGCATGTGGGCGAAATGACTCCATGGTGTGGGCGAAATGGCATGTGGGCGAATGGCATGTGGGCGAAATGACTCCATGGTGTGGGCGAAATGGCATGTGGGCGAAATGACTCCATGGTGTGGGCGAAATGACTCCATGGTGTGGGCGAAATGACCGGATACCCACACACGCAGCAACAAAGGATACACACACACCCTACACACAACTTTGTATCTACTTCCTACCTCTCCCCCCACACACTTCTGATATTCACAGCCTCTAATAATGCTTCACATATAAGAATAACCAATAATTACATTTGTTTTACCGTATATAACCGCATAATCTCAGCTCGCGTAGCAACAAAGGACACACACTACGTACTACACTATCTACACACAGCCTTCTATAGCTCCCTACTTCTCCCCACACACACAGCCTTCTATCTACTCCCTACCTCTCCCCACACACTACACACAGCCTTCTATCTACTCCCTACCTCTCCCCACACACACTACCCACTATCATATACAAGAAAAACCGATAATTTAAGCCGTTTTACCGTATATATCTGCAGAATCTCAGCTCACGTCTCCGTCAATGGTGCAATATGGCGGAAAATTTGCCGGGAAGAACTACAGTGCTGCCATCTATAGTTCCCGCCTTTTTTTATAGTTCCTTTATCCACACATTCACTAATCATACCAAGAAATAAACTACATAAATTACTCATCCATATTCTCTCGAAGTTAATAAACACGGTAAATATGCAGTTTCGTGCAATACTACCTTTTGACCATGACATGCATATATGCAGTTTCTTGCAATACTCCCTTTTGACCATGACATGCATGCCACTCCTTGGGATTTGGGCCGTGGCCTTGGATATTTTTGTCTATCTTGGGATTTGGGCCATGGCCTTGGGATATTTTTGTCTATCTTGGGATTTGGGGCCGTGGCCTTGGGATATTTTTTGTCTATCTCTGGATTTAGGCCATGGCCTTGGGATATTTTTGTCTATTTCGGGATTTAGGCCATGGCCTTGGGATATTTTTGTCTATCTCTGGATTTAGGCAATGGCCTTGGGATATTTTTGTCTATCTCGGGATTTAGGCCATGGCCTTGGATATTTTTGCCTATCTCTGGATTTAGGCCATGGCCTAAATCCCGATAGACAAAAATATCCCAAGGCCATGGCCTAAATCCAGAGAACAAATTACAAAAATAAAACTGAGTTGCGACCTCACTATACCTACTACAGTAAAGTCGCCAGCTAGTATTTTAACCCAACAGTTGAGTCGCCACTCTGGGAATTCAGGGAAATTAGAGGTAAAGTAAACAAGTCTATATATATTAGCTGCGGAAGATGCTTGGATATATAAAAATTCCTCTGCCAACATGAAAATAAATTCTATTCAAGTTTGAAAGATCTGGCAAGTCTGCGTCCTGTCGCCCGAAAAGCTACTGTTTACTGTCTGTCGTCGCGCGAAGAAAAACGTGAGAAGCAAAATGCGCAAGTTATATTTGCAGATACAAAGCATAAAACAACGCTGAAACAGGGTAGATTATACAAGCATGATATAAACTGCTGTGTAACATCTTCAGTGGCACATAAAACCAGTAGTGAGGCTATAATTCGTAATATTTGGCGCCTGGCGACTTCACTGCAGGTGGCGACTTCAGTTATCTACGGTAGCGCTTGCCCAAAGATTTTTCGTCTGTATTTTACTGTTTTCATATATTTTATTCTTTGTATGTTTCTCTTGGGTTTTAACAGTCTTACTACATGATTTGTGCAGTTGAATAATACTTGAGGGCGAACCAACTTTAGTGTGGGCGAACTGACTCTTGAGTGTGGGCGAACAAACTCTACATTTGGGCGAACTGACTTGTGGGCGAACTGACATGTGGGCGAACTGACCGTAACCCGTTAGAAACACTGCTTAAGATCACAACCACACGGGACTGAAAACCACCGATGGTGTAGTGGTTTAAACTCCTGACTTACCTGACCCTACTTAAAACCACAGATGGTGTAGTGGTTTAAACTCATGACTTAACTGACCCTACTTAAAACCACCGATGGTGTAGTGGTTTAAACTCCTGACTTAACTGACCCTACTTAAAACCACCGATGGTGTAGTGGTTTAAACTCATGACTTAACTGACCCTACTTAAAACCACCGATGGTGTAGTGGTTTAAACTCATGACTTAACTGACCCTACTTAAAACCACCGATGGTGTAGTGGTTTAAACTCATGACTTAACTGACCCTACTTAAAACCACAGATGGTGTACTGGTTTAAACTCCTGACTTAACTGACCCTACTTAAACCACCGATGGTGTAGTGGTTTAAACTCATGACTTAACTGACCCTACTTAAAACCACAGATGGTGTACTGGTTTAAACTCCTGACTTAACTGACCCTACTTAAAACCACCGATGGTGTAGTGGTTTAAGGGGACCCAGGACCTAAAATGAACGTATATATCTGACACATGGTCGAAAATCAGCTGAATTTTAAAGATATGGACGTAGTGGTGGCAAGATCAACACGAGGTTTTACGGCTATATCTCGTCTATTAGCGATGTTATAATTGCAAATAGATAATAATATTGCGACTCACGGGAACCTGCCTCCTGAACCAGCCCCATACTTCCCACTTCCCTCTGTTCATACTCGCTGTGAAGTTGCCAAAAGTATCCAGGAGAATAATTAGTTTCACAAACCACAACTTTTTGCAATAATTTGGTATTATATAGCAGTACAAAATATATTTTACGTGACATCGGTTGCCATGAGTCGCAATATTTTTATCTATTTGCAATTTATAACATCACTAATAGATGATATAGAAGAGGAAGCGGAGGGAGGTGGAGGACGAAACCTCATACAGCACTGGGTCCTTTCAAACTCATCCTACGCGGACACACGTGCATTGGTTGGCTGTAAAATGGCTGTATTGAAAAGTTTGTTTTCTTAGTTTCAAAGGATTATATCTTAGCCAATTTTCAAGCTTTTTTCACCATTTCTTTTTTGTTTAAGAGCTACGAACAAGACAAAATGTTGTCAGAATAAAACAAATGTTTGCGTACATCTGTGTTTAAATGGTTTCCTCGAAAATTTAGATAATAAATAAATAGTAAAAATTTATTTTCCTTATCGTATAAGGGATACCCAAAATATAGATAAGAGTTAACGAAGGCCACTATTTTCATGGAGCCAAAGAAGAAACATATTGGTAGTTATTTTCAACAGTATAAAAATTTGAACTTTATTGAAAATTTGCACGTTATTCATAAATAACTGGCATTATCGCATGTAAGGAAGTGATGCTACATAGAATAATAGTTATTCATAAATAACTGGCATTATCGCATGTAAGGAAGTGATGCTACATAGAATAATAGTTATTCATAAATAACTGGCATTATCGCATGTAAGGAAGTGATACTACATAGAATAATAGTTATTCATATATAACTGGCATTATCGCATGTAAGGAAGTGATGCTACATAGAATAATAGTTTATAGAAAGGAAAATAATTGATAGCATTTCCCTGTGTGTAAAACTAATTCGGTTGTACCGTCCAAGAGTAAAGAGTGCGGGGTCCCCTTATACTCTTGACTTAACTGGGGGGTATGCGCCAAAGACCCTACACGCAAGATAGGAAAGCTGAGGCCCTAGCCTAAGCATATGTGGTCTAACACGAGCGCCATCTGTTGTCGTCCAATGTAACTATTGATTAAGACGTATTTAAATCCAATTATTACCTCCCCTGGCATCAATCAAGATCAATAGGAAATACTTTGGAACTCATCCTTCCGGCTTTGACTGAAATGAACTACCGCACTGTATTGTATGCTTATTGTACTTCACATCTGTAAAGGTTCCAGCGTGCACTCGGCCTTGGTTAACCCACACGGCCGCTATGAAATATGAGGTGCCTCAAAAAATTCTAAGTCCAGTCAAATCCACTCCCGAGCGCTTCCTAGCTAGACTGGGCCCCAGTACACCCTTGACTACAGCTAGATAAGTAGTCCCTATGTAAGGAACACGCAGTTTGCATGAATTATTGCATATATGGATATGAAATGCTCTAAATTCGTACCACATCAACCTTTCTGATATATTTAAGCATATATATTGCATAATAATCATATAGGGGAATATATTAGTTTCTAATAAATACTCAGCGTGTATTTATTAGTGACGAGTGACGTCACGTATGGCGGAGAGTTCAACTGTTCACCTCGGTTCACTTCACTCACTGGCGGTCACGGGCACAGAAGGTTGTGGTGATGGTGACTTGTAGCTACGTACTGGAATTTTATTAGGAGTGTAATAACGAGAAACC
Source organism: Chionoecetes opilio (assembly GCA_016584305.1). Classification (NCBI taxonomy): domain Eukaryota; kingdom Metazoa; phylum Arthropoda; class Malacostraca; order Decapoda; family Majidae; genus Chionoecetes; species Chionoecetes opilio. The sequence goes on along the minus strand of JACEEZ010007323.1, from coordinate 28,757 downwards.
AAAGGACTTTGTGTGTGAGCCACAAACTCATTTTGTAAACGAAAGGTTATTGCACTTGATAAACCTGCCACATTGGACTTTAATAGAAAATCAGTAGAAAATAGTTGTTGTCGATAACTACCACTTAATACGTAGTTATACAAATCACCCCATCCCGTAGCCTTTATAACATCAGTACCCGCCATTTGCCAGCCGTCACGGTGTATCTCAACTTTAAAGGTAAGTTGAAAGGACTATTTACTCATATATACAGTGTTTAATGATGTGATTATGATGCTAGGGTACATTGAGGCTTTAAATGTAGGGTGATAATTTTTCTGGGGATTTTCCTTAGATGGCTAGCGATTTTTCCCCAGATTGCAAGACTATTTTTATTTTTTATTATTCCCTTTACTTTCTCAAGTCGTATCACAACTAAGGTTAGGTTAGCAACTTGTAGAGGGTTATAGTAAGGTTATGTTAGTTACTTTTAGGGGGTTATAGTGAGGTGAAGTTAGTTACTTTTAAGGGGTTATAGCTAGGTTAGGTTAGTTACTTTTAAGGGGTTATAGCTAGGTTAGGTTAGTTACTTTTAAGGGGTTATAGTTAGTTTAGGTTAGTTACTTTAAAGGGGTTATAGTGAGGTTAAGTTAGTAACTTTTAGAGGGTTATAGTGAAGTTAAGTTAGTAACTTTTAGGGGGTTATAGTGGTGTCCGTTGATTCGGGCCGCCAGTTGAAACAGGCCGCCTATAGTAGCATGCATACCCAGCAGACAGTATACTTTGTGGTTAAGGTTAGGTTAGGTATACTTTGTGGTTAAGGTTAGGTTAGGTATACTTTGTGGTTAAGGTTAAGTTAGGTATACTTTGTGGTTAAGGTTAGGTATACTTTGTGGTTAAGGTTAGGTTAGGTTAGGTATACTTTGTGGTTAAGGTTAGGTTAGGTATATTTTTGTGGTTACGGTTAGGTTAGGTATACTTTGTGGTTAAGGTTAGGTATACTTTGTAGTTAAGGTTAAGGTTAGGTATACTTTGTGGTTAAGGTTAGGTTAGGTATACTTTGTGGTTAAGGTTAGGTTAGGTATACTTTGTGGTTAAGGTTAGGTTAGGTATACTTTGTGGTTAAGGTTAGGTTAGGTATACTTTGTGGTTAATTTAGGTTGGGTTATAAAAACCTTAAGGTTATAATAAATGCTCTTTTGCATTTTATAGGCGGGCCTATTCAAATGGGGGGGCCCCCGGTCAAATGTTTTTTAATGGGGTATGTTGAAATTTTTAGGGGTTATGTAGTTAATTAGAACCCTTTGGGAGTCCAAAAGGGTTCGCAGTTTGGCGAAAGGGGCTTTACCTTACGCCCCAAAAGTGGGTGGCCTTTATAAAACTTGGGTTTTTTTTTGGGAAAGGGCCAAAACCTTTATTGCCCCAAAAAAATTGTCCAAAAATCATAATTTTCAATAAAAAAAATTCCAAAAATTTACGGGGAAATCCCTAATTTAAATTTAGATTTTAATAATATTTGATATTTTTTAAAAAATTTTATATTGTTCCCCCAAAAAAACCCCTATTCCCCCTTTCCCAGGCTTGGGGCTTAGGGGGGAAAAAAAAATGGGGGGAAAAAACTTCTTTAAAGTTTTCCCCTGGAATACTACGGTAGGGGGGAAAATCCGGGCCCTGCCCAGTGGGGGTTTAAAAAAAGGAAGATAACTTCCAAAAAAATGACAAAAATTCCAATAAAACACGAGGCCCCGGGCTGCCACTACGGATGCCAAAATTTTACCCAGGGACAGTCCAAACCGTTTATGGCTTGTAGGGCTTTGGATGGCCCCCCAAACCCCCGATTTTTTAAGACTTTAATTTTTTAAAGGGGAAAAGCCAAATGGCCCGCTTTATGGAGCCCTTTTAATTCTCCCAAACCCCACCGGAACTCTCCCCCTTAATTTTTTAACTCCTACGATCAACAGTTTTGAATTTGTTGAACGGAAGGTAAAACCTGTAAGTAATTTTTTTTTCCCTGTAAATTAAAGATTGGAAATGCCCCGGGGGGGAAAAGGTTCCGGTCCGTGATCTAAAGTAAAATTTGGAAAAACACGTCCTTTTTTAATGTTAAAAGCTGAGAAAAGATCAAAAACCCCTTTTCGATAACTTTAAGGGCCAAAATTAGCGTACTTACAAATTCACCTAAAATTTCAGAAACAGAAAATCGTTCCAGTTTTCCATATTGGGGCCTCAGCATCTTTACATTTTAAGCCTTTTTCCTTTTTTTGGGGTTTAAGGAGCCCCACCCCCTTTTGCCCCGGTGTCGGTGAAATAAAAGGTTTCGCCACATTTCCCCCCCCCCGAGGTTCTGAGTGGCGGGGAGGCGGGAGCGCGTCCGGGGTCTCCTGCCCAGCCAATCCGGGGGGGCCCGGGCTTTTCCCTTTAAACGAATTTTAGACTTTTTTATACAAATTGATAAATGATCTATACACTATAAAACACTTTACCTAAAAGGGGTTTCAGACGTTTCTTATTTTTATGCGGGGTTCACATTCCCCGTATTTGTACGTCCGTTTTGCCAAGTGACGTCACCGTGACGTCCTTCCGGTGGCCCTTGAAAAGGCGTCTGGGGAAAAAGTTCGAAGCCTTCATTCTTTTGGCGCGCTGGTGAGCGGGGTGCCCCAATTTATAGAACTTTTTGTAACTAAGTTTTCAATATCAAAAAAATGCTGTTTCTAAGGTCTGTTTTAAAAATATATTTATTATCATGATTCTGGAAGACGATTTAAGTCCATGGCCAGGCCAGATATCGTACCCCCGGGGTGCTAAAAGAATGGTACTAAAATGTTTATAGGGGACTGTAAAAAATTAAGATAGATAGCCTTCCCGCACGGGTAGCTTGTCTGATTTTTTGATGCAATGGGGGTGCTCCCAAAAAAAAAAAAATTTCAGCGTGCGTCGGGGTTTTCCTCATTTTCTTTAAAAATAAATCCCCACGATCTTTGGGAAAACCTTTGGAAAACCCTATGAGAATTTGTTCCTACCAGATTTGTTCCTAGGTATTTTTAAAATTTCCCCTCATTTTTGGGATTTACCCTAAAAAAATTAAATTTTTTTGGGGTTTTTCCCCATAAATTGGGAAAAAAATCCCAAAATATGGGAAAAATTTGAAAAAAAATTCGAAAACTCTTGAAAGAAATTTATTCTCTAAAAAGATTTTATTCCGATGTTTTTCAATTTTTCCCCATATTAGGGGTTTATTTCAATTTGGTGTTTTTTTGTGATATTTGGGAAATTTATTATGGAAAAGGGAAAAAATATGTAGAATTTTTTCCATGAAAGGGTTTTTGTTTTTTTTTCATTAATTTTTTATGGTGATTTTTTTTTGAGGTGTGTGCTGACGTCTAGGGCATGAGCAACCATCAGCGAGGAAGAGAGCACGGATCGACGTATCATCCACTGTTTGAGATGACAGCGATGCTTGGTTCACCACAGGATTTGGACTCCGGAAAACACATTGCTCGGGGCTGCAGGACGGGCACATGATCCAGCCCGGGAACCCCAAAGGGCCTTGAAAAAGGGGAATACCACACATCATTATCACCGAAATGTCGAGTCTTTTTACAATGAAAAGTCAGGGGATTCTATCTTGAAAGGGGGTTAAGATAAAAATCAGCAAGCGTCGCCCCCCAGGAGGAGGGCATCAAGGGGTTTCCCCCTAGTACTGCGGGGTGTTCCAAAGTATGTCTCTTCGCGAGAAGTCGAAAGTAATAAAAAGCAGAAAAGACAAGGGACCACTCATCCAGTGTGTTGACTACGAGCAGATGAGAAGCCCCGCAGAGCGCAACAGGAAAACTAAAACCAGAGAACCCTTTGGGTTTCTTACAGAGCCCTTGTTGCTGCAGGGGGTCACTACCACAAGTCGTGCTACAAACTTTTCAAAAAAGATGTTTTCCCCAGCGGCCCCCGGTCTGGTGCAGGTGAAAATCGGGAAGAAAGCGGGGGAGACGCTACGAAGGGTGAGATAGAAGCCCTCGGGAACTCTTCTTTTTTAAAAGGGACGAATTATTCCCAACCCAGAGGTACTGCCTAAAAAAACCTCACATTGGGCTTGGAGACCCATGAGGTCCCGTGGTATTATCCAACTGAAACCACGACAAAAAAAACATGTTCGCCAAAAGATTGAAACGGTTTTGGGGGAAAATCATGCTTGTCCCAGATGAAAAAGGAAAGCTTCAATTACCCACGCAGCCCCCAAGGGACGCCCTTTCCCCCGACGCACACAAAATGACAAAAGACTCAAGAAGCAAGAGGCTAATCTGAAGATATTTAAACCAAAACAGGGAAAGCACTGAGGGAAAGAGATCAATAACAAGATGTGAGTCAGCCATGGCCTCCCCATCAGTCAGAATGTTATTCCTGCAAAAGTCCTAATTCCTGCCCCCTGCTGAAGGAGAGTTGAGTGTCAAACTCCCCCTGAAAGAGCTCAACGTCTTTCCCCTCCTTTGGCAGTGATTGGTCTTTGCTGTTACCAGTGGCAAAACAAAGCCACCCAAACCCGTACTGCTGTCCAATGCTGAAAAATGTTTGACAGGAAACCCAGAATGATCCAAAATCTGAATCGTTTGGGCCCCGGGTCCTACTCAAAGTTTGAGGAGATCGAACAGCCCTTTGTTTCCAGAAGCTGGAATGTTCAAAAATGACATTCCCTGAGAAACATTTTCCCGGTGTGTTCACAACCCTGGCTGGGATAAATCGACCGACTTGAAGAGCACAAATGGGGCAGGTACTTCTCACAGAGTCAAAAGGGGATTGCTGTCCAGTTCCCCGGGTTTCAGGGTCTGTGCCCAAAAAGGTCCTGCCAGAGATTACCAATCCAAGATAAAAAGCATCATCTGACCGCATCAATTTTGCCAATTACAATGTTGGGGGGGCGGGCAGGGGCCCCCCAGGATTGGAATGCGTATGTCGACATACCAAGAGGCCAGGTTCAAGACCAAGAACCATATCTGGCTTCTTACTCGAAAAGTCAGACCATAAACTCCTCACAGTTGGACTGGGTTCAAAATCAAAAACCCAGAGACATTGCAGGGTCCAGGACACGTAATCCTGCCCCTATCAATGCCCCGCAAAAGAAATGCCACCGTTAAAAGCTTGGAGCAAAAGCATGCCATCATGCAGTCTTACAGCTTAAAAAGATTTTTGGGGGGTTTGATCAACACTCTATGCCAAAAACTGCCGAGGTTCTCTGGAAACAAAGAAGTTAAGAACATTATCCAGGGTGGGCGTCTTCCAACAATCTGCAATTCCTCTCCACCATAGGGGAAAAGGTTTTAGGATGCAGGTCTTAGAGATCGTGTGTGGAATCAGGTGTCATCGCAGAAAGGTCAGTGTCAGGGGTGAGGGGGCGGAGGTACAAAAAAGCATGAGACTGCACAAGCCGGTTTTGAAGCACTGTGAGGCTTGCATGGAAAGGCTTCCTTCCCTGGCTAGAAGAAAACCATTCAAGGGAAACACCCGGAGGAACACTGAAGAAATCAACAGCTTCCCAGCAATGTGTCTCAGGGAACCTTTCAAAAGTGGGAGAGTGAAAAACATGCACACATATCCTAAGCTCTTCCAAGTTTATCTTAACCCCTAAAGATTTTACACAACCTCTCAGCATTCTGGATGTCTACCTGGACAGGTTTGGGTCATGGGACCTGGTTCGAGCCTCCAGAGAAGGGAACGGATGCTTCCCTAGGGGCAATCCGACAGATGATACGTGGGGTTTTTTCTAGCAAGGGGAACTATCCGATTCCCGACCCACTCTATGCCATGATGTTTGACTCCCATGAACACCCCGAGGTCCTGAAAAATTCAGCAAGGTGGTTTTGGTCCAGATCGGGAGCAAGAATCCCTTGGGCGGATTCCCGTGGACCCGACCCTCGAAGAGCGATCAAAAAGACACCGAACCCGGGGGCACAAAGGCTTTAGCCTGAAAAGGGGGAGCGCGCCAGGGATACCTACTCGGGGTATGCAGCAGATACTTGAGGAGCTCAGGGCCCTGGAGTAGGGCCAAAAATATACTGACTTCGCCACCCCGACCCACAGATCCCCGGGTTGAAGAGATGAGCCTGTCCAAACTTTTGTTCAAACTGATGGGACCCGCTGGTTTTAAAACCCCCTTTAACGAAGAAGGAGATCTTTCGTTTGTCAACGCGACTACGCACCCCCCAGAAGTTGCCAAAGACCTTCAGGGGCCTACAGAATGGAGAGGATGCATATAAGCCTTCAAGGGAAGAGCGCCCGGAGACGAACGCCAACTATACATTTCATGACACGAGACGAAGACGAAAAATGAAAAGTTCACAAAATCAAAATAAGCCACCTCACAAGGCCATGCCAAGGAGGCATCTTAAGGCGACAGGAACCTATTTGGCCAGAGATCCTTGTTGCTGAGAACAGAAAGCTCAAAATAGTGATGTCTTTGGGTCATCCCGGGGGGCCCTTTTCCGGGCATGCACGGTGATGGGTCTTCCGCAAGACCAACAAGGGTGCCTAGCAAGGGGGTTGGAGAGGAATGTTTTTCCCTGCAGAGGTGATCCCCCGGGCCCCCTGCTACCATAATGATGGGGTAGCCTGGTCCAGAAACTGAAGGGGGAAAGACAACCTTTTTCACAGCTTGCAGGCACAGCATGAGTACGTTTTTCCATGAGGGTGCTAAGAGCGGCCCATTGATGTTGTGTTTACGTCTACAAAGGGGACACCTCAAAGATGCAGAACAGCCCAAAAGAAATGCAGGACAGGGATCCATTTCAAGAACTTCAACCCCGGGGACAACATCCGCAGTGGGGGAAAGTTACTCGGTAGTTCCTCCCAAAAAGGCAAGTCTCATCAAGGTTTCCCGGTAGAAAATGGAAAAACCACAGACAGGGAGAAGCTCGAGGGCAAGGAGCTGTATGTCCTGGAGCAGCTTGCTTCAAGATCACCAAAGAGCGGGGAAAAGGGGCCCCACTTAAATCAGTCAAAAAAACAGACCACGCCCCTTTTCCATGCATTCATGCACAGAATTGGGGACAAGTCTGTCATCATCACGCAGAGGATACAACGTCATGGTCCCTTTTCTGGGTGTGCCCCAAAATCCATCCCCATGTTCCAGAAATGCGGGGGCGAAGAACCGGACAAGTTCCTGGATTCACCACACTGACCTACACGGGGGGGCAGCGTGTGGTTTTTATTTATTTGGGGCATGCCTTTACAGGCTTGTACCCCTCATGATTCGTTTGGGCCGGGGGAAATGACGACATCAAGCAGGGGAAGATGGACAAGACATTTCCAGGACTTCCGAACTTTTGGGGGGGTCATGGGAAGTGTCTCCTGAAACTCTTTTGAAAACTACAGGAAATCCCCCACATGTACCTCATCTACCCCCACAACTGGGGAACAAGCTTCGGGAGAGCTGTTTGTGCGAGACGTGGAAGGGGGGATCAAGTAACTCCCTCCCTTTTGAGGACTGCCCCTTATGCATGCATACGTGCAAACTACCACTGGATCTGGGGAGAAGTCTGCAGACCAGCCCTTTTTTTTCGAACCCAAAAGACTGCGGGGATGACAGATGAGGACGGCAAGCTTGCGTCAATGGATGCGAGGGGGTCACCAACAAATGCGGTTATGCAGGGCCCAATATAACATTAATCAGGTTTTACCCGTGTTTCTGCATCCAGGGATGAAATACCAGCAAAAGCTTGATCATTTAGGTTAAGATAGGCGCCAATGTCCAGGTTAGGTTAGATTTAACCACGTCGGCGAGAGTATAACCGGCAGCCGAGGAATGGACACTGGTCGGGAAAGGGAAGCCTGTGACACTAAAAATTTTTTTTAAAAAGGCGGGAAAAACTGAAGGGTTTGTAAGAATGTAAAGAGGGGATTTTTAAACAGCTATTAAAAAAAGGAAATGGGAAATTTTCGGGTTTGGTAAAACCTAATTTGTGATCATTTATGTTTTTGCAAGAGTAGGTATAATGGACGAAAACTTCGCGGCCCGTTTTCAGGGGGACCCCGAAAAATTTTTCCTGGCCTACAATAGGTCTTTTTTTAATGGAGATACTTTGTTTTTTTTTCCGGAAACCATTATAAAAAAATATTCATCACCGAATTTTATGCAAGGTTAAGGTTACCTAGCAAACACAAAGACGGAGGGCCTCCGGAGGCCCTCCGTATGTCTTACCGGCGGCCCGACGGAAGTGTACGACGTAGGGCCGCTGGGAATTTGCTCAGAGGCTCACCGGCGGGCCGCTCTCAGCGGCCCGCCGTAGGGCATATGACCATTTGCCGCTGTTATATTAGCTGATTGAGGAATATTTATGGCTATACTTTCTAAGTATATTGCAGATATAGTAATGTTTTACGGCGTGTTGCACAACCCATTAGCCGATTAATAGACTAATGGGCTGTTCAACACTTATAAAAATTACTATATCTGCAATATACTTAGAAAGTATAACCATAAATATTCCTATGTCGTTATCCAGTAATACGATGAAAAGGAGATCATAATTGCTACGGACATGGTTTATTTCATAAGTACAAAAACATTTTCGTTATTGGGTTTACATGCTGGTGTACGTGGAACACTGTACAGCCATGTAGAAGGATATAAGTTGCGGCGAACAACATATCACCATCCACCCACTCGTGCGTTTTTCAACTAACTGATTTCACTCATTGACACAACGCTGCCGAGGAATTCCTAAAAAAACGTGTCATACTGCAATTATTTATATTATTCAGTCTATTTCGATATAATGAAGGAATGAAAACATTGTTATAACTAAGTTCTCATTATGTTATCGACTGGTTAAGGGTGACAATTTAGGCCTTTTGTGGGTTTTTAACCCTTTGTAATGACTATCGTACGTCTGGCAGTTTAGTGCATTGATACCTGGGAAATGATTTCAAATAATATTCTATTCTAAATCATGATATTATCCATGTTAATTCTCCATCATCTACATATTCCTTATTAGGTGTACCGTTGAGTATTGATATGTGTTGATAATATGTTGGAAGTTATTGAAATAAGGGAAAATATGACCTTGTGTTATATCCCGTAATCTTTGCTGGGATAATCAAATGTTATTTTTATATGATATACACACATAGACTAACTGATAACCTTTTTCCATGTAAACTCCTTCCTATGTATGTATCTCATCTTTATTTCTATGTATCTCTGGGTGTTACTGATTAAGCTGGAAATATTTGAAATAAACTGAAATATTATAACTTCTATAAACTATTGTAAAAACTTTTATAACAATTTTTAATAGTTTGAACAGGCCTAATAATAGTGATGGTAACCGATATTGAGATACTATGTATATACTGAGTTAATATATATAATATGAAATGAATATTCCCACTTACAAATACGTAGCAGCGGGCCTCCGAGGATTGACGTCAAGTTGCCGCTGCTTGTCACTACTGATGTATTACTACATCAAGATAATCATATAACTGTTGTTTCAAAATGTTTACACATAGAAATATTCAATTTTTCAAATTCTGTACATTAATTTTCAACATAGTAAATTTCCCCGTCTGAAAATACACCAGCGGCCCTTCGGAGGGCTGACGGAGGTAAACTTGCCGCCGGCGGCCGCCGTTCGCCGCTCAACGGCCTACGTAGGCCCGCCGGTGATGGGTAGGTTAGGTTTCACCTATAATGTTAGGTTAGGTATACTTAGAGGTTAAGGTTAGGTTAAGTTTCATTAAAACCTATAAGGTTAGGTTTGGTATGTTCTATTCAATTACTTCCCTGTTATCTGAGACCCTGACTGACGGCCAAGTTTTAGTGTTTTATCTGATGGAGATAGTGTTTTTAATGGAAACGGCGACCATAAAATTCTGTGATGAATTATTATTGATTTTTAAATATGGGTTTCCGGAAAATAAAACTATCTTCTTTAGAAAAAGCACCTATTGTAGGCCAGTAAAAATTAGTCGGTGTCTCTGAAAACGAAAGCGAAGTCCTCGTCCATTATTACCGGGGTCTAGGAATGGGGGTCTGGCATTTATGTCAGGAGAGTACAATAGGGAGTCTTGGTTGAAGCTGCATATATACCAATATTTATTACAAGTGGAAATACTGATGGTTATGGATAGATAAAACTTTAAATTTCTTCAGTAAAAACACCAACATTACTGAGGGTATGTGTAACTCTTGTTTATGGATTATTATTGTGTAAAGCCGGCCACACACACACCGGGGCGGCCTGTCCGGCCGACAAAAAGTGGTGGGGCATCGTTCGCCGGACGAGACCCACACACACACCGGCCGCCTCATAAAAATATACAGTACACGTCGGACCACCGTGGTGACAACATGAATCCGCTGTCCGAAAATGACTTGTTGGTGATGGCTGCATGTGCAGCCATATATAATACCTATATATAATACGTCATACTATATATAATACGTCATATATAATACCTATATTATCATAAATACAATTATAAGTGGTACAATTAGTCATTATCTGGCCGAGTGAGGGGCGGGCCGCGCCGGAAGGCACCCACACACACACACGCAGGCGGCAGGCCGCGCCGGACGGAATTTTCAAGCGCCTACTGATTTTCATCCGGCCGCTGCGACAGGCCCCGCCGGATGAAAAACACCCCCACACACACACCGGCCGCCTCTAGCCACGCCCCTTTTCGTCGGCCGGACAGGCCGCGCCGGTGTGTGTGTGGCCGGCTTAACACCAGCTGGTTTTTTTTTTTGGGGGGGGAAGGGGTAACCTTTCTCAAGTTCATTTCAATGTATATTAGAGTTAGGTAAGTTCATCCGGTATTATTCCAGATGAACACCGAATTCACTTTGGTGTACGAAACTATTTTTTTCTGGTGAGTTTTTATGTGTTTTGGATTATTTTGCTAACCGTTTCTGTCGCAAAATACTTTTTTTCTTTTACTTAGGTAAAGGTTAAGTTAGGTATAGGTATGGTTAGGTTAGATATGGTAAGGTTACAGGTTACGTGGTTGGCTCGGGTAAACCCGAGCCAACCACGCCAATTTTGGAGCTTCAGCCCCCGCAAAATCGGCTGCAGTCGGCACTGACTGGGTTGACTGGAGCAAGTCGTGTCGTGATGTGAACGGGCTTTTAGGGGACCATAAACTAACCCTTTTTATCACTTAATAATATAAAATAACGGTAGATAATGGGTTCTCATCATCTAAAAGAATAATTAATAAAGCACGTAAGTGGAGAAAGAAAAGCTAATCAACCGGGATAAATATTTTGTTTAATCAAACCAAAACATAAGATAAGATCAAGTAGGTCAGTCCATATGCAAAAGGAGGTGAAATGCTTGGTGAGGAAGGCAAGAGTGAATGAAGAGAGAAAGTTATCAGAGAACTTAGGGAAAAAGGTGAGGAAGGAGGTAGGGAATGGTATAAGTTCTTGAGAGGAGAAGAGAGTAAGCATACAGGAAATGTAGAAGAACTAGTGGTGAATGGCAGGTCACTAAGGAGAAAAAGGAAATGGTCAGAGCTGTAGAAGACTTTGGAAAGATATTGGAGGTGTGAATGAGCCTGATAGTGACTTAGGGAACGTCACCTTAGGGAGGAAAATAGAGGAAATGATGGATGAAGAAATTAGAATGGATGAGATTGAAGGGTATGTAAGACGAAAACTGAAAATGGAAAGGCCCCTGGAATGGACGGTATCCCGAATGAATTATATAGAGAGGAGGTGAGGGAGTAATTGAGGGAATGCATGAGTTGTTTGGACATATATGGAGAGAGGAAAGGGTGCCTGGTGCCTGGAATGACAGTAGAGTGACCCTCAACATAAGGGGGGCACAAGAGTGGGAAAAGGAGATTAAAAAATTACAGGCCAATAGGGGGTATGTGCCCCGGTATGTAAGATTTTCTGTGGTGTACTGAATGAAAACGGTGAAGGGGGAAAAAAATAAGGTGAGGGTGAAAAGCAAAATGGATGAAAAAGACGAAGAGGTGGGGGCAATATGTTTTGTAATGAAGGAATGATTGAGAGAAACAAGGAAGGGGGGAAAAAAGAAATTCTGCCTTTCAGATATTAAAAGCGTATGACGGGGTGGATAGGAGAATGCTTGTAAGGTTTGGAGCGATTCCCATGAGTGAGAAGGTTGTTAAAAAAATAAGCATATGTATGAAAACACGGGCCCAAATTTAGATGGGTGATTCGAGACTGGGGGGAAATAGTAAGAGAGGAGTAAGACGGGCTGTGCCCTTTTCCTTACTTTTTGGATTTTTTGTTGAGGAAATGGCATGAGAGTAAAGCGTACAGGTCTGGTGTGAAAATTGGAGATGAAGTGTTGGTGTACTGATGTATGCAGTGATGTGGTGACCCTTATGAAAACCACAAGGCTAAAAGAATGCTGAATGCTGTGACTGAGTATGAAGGGACTTCAACGTTAGGCCAGTAGGAGAAGAGTCAAGGTTGGGGGTAAAGGGGGTGACTTGATGAGGACGGGTTTTTGGATGGGGGTGGGAATGAAAAAAAAGAAACAAAAGAGTACAAGTATCTGGGTTTTTGGTTGGATGATAAAGGCTGGAGAAAAAATAAACATGAGAGGATAGTAGAGCCAACCCGTGGGGTTTGGGAAAGGTAGGGAGTGTGGGCAAGATGTCGGGCCAACAATATGAAAGGGGAGAGGGGCTATGGAAAGGGTGTGGCAGTCCCAATTATGTATGGCCGGAAACAATGGGGTGGCTAGGAAGGGGGGGTTGGACAGATTGGAAAAAACAAAAAACAAAAACAGGCAGAATAGCATTAGGAGCCAATAGGTATGTGGCAGTGGGGAAACGATTAGAGGAACTGGGATGGAGCACGTTCAGAGGGGGATAGCAAAAGGGAGGACTGAGGTACAGAGCTAGACTGCAACGAATGGAGCAGCAAAAAGGGGAAACAAGGTTTGGGGCTGGAATATTATGGGGAATGGGGTGAAAACTCAAAAAGTGGAAAGTGGACGGTGAACTGGGGAAAGTGTTTACAGGAGTGATGAGACGGGGGTTTGGGATCAAAAAGGAAAAAAAAATAGGAAAAGGGAAGAGAAAAGGGAAAGAAGAAGGGTGGGGGGGGAAGGGGGGAGAAATCACATGGAATGGAACAGGAGAAAGGACAGCCACGGTAGAAAGGTTTAGATGGTGGCTATGGACGGGGGCCTATTTTACGAGCCAGGGGCAAATTTGCTGAGGTAAATAGTCGTATGTACAGATGGAAGAATGATGGCAGCAAGGTGTGTGTGAGTGTGTGACAGGAGGGATTGAAACCGGGAGCACTTGAGCGGGGGAAAGTGAACGGTATGAGTATGCTAGAACAAGAGTTGGAGGTAGTGGGAAAGGGGAGGTCGGAGTGGAAGAAAGGCAGAGATGAGAGCGGAAGTGGGGATGGAGACCGCTGGGGGTTTGGGGCTGAGGGAGGAGTGACATGTGTAATTTAGAGTGTAAAAAAAATTCTTTGGGGAATTCTGGAGAGAGAGGAGAGAGAAAGAGAGGGAGGGGGCCCCTGTGATGGGGGACCCCCCTAGAATGTGATGCGAGAGGGGAAGGAGGGGAAAAAAAACCCTAGTTTTGCTTCCCCCTTTGCTTCTTCCCAAAAAGATTTGTGTGTGGGAAAGCCGGCCAAAAGGGTTTACGACAGCATTGCTGGGTGCTCCCAAATCAGACCAAGATCAAAATCAACTTATACTTGTTTGTTGTTACACTCCATGTCGCAAAAAAAAAACGAAGATTGGTTCTGGGCAAAGAAGTTTATTATAGGTAAAGCGACCCCGCTGAACTCGAAACTATTTCAATTAACTCTATCAGTCAGTTTTTTAAACCAGACGCAATTCATGAAAAAAAAAAAGGGTAAAATCAGCAGAAAAAAATGTTTCAGCAAAGTTTTCATTTTAAACTCTAATCTTTCTTTTCTCAAGCCTATTTAGGGGGGGGCCAGGTTTTGCAGTGTTTTTGAGTCAGTTGTGGTTTGTGCAATGAGCAGGGGAGGGTGTGCGCCTGCTCTGCGTATTGGCGATGGGGTTAGCAGCTCTGTAGTACATTTTTACCTACTGATCGTACAGCTATTGACATATGTTTAAACATTTTATTTTTCTTTTGCAGATATGAGGTGTTTTGATTAGTGGAGTCTAATTTAGTTGGTTACCTATATAGTACCTTGTACCGGGCTGTGTGGACGCCGTAAACGTGTGAATGCATCGGACAGTTTTTGTTACATCATGTGAATTTTACCCCTGACAGTCTGAAGAACCTCTTACCAAAGAATGTAAAGCAGCTTATCTGCATTACTTCAAGTGGTATAGGTGACAAGATAAGAAGTGGGCCCCTCAGTAGCATGCAACCCCTGTGTGAACCACTTGAATGAATGGATGCGTGGCAAACGCCATCAGGCATGGCAATCGGCATCCCAAATGGTTTGGCGTGAACAAAAGGCTCCCCCACAGTACTGACTGCTACTTCGGCCCTCACTAACATCAAAGGATATTCAGTAAAAACGCGAGCTAAAATCAGGTATCCTGGACGTACTTCTGCCATAGCCTGGCGCCACCATGTCCTGATCTCAGTCCAAATGTGCCAATGGGGAGTTTCTAAATAGTCTCACGCTCAAGCCTGGTTCTCGCGCTCTCATACCTCTGCCCTTTGAGCGTGAATGATCTATCATTACCGTAAAATTTCCTGTACTTTTTCGGACATATCAGAAATTACCCTTCAATACAACAACTGAAACAGTCTTAATTTAAAAATGTAGTTATCATTTTTGTTTCAGCACTTGAAGAAAATATTGTGCAAAACATAGAATACTTGAAAACTCAATTTCTTAAAACGTCATTTCATGGGAAACACTGCACGTTCAAGCTGAATGAAGCTTCAGGAAGTATGTAATCGTATGTAAGCTTCACTGAGAGTACCTGTTTTGGGTGTATTATCTCTCTTACGACGAACATTAACCAAGAAGTAATGTAAGTAATTGGCACCTCAAGGAACAGGCCTCTATCGAAGACAATACATGGGTCCTTGAGTCTTGTTTACTTGTGCTGAAAAAGAGCGGGCTGCAGGAACGCATGCATCCCGGCCGTTATCGGCATCACCGTGCCCTTCCTGAGGAGCCAGGTCAACTACCACGCCTGTAATAGCATCATAGACATCACCAGGGCTCATAGTGGTTCCCCAAGGGATCCTACGCAGCCCTAAAACAAGAACAAAAAAAGACTCTTCCCCCCAGCCGTGGATAAGAAGTGGACTGATATCAGATCCGGACATCGGGAGGTTTCTTAGGAGATGCTGAAACGCCACACTATTTCTGGTGAAATGTTCGTCTCAAAAGAGACAGACACATCCAAAACAGGTACTCGGCCGAAAGCTACATACAAGTATATACTTCTGAAGCTTCATTCAGCTTGAACGTGCAGTGTTTCCATGAAATGACGATTGTAAGAAATTGAGTTTTCAAGATCTATGTTTTGCCAATATGTCTTCAAGTGCTGAAAAACCAAAATGAAAACTACATTTTTAATTTAGAACGTGTTTCAGTGTGTATTAAAGGGTAATTCTGATATGTCCCGAAAAAGTACAGGGAGTTTACGTAAATGATAGACATAACGCTCAAAGGGCAGTGGATGTGAGATGCGCGTACGAGACATCTGGCGGCTTAGGCTTTGAAAAACTCCCCATTGCAAGTGCTATAAGTGAATCAGATTTCGAAAGAGAGGATAAATCCCATTGGATACAGACTTTCAAGAAATGGCAGACAACAGAGCGACCAAATCCAATCATCAGGAAAGACTACATGGACCTTGCTAGGGACCTAGATCTACCCAAGGAGAAAAGTGAAGTCCTGGATTGTCTCAAGAATGGAATTTGCTCTAAGAAGAGGTCTCATCACCACGTTGCGTCGTAGAATAAAGCAACTTTCAGCTTCTTCAAGATGGAACCCACAAGCTCTGTTACTGCTTTGATGTTGACAGACTCATGTGAACAACTTTGTGAGTTCTCACACTGTATGATTAAGAGTGAGTGGCGGCTGATTCAGCAGATTAAGGAAAAACACGCTAAAGCCAGTTCTTCTGCATAAAGGAAATAAGCTTCCCGAGGGGTTGGTTCCCAATTGTGCATGGCCATGAAATGAGTGAAAACTTATGAAACTATGCAAGACTTTGTATCTGCTGGTAAATATGAAGCAACATCAGTGGAATCTGGTGGGGACTGAAGGTAATCTCCTTGCTTCTAGGGACTCCAGTTAGGGTACATAAGCAAATGTGTCTTTCTTGTTTGTGGGACTCCTAGAGCTGACAGCAAACATTACAAACAAAAAGAATGGCAGCACGACCGGAAAGACTCACCTGCAGGTTCAACTGTATGTAACAAAACTATTGTGACAGTGGGAAAAGTTTGTACTTACCTCCATTGCATCTGAAACTTGGGTAATGAAAAATTTTGTGAAGGCCAATGGTATCAAAATGGTGCTGGACTCTTTCAGTATTTGTAGCAAAGTATGAACGCACTGTATCTGAAGCCAAAAGTAAAGGACAGGGTTTTCAATGGCCCTCAATTCGCAACTACGCAACGATGATGACTTTTGTAAAGAACGGGGCCTAACTGCCCTGGAAAAAAGCTGCTTGGAGAGCTTTTTGGCTGTTATAAAGAACTACCTAGGTACTGTTCGAGCACGAATATGAGAATTGGTAAATGACATGTGAAGAGTTACCATTGCGCTTGGGGCTCGGATGTCACTCAAAATCCATTTATTCCATTTCACATCTTGATTTCTTCCTAACGAATCTTGGCGCGCGGTCAGTGATGAGCAGGGGGAAAACGTTCCACAGGACTTTGTCCACCATGGAAACCCGCTACCAACGACGATTCAGTTCCCAACATGATAGGGGACTATGTGCTGGACGCTACAACGTGACAAGAGCTGCTTCCTACAAACGAAAGAGCAACTACAGAAAACACTTCTGATGTACATGGAGGCCAGGGTGAGACTTTGGGTGTTAGGTATAGTTTTGAATCATATGTATATTTAATACCACTTTGAGATCTTGACTGTTCTTCTGAAGAACAGTCTAGATCTGGACGTTCTTCGAACTAGCGCATCTTTCCTCAAAAAAAATTCTAAGTTGTGTTCCAATATATATATATATAGATAATATCATATATATATATATATATATATAAAGTCAAAATACTGTGATTGGCATATTTCGGATATTTCCAAGATGTTGCACATTTTTCGGATATATTTGGAACATAATTTTAAGTATATTTTTTGCCAGATATGTACATTAGGTCCTAATAAAGCGCAGGCACCACATAATTTAATTACGAGTAATATATATTAACGTAGGGGGATTGTTTCGATTAATTATATAATTATAGATACGGATATAAATTATAATAGCTATTAAAATTTTAAAATGCGATATTTAAAAAAACCTATACGTGCTCAGAGAAAAAGCAATGCATTTTGAAATCAGCAGCGAAAATGCTTTCCAACCCACACACAATTACACCAAAACCATTTTGGTGTCGCCCATGTTTAGGTGGTGAGCAAGAGTGAGTGGAATTATCGGTTTAAGAATGAATATCTCCCCCCGCGTAACAATTAACTATACCCCCTTTTAGCTTTATACCAACCTACCAATTTTACATGATTTAAATATGCAAAACCCCACAAAATAAATATATAGGTAGTGAATATTTTACCTATAAATTATTTTTAACTTTTAGGTTAAAAAAGAAATGTGGAGACATCTTGATAGGGAAGTGTAGGATAGGGAGTGATAATTGGAAAATGCAGGATTTTTAATTCGGGTTTAATAATTCGCATTAAAGCTTTTTTAAATGTCCAAAACCTTGGTTTTTTTCTTATAAACTTTTCGTACAAACTAAAACCGCCTATAAACCATACCTATTAAAAATAATAACTTTTTTCGCTATCATGGAATTCTTGTGGCAAGAAACAAAAACAGGCGCACTTGGAAGGGTCTTCAGAGACGGCTTGATCCTCTAGAGTCTAGTGTCAGTGAAAACCCACCCCTACGGTTTTTACCACCTGCCTGCCATGATATCCTCGCTTGTGAGGAGTTTGGGGCCCAGTTTTCCAGCCCCACCAATAGGACTGTAAAATTTCCAACCCACACTCAAGTTTTGGGTTGCCCTGCACTTTTTTGCTAGTAAAAATTTCCAGGGTGTTTAGGTGACACTGTTGGTCTCAGTTAGATTACTTAAATTCCCCCATACTCATAATGCTGACAAAAAAACGGGTTTTAAAAATCCAATTTAAAATAGTCGTCCAGACCATTTCCTTTTCCTGTTTTAATGCAGTCAAATCATACCCATTGACGAGTATATCAACAAACTCGTCATTTTTTGTATCCAGCAGCCGTTTTTTAAAAAATTCGCAATAAAAATCTGAAAATTCCCCGAGTTCTAAAAACGCACCAAGTTTGCAGGCTCAGCTCGGGGTCCGTGACGTACCATCAGGGAGGCTCATCTTCCCGCGGACAGGGCACGTAAACCGAGATAAATAAAATAGTACTTGAAGAATTTGGGGTTTTGAAAATTTTTTTTTTGCAATCCCACAGCAGCACCCTTTTAGGGGCAGCATGTTTCCCTTCCCACACACACCCTGCACCCCGGGACCCCCTTTCCCACACACACGCTCACACCGTTTCCCCACACTCACGCCCCCGCCCCACACACACCCCTTCACACCGAAAACCCTTCCCACACTCACGCCTGCCCCCGACCCCCTTTCCCCACACACGCCTCTTCCCCCAACACGCCTGCACACCCCTTTCCCTTCCCTTTAAACCCCAAACGCCTGCACACCGACACCCTTCCCACACACACGCCGGGGAAAACTTTGGAACTCACCCCCCCCTTCCGGTTTTGCTGAAAGAACACCGCATGTATTGTTGCTTTTTATACTTACATCTGAAAAGGTTTCCAGCGTGGCTCACCTTGGTTAACCCACACGCCCGCTATGAATATGGGTGCCTAAAAAAATTCTAAGTCCAGTAGGTTGGTTGGATAATTTGGGTTAAGGTTAGGTTAGGTTAGGTATACTTGTGGAAAAGGTTAGGTTAGGATTTTTGGGTTAAAGGGTTTTAGGTTGGGTTTGGGGTATACTTTGGGGTTTAAAAGGTTAGGTTAGGTTGGATATTTTTGTGGTTAAGGTTGGTTAGGTTGGGTATATTTGGGGTTTAAAGGTTGGGTTAGGTTAGATACTTTGGGTTAAGGTTGGTTGGGCTATTTAGGTATACTTTGTGGTTAAGGTTGGGTTAGGCTAGGTATTTTTTGGGGGTTTAAGGTTGGGTTTAGGTTAGGTATACTTTTGGGGTTAAAGGGTTATTTTTTAGGTTAGGTTGGTATTTTTGTGGTTGGGTTTGGGTTTAGGTTAGGTATATTTTTGGGTTTAAAGGTTAGGTTAGGTTAGGTATACTTTGGGGTTTAAAGGTTAGGTTGGGTTAGGTATACTTTGGGTTTAAAGGGTTGGTTGGTATACTTTGTGGTTAAGGTTAGGCTAGGTTGGTTAGGTATACTTTGTGGTTAAGTTTAGGTTAGGATATTTTGTGGTTTAAAGGGTTAGGGTGGGTTAGGATATTTTTGGGGTTTTAAGGTTAGGTTAGGTTAGGTATATTTTGTTTAAAGGGTTTTAGGGGTTTAGGAATTTTTGGGGTTTAAAGGTTTAGGTTAGGTTAGGTATACTTTGGGGTTTAAGGGGTTAAAGTTGGGTTAGGTTACTTTGGGTTGGGGTGGGTTTTGGGCTAGGTTAGGTTCTTTGGGGTTTAAGGTTGGGTTTAGGCTAGGTTACTTTGGGTTGGGTTTGGGTTTGGGTTAGGATATTTTGTGGTTAAGGTTAGGTTAGGTTGGGTTTTAGGTATATTTTGTGGGTTAAGGTTGGGTTGGTTAGGAATATTTTTGTGGTTAAGGTTGGGTTAGGTTGGGATCTTTGTGGTTAAAGGTTGGGTTTAGGTTGGGTATCTTTGGGTTAAGTTAGTAGGTATACTTTGGGGGAAGGGTTTAGGCTATTTTAGTTAGGTATACTTTTTGGTTAAGGTTGGGTTTTAGGTAATTTTGGGGTTAAGTTAGGTTAGTTAGTATTTTTGTTTTAAAGGGTTAGGTTAGGTTAGGTATACTTTGTGGTTAAGGTTGGGTTAGGTTCGTTTTTTTTCATTATGACTTTGATGTTTTTTTTTGGGGACCCTTTAAATATTTATTTTTGCTTCCCCACCAAAACCGCGTATTCCCCAGTTCCCCAGGCTTGGGGGCTATAGGGGGAAAAAAAAAAAGGGGGGTGAAGGATTTCCCTTCCAAATTTTCCCCACGCCTGCACACACGCCCCCTTTCCCACACACACGTTTGCATACACGCCCCCCTTCCCACAACACCCCTGCACACACCCTCTTCCCACACACACGCCTGCGACACGTTCCTTCCCCCAACACGCCTGCACACCGACCCCTTCCCACACAGAGCCGCACCACACACCCTGCACACACGCCCCCTTTCCACACACACGCCTCCTTCCCACAAAAACCGTTTCCCTTTTCCCACACACCCTGACCCGACACCTTCCCACACACACGCCTCACACCGTCTGCAAAAACCGACACCTTCTTACCACACCCCCACTTCCCACACACAGCCGAAAAACGCCCCCCCAACCCCGTTGTTGTTTTGTGTATGTGTGTGTGTGTGCAGGAAGGGGTTGGTGCGCGGCGTGTGAGCAGGCGTGGTGGGGGAAAGTGTCGGTCACAGCGCAGATTCACTGTCGACACCGAAGTACAATGGTATATAACATTTGCCGACAGGGTTTAGACAGGTGTCTGCGGGCGTCCCCATTCTGAGTCATCAATAAAAGTCTAGCCGTTGGAGGGAAGATTTTTTTTTTTTTGCGCGTTTTTTAAAAAACGGTTTTTTTTCGGGAAAAAAGGCCCGGGAAAAAAACAATTATTTTTGGTGGATTTGGTGTTTTTAATGTACGTAACAAAAAAGGCAAAAAAAAATGGGGCTGGACGACTACTTTAAGTAAGCATACCGAATCAAGTACTTTGTACTTACCAGTGGGATTTCAAAAATATCCCTTTTTTTATTTCATTACGCTTGCTTTAAAACTTCTCACTTCAACTATTTAACTTTAAATTTTCAGAAAAAAAATTTTGTTTGGATATGTTTGTCTTTTCCTGTTTGAAATAAAAGTGAGACTAACAGGTTTAAATCATCATTTTTAATTTTTTTATTTTTAGTTTTTTATTTTAAAGTTGTTTTATCGAAAAGTTAAAACGTTTGAATTTGGTTTCGTACAAGGTTTTTTGGAAGTACGAAACATAAATCAGCGCCGGAGACATAAAATTTAATTTAGATATGCTAAAATTTGTGTATACCCATTTTGTTGGTCAAAACGTCATGACCCTCCTTAGCTGTAGGGCTCTTGCGCTTGCCAAAATCAGGGCTACCAAAAAAAATTTACCTTGCCCTCACCCCTACCCTCTCCTTTTCAAATTTTTGGGTTTGTCAGACAAACAATTTTGATTTATTATATTTTGAATTTTTAGTAATTCCCTTCCAAAAATCACTTTATACACGGTGGAAGAACTATTTCCTAAGGCCCCCTGCGCATTTTTTTTTTTCTACCCTAAAAACTTTTAAACCTAACAAAAATGTTAAAAACTATGGAAAAATTCGTTATATGACCCCCTTTCCTTTTTAGACGAAATATATTTTTTTGATAGAATATGCGTTTTTAAAAGAATTGACCTTGTTTTTGTGCAAACACTAGATTTTTTTTTACCCTCTAGACCCCCGCTTAAAAAAAAAAATGATCACTAGTTTTTTTTTGATTTCAAAAATAAGACCAAATGAACGGGACTGCGCGGGTTTTTTTTAGAGACTGACTAGTTTTTTTTTTGCCTAAAATTAGTGCTTTTTCAGATATTTTATTTCCGGAAAACCCCTTATGTTTTTGTTTTTGCACCCAAAAACCCACGGTTACGTTTTTCCCTTTATAAAATGTATCTCATTCAGAAAAAGCCAAAACTTGGCCCGAGATAAAAAGCAGTGTCTCAGAAAAAAGAGAAGAACGGAATTGTACGGAAAAAAAAGATTCCGCCCCGCATTTGCAGCGCCCATGATCCGCTCTGCCTAAATTTATTATACAGAACCCTGCTTGCACCGCCCTGCCGGGGACCATTATACCTTAACCGAAAATGAACCCAAACTCCCCTGTCCCCCCGGGGATTATTAAATCACCGAACCTTAACCTAACCTAAAAGGTTTTGGGGGCTATATAAATTTTTACAAAATGTATATAAGTTTTTTAAAGGGTTTTCCGGGAGTTTATTAAAAAATGGCAGCATATGAAAAAAAAATAATACAGAAAAATAAGTAGGAAAGGTAGCGCCCCGCAGGGTTTTGTCCCTATAAAACCATCTCTCCCGACAACTGTGGGGCGGAGGGGGGGGGGGGGTTGCGCAGAGCCTCTGCTAGTTAACTAACCAAAAATGACATTGATCAGTAACCCAACCTCTGTGGGAGGTTTTTTTCCCCTTCCCAGATCCCCTTTAGTTATTTTTAATTTTGGTAAATTTTTAGTGTTTGCCCATATCTCCCATTCCCCCCCAAACAAGTTTTGGGGACCGTGGGGAATCAGGGTTTTTGGGAGGGAAAAATTATGCGTCGGAAACCATAAATTTAAAAAGTTGTGTGGGGGGGCTAAAAAATCCCTAATCTGGGGAATTTCCTTTTACTAGAGAAAATTTTAAACCAAAATTAACCCAAAAGTAGCCAAATTTAAAATAACCCAGCTGGGGGTTGAACCCCCCGATAAACCTAACCTAAACTAGCCTAACCCAAAAAATTTAACCCAACCCCCTAGCGAGGGTTTGGGAGGGGGTTCTCAACACTTTCGGTCATCATTCGTGAGGATCGTCAGGTTCACACGTTTTGGACTCAGAAGAAATCCCAAAACTTTTCCCCAGATCTAGGGAGTTTTTTTTAACACCCTAACTCTAAAAACTATGTGGTTTTCAATGCATATTTTTTACCCCGCCAAAATCCCCCTTCCCCCGGTCCCCAAACCTGATTTGTGCGCGAGGGGGGTATGGGCAAAAAACTAGAAAATACCTTATTTTCCCACGGCTGTTTTAGCGTTTTAATTTTCCCTGATAAAAACGAAACGTTTTAGTAAAACCCCCACCGATGTGTATTTGGTTTAAACTGCACTATGCCCGGTTTTTGGAATCGCCGATAAAACCGCCGAAACGCCAACCGAAAACTCTCGCCGACAGGAACATCACCGACGTGGAAATTTTGGCGACAGTTCCCCTGGGAAGGACCGTTCACTAACCTATCCTTGAATTGGTCAACTAGCCCAAATAACCTAACCACATAAACCCAACTCAAGTTAAAAACTGAAATGTCGCCAGAAATAGGAAAAAAACGCCGACATGAAAAATTAGAACTCCACGACGTCGGCAAGAATTCCTATCGGCGACAGTTCCCCGGTACCAAAAAGCCCACCCCTTTTACATCGTTTTTAGACCTATTTAAAAAACAGTAGAAAAGGGTTAAAATCTTTAATCCCGGGGGGTCTTTTTTAAAACCCGAGCCCGTCCACCCGCGTAATGGGTACCGGGTGTTAGCCGGGGGTTTTTGACCCCCCCCCCGGGGTGGTGGGGTCCGGCCAAAAAAATAATATGCTGCGCGGAGATTTCTTTCTTGTTTCCTTTTTTCAAGTTTAGAGGGTCATGCCCCACAGTCGTCCAGCAAACACAAAGACGGAGGGCCTCCGGAGGCCCTCCGTATGTCATACCGGCGGCCCGACGGAAGTGTACGACGTAGGGCCGCTGGGGATTTGCTCAGAGGCTCACCGGCGGGCCGCTCCCAGCGGCCCCCCGTAGGGCATAGGGACCATTTGCCGCTGTTATATTAACTGATTGAGGAATATTTATGGTTATACTTTCTAAGTATATTGCAGATATAGTAATGTTTTAAGGGGTGTTGCACAACCCATTAGCCGATTAATAGACTAATGGGCTGTTCAACACTTATAAAAACATTACGATATCTGCAATATACTTAGAAAGTATAACCATAAATATTCCTATGTCGTTATCCAGTAATACGATGAAAAGGAGATCATAATTGCTACGGACATTGTTTATTTCATAAGTACAAAAACATTTCGTTATTGGGTTTACATGCTGGTGTACGTGGAACACTGTACAGCCATGTAGAAGGATATTGATTGCGGCGAACAACATAACAACGTCCACCCTCTTGTGCGTTTTACAAGTAACTGATTTCACTGAGTCACTGACACAACTCTGCCGAGGAATTCCTAAAAAAACGTGTCGTACTGAAAATCATTTATATTATTCAGTCTATTTCGACATAATGAAGGAGCGAAAACATGTTATAACTAAGTTCTCATTATGTTCTCGACTGGTTAAGGGTGATAATTTAGGCCTGTTGTGGGTTTTTAACCCTTTGTAATGGCTATCCCAGCAAACACAAAGACGGAGGGCCTCCGGAGGCCCTCCGTATGTCTTACCGGCGGCCCGACGGAAGTGTACGACGTAGGGCCGCTGGGAATTTGCTCAGAGGCTCACCGGCGGCCCGCCGTAGGGCATATGACCATTTGCCGCTGTTATATTAACTGATTGAGGAATATTTACGGTTACACTTTCTAAGCATATTGCAGATACAGTAATGTTTTTAGAGGTGTTGCACAGACCATTAGCCGTTAAAAAATGATGGGCCCGTACCGAGAGTCATGCTGAAGGGCGAGCGACAACCTTCGTTGACTGAAGAAGGGTACCATAAAAGGGATATTTTTCGGAACGAAGAGCAGCGACGACGGTCGTCAAAGACACGAAGGTGACCGTGTCTTTGTGCCGACCTACGTCGCTGCTCTTCGTTCCGAAAAATATCTCTTTTATGGTACCCTTCCTGTCAACGAAGGT
This sequence comes from Chionoecetes opilio, assembly GCA_016584305.1. Lineage (NCBI taxonomy): Eukaryota > Metazoa > Arthropoda > Malacostraca > Decapoda > Majidae > Chionoecetes > Chionoecetes opilio. The sequence goes on along the minus strand of JACEEZ010007323.1, from coordinate 3,810 downwards.
CGTCGCTCAACCTTCATCATGACTCTCGGTACGGGCCATGGACTGTTCAACACCCATAAAACATTACTAAATATGCAATATGCTCTAAGTACAAGCCAAAATATTTTTGTCGTTATCCAGTAATATGATGAAGAGAACCACAAATCACTTTGGACTTCGTTTATTTTTTATTAACACAAATAAATTCCGCATTGGATTTACATGGTGGAACAGCCATGAAGAACGAGATGAATGAAGATTGAATATTTGTAATCGAGATCCATTTCAACATTTAAATCATTTGCAGGCCATACAAAATTATGAACTATAAAATCAACCAGATATTTTTGGTCAACCTTTTCAAACACTCGAATTTGCAGGATTTCCTTCCTGTAGTACCTATCCATCCACCTTCATATACCACTCTGCTGTCATACCATCCTGTCTCTATAATATCATACGCCTTTCCTTTTAACATAAGGGCAGATGCGCTAGGGTTGACACCAGGTATGTACGAAATTACTCAAAATCAGTGTACGAAACTAACTACTTTCAATTCAATATACCTAATCAAGAAAGGTTTTTTGATTAGGCCAAAGGTTTTTGATTCATTTAAACTTCCTGTAATCCCCGAGTAGCTTCTATGGACCACTGTGGCCCGCGCCGTACCCGTGGCCGTGGCGGTACGGGGCTGACGCCGTTATAGTGGACGAGAACTACGCGTTCGCTCTTTAGGTCACACCCAGTAAACACAAAGACGGAGGGCCTCCGGAGGCCCTCCGTATGTCATACCGGCGGCCCGACGGAAGTGTACGACGTAGGGCCTCTGGGGATTTGCTCAGAGGCTCACCGACGGGCCGCTTCCAGCGGCCCGCCGTAGGGCATATGACCATTTGCCGCTGTTATATTAACTGATTGAGGAATATTTATGTTTATACTTTCTAAGTATATTGTAGTTATAGTAATGTTTTAAGGGGTGTTGCACAACCCATTAGCCGATTAATAGACTAATGGGCTGTTCAACACTTATAAAAACATTACGATATCTGCAATATACTTAGAAAGTATAACCATAAATATTCCTATGTCGTTATCCAGTAATACGATGAAAAGGAGATCATAATTGCTACGGACATTGTTTATTTCATAAGTACAAAAACATTTTCGTTATTGGGTTTACATGCTGGTGTACGTGGAACACTGTACAGCAATGTAGAAGGATATTGATTGCGGCGAACAACATAACAACATCCACCCTCTTGTGCGTTTTCCAAGTAACTGATTTCACTGAGTCACTGACACAACGCTGCCGAGGAATTCCTAAAAAAACGTGTCGTACTGCAATCATTTATATTATTCAGTCTATTTCGACGTAATGAAGGAGCGAAAACATGTTATAACTAAGTTCTCATTATGTTATCGACTGTTAAGGGTGATAATTAGGCCTTTTGTGGTTCTTAACCCTTTGTAATGGCTATCGATCGTACGTATGGCAGTTTAGTGCATTGATAGCTGCGTAATGATTTCAAATAATATTCTATTCTAAATCATGATATTATCCATGTTAATTCCATCATCTACATATTCCTTATTAGGTGTATCGTTGAGTATTGATATGTGTTGATAATATGTTGGAAATGATTGAAATAAGGGAAAATATGACCTTGTGTTATCCCGTAATCTTTGCTCGGATAATCAAATGTTATTTTTATATGATACTAGCTACACACATAGACTAACTGATAACCTTTTTCCACGTAAAACTCCTTCCTATGTACGTATCGCATCTTTATTTCTATGTATCTCTCGAGTGTTCCTGATTAAGCTGGAAATATTTGAAATAAACTGAAATATGATAATTTCTATAAACTATTATAAAAACTTTTATAACAATTTTTAATGCTTGAACAGGCCTAATGATAGTGATGGTACCGATATTGAGATACTATGTATATTACTGTGTTAATATATATAATATGAAATGAATATTTCCCACTTACAAATACCTACTAGCTGGCCTCCGGAGGATTGACGTCAAGTTGCCGCTGCTTGTCACTACTGATGTAATACTACAGCAAGAAAAATCATTAATTGTTTCAAAAGTTTACACATAGAAATTTTCAATTCTTGAAATTCGTCATTAATTTCAACTAGTAAATTGCCCCGTTGAAAATACCCCAGCGGGCCTTGGGAGGGCTGCGGGGGGAAATTTGCCCGCCGGCGGCCGCCTTTCGCCGCTCTACAGCCTCTGGCCCCCCGGTGATGGTTAGAGGGACACACACACAGCGGGTTTTTAACACTGCACTCTTAGCTCCTCGCTTACCATATACCCCACACCTGTCACTACCACCGTACGGCTCGAAACACCCTGTCGCTGTGTATCACCGAAATAAAGGGGATTAAAGGGTCGGCTTTTTGGGTATGAGGGTGTATGTTTTCTTTTAATTTTTTTAACAAAAAAAGGGCTAATATTAAATTTTGTAGGATTTCCCTGAACTAAGTCAAAGAAAGCTTCCATCTCGTCTGCCAGCTGTAGATTCTTCTTGAGATTTTTTAGAAAAATTTATTTTGCAAAAATAATATAGCATCAAAATTTTGGTCCTTATAACGAAAACGTTTTTGCCACTGAAATGACGAGAAAAAAGTTTTAAAATTTAGTTCCCCTTTTTTGCTCTAAACGGGTTTTTGGGTTGAGCAAAATCCTCAAAACTGCTCGGGAAAATCTGCTCACTGAGCAAAATAGGCCGTGAAACCCGCTTACCGCCGCCCTGCTCGCTGGGACACCCACACCCTGCCCCTCCCAAAAATCGAAATTGGGGACGAGTCAGCGATTTAGGAGCGCTCAAAATTTATTAGGACCCCGCCGCCTTTTTAAGACTCGAGCAGTCAGACAAATCCAAATTTTATAAATGGGCCCAGATATGTACGAAAAAAATCAAAAAATTTGTGTATGAAAAAATAAAAAAAACCTGGGTAGAAACAACTGTTAGAAATCCGTAAAACCCTTTTGAAAGAGCATACTCCTAATTAAAACTAAAAATAAACTAAACAAACTAAACCTAAACTACCACCACCGCAGACTTTAACATTTTAAAAACAGAATAAGCCCCCCGGGCCTTTTCCCCCGGATGGGGGTTACCGAGCCCCATCTCAGCGTGGTATGACGGGTTTTTACTGCCAGCTTTTTCATGGGTAATAAGGCACACCAAAACATCAACCCGGTTACCCGTTTCCATCTTTCCCTTTCCCCGCCAGCCAAAAACCCCCTAACTATCACCTCTCCCCCCTCAACAACCCCGCCAGCCCCAACCTCACCACACCCATCAAACCCCCATACTCCAAACCCATGCCCAAATAAACCCCCAATAAACTTTTAATAAAGGCGATTACCCCAAAAGTAGCGTGGACGGCCCGGCCTGGATGAGGGAGCATTCAAAGGGTTTAAACGCCACCGGCCAGCGGGGGGCCAGCGGCCCTCAAAAAAAGGTTTTCCACTTTCCTCACAGGCCACGAAATTTTATTTGAAACAAAGTACAAATTTGAAAAGTTTCCCTTTATGGTAAACATTTAAAACAAAAGTTTATGGATATTGATGTGTATTGCCCCCAGTGGTGATAACCCGCGGGTACTTTACTAAGACCCCCGTACCAGCAGGCCGCTGCGGTTTTTTGAAGTGCACAAGAAAAAATTAAGTTTTGGCCCGTTCCCCATAAACGAAAAGTTGAAGTTTTTTATCAGACGGGAGCCCCCTTGGCCTGTTGGTCCTTGGGTTCTTCCCCCAGCACATATGCCGGGGTTTTACTCTGAATCATCATAAAATTATTTTTATAA